>CM055904.1:4683993-5283993 GCA_029582155.1 Panopea generosa | reverse complement strand
GTGCTCGAACTTCTCACCCAAGGACTCGTTCTCACATTGCCTTACATGGTCATGACGTGGGGGATAGAACAGTTGCCATCTAATCTTGGTCCCAATTGTATAATCGGCTTGACCATTGCGCTCCACACCGATATGCTATCGCACTATATGACGTAGGCGACGTATCCTTTCTTTGATCATCTTTAGTGCATATCGCCTATATGGAGTCCTTGAATTTATCAACAAATATTGTGCTCTTTTTCCGGTGTTAAAAATGAGAAATGCTGTAAAATATGTGTAGGCCTAACGTTAACCAAATATTTTTCATTAAACGGACATAATCTTGTTCTTTCTCTCGAATCACCAAGAGCCTCTTCCCACCCACCCCATGTGGTAGAAATTTGCCGGAAATCTATCCCCCCCCCCCCCCCCTCCCTTTTTACCACATTAATTTTTGCTTTAATCTATCTATTTTAAAGTCCGTAATAGTTTGGGAAATTCTGGGTAATTGAACTTAAATACTTGCATATGTCATCATTTATTTTTATTATTTTTCTCTGGTATCACATACAATCTATACAGTTAATTGTAACAGTTGAGAAACCCGAGGTCGGGCCGCACAAAGCGGAAATAATATTGGAGTTGCTTCCCCTGTCGTGTGACGTCGTTGTTTCTGGAGTGATGTTTACAAATGGCCGACAGGTGCGTATATTTTTGTGTTTGGTGTAAAACAAATGTTATATTTAAACCACAAATCCGCCATGAACTCGGTTATTTTTGGTCATTTTCAACACTTTTCTTTACCTTTTATTTCATCTCATAACTATGACTTCGTCTTGATTCAAGTATCTGATACTTTTAGTTATGATATGATAAAATGCAGGATATAAGTAGCCGAGCCGAACCGAAATAATTGGATATAGACTCTAATTGTATATATTTCACTTATTTACCGCTTTACACAGGGATTAATTGTTTTGTTTTTTAAAACAACTTATACTGACATGTTTTATGCTAAAATGTTCGAGATGTTGAAGTTAATAAGTTATGACTTTGCGAGTCTGTAATAGCTAATTGATTTGGATATCTGCCAGTATATCTCTTACAATTGTTATTCCCAAGGTAAATATTGAAAAGAGAGTTTGTAATTTATTTTCAAAAGGTATTGAAATAAGTGTTACAATTTAAAAGTGCAATATTTATAAATGTATATGAGGCATTCCAGGGTTCTTTCCATGATTTAAAAAAGTTATGTTGTTTTTTACTGTATTTGGAATCGGGCTGAAGGCTTTGACTTGGATTCACCAATGTTGCTATATGTAAGAAAAAAAAAATTTGCAAAAGATTTTCTTCTGTTGTTAAAGTGATTGCAACAAGTCATTCAGCTGTTGCCAGTTCTCGTATTTCAATTTTCTTAAAAACAGATTAGCAGTTGTAGCTGTAGAAATTATCCTGGCTAATCCATTTAACTGTTCCCTTATCCCAATCAACAACTGTGACAATTAACAGAATAGTCTACACCTATCTCCCTCACGCCACTTCAAAACATTTGTAAGATAAAAATAGCAATAAACTAAAGGTAGTGATGTGATTGCTTAATGACAGGCGGCATATTCATATTTTATATATTTACATTTTTAAGCAGATAAAAATTTAACAGGTTGTAAAATATGATGTAAAGGTTTAACCTTTAAGAAAAAAATAGCCAAATAGAGCTAACAAAAGATCAGTTAACCTAACCTCTCTTTCCTGGGATTTTGGAAGGTTAACCAGTACGCTAGCACACCTATCTCCACAAGCAACTGATAACTTTACTCCTTGAATCAGTGGCGAGAGATGAATGGCAGTGAGACACAATGTCAGATATCAATCATTATGGATAATGTAACCGCTGGATTGATAGTTACGCATGCTAGTGACTGATCTAACTGGGTACAACTGAAATGCACAAAAACTTTGAGATTACAGTTGACCTGAACTAAATTAATGTACATGTTTATTTTTTTTATTTAATCTTCATTTTTATTTCAGGGCTAATTAATTCAGTTAAAAGATAAAGCAAAAGCAATGGCTACAGCTGACCTGCGGGCGGAGAGGCTGGAGGGAGACGGAGATTCTGGCCCGGAAGACAGTAACAAGGTTACCACGGTAATATTATTTTCAGTTTATTTGTGTACATGATCTTTTATACTTTAGTCATGGTGTAAAGTGAGCTAAATGCATTCATCTTGCTTTTTTACTTGCAGTTTAAAACTTTCAACAAGCTTAAAAAGTTAAGTGTATATAGGTTTTTCTGGATTAAAAAAATCCCACTGTGGTTCAAAATCTTGAATCTGGCCTTATCTTGGATTGTTGATATTTACTTATTTTTGTCCTCAAAATTAGCTATAAAACTCTGTAATGATGATAATCTAGAAATGAAAAACAGTTTTGGTTGTAAAACCTGTAAAATGTATTGACTTTATTTCAAACAAGTTGGAAGTAGAACTTCGTTGATTCGAACACGGATGGCTGGAACACCACATATAGCTCTAACCACTTATCTGTTCCCAGCCCAATTACTACTTGGTTTTCTTTGATGTTCTGTATGCTATATTGAACAATACTTGGCTTGAACAACCCTTAACTTGAATTATTTTGTCCCGTCAGGCAATTAGAATAATTATTTTTTAAAGAAATGCCATCCTTTTAAGATATATGACGTCTTTCCAAGTGATCAATGGAAAATTTTAGTGACTTGATATCTGTCCATCTATTACGATAATTATCATTTGATTCTGTATGATTGGGTAGTTATATTCTGAATATGTAATTTATGCAAGTCTCGTTTTCATTATCACATTGACTAGGTTATTGGAAAATATCGTAAAATGTTTGCTTGTTGTAATTTTAATTTCTGAGGTAAATGCTATCTACCCTTTGCAACGTCAGTGGCCATGTGTATGATTTGAAATCATGTTGTTGAGTGTAGATGCTTATTTGGCTCATGTACACAATTGTCCAATTTTTATTGTTTTGTTTTTACAATTTACTTTGCATTGATGAAAGTAAATTGTTTCTGTAATGCATAATACCTTTAAATGGAAAGCTTTTGTGCAAAGATGTTTGCTGACCAAGACAAGACCACTGTGACCATTCAACTTTTCAGTTGGTCTTTCAAAGTTAGGATTTACCTGTTTCCATCATTTAATTACCCCTTTGCTCCATAAAACCTTTTTCTTGGACTCTTCCAAATTGAAAGCATTAATTCACCACATATCAGCAATGGGTGAATTATGTTTATATTAACTGACAGAGTGGAAAACAGTGCAGGAAGTGTTCAGATTGCTCGTTACGAGCAATCTGAACTCTTCCTGCACTGTTTTCAAAGGCCTTCTGTGATTGGTGCGGGAAAACGCGTATCTATGGAGTAAAGGGTTACCGATGTTTTGAATGCATTGCAGTACACAATCAAAGCAATGATTTTTCAGAAAGCAAACAGTAAATTGGACTCTGTACTTATACTGGGGGTGTTCTAATTGATATTTTCAGTGACCATTCCTTCCATATTTATACCCAGCGTAAGCAATGTCTTATACATACTGCTCTTGGATGCATGAACAGAAACTTTTTTTTCTCCCAAATATATTTGCTTATCCATTTTAAATTTGTTCTTATTTCTTACTTTAGACAACTAAAACTGAAACAACAACGGAAGAGTTCACAGTTACAGAAACCATTGATGAACCAGAGTTCAAATATGGTAGGTTACACATTCACATACATAGAAAACACATCTCACATAAATATAAAAATAATAAAAAAAAAAAATTATACCAGTAAGTCATAATAATTATACTGTAAAGTCCTTATTAAAGATTCCCACCTGTAAAATGTATTGACTTTATTTCAAACAAGTTGGCAAGAATACAGTCATGATAAAATGATGTGAGATTCTGGCTCCAACATTACCCGTATATCTGTTTCACCAACAACAAGTGTAATACATTTACTAATGAGCTTGCAAGTATTCGGGTTCTGTAACCCAAGTATCGCATACAGTTAAATAGACAATGACTTGTCATGTTTTCTACTTACTTAATTATGAGGACACGCCTCTATTTGATCTTTGATAGTAAGAAACAATGGTTAATGAAAGGATTGGATTGATAAACATAAACTTGCAAAACACCTATCCCCAGTATCAGAATGAACTGATAAAGAAAATAAAATCAGTAAGGTCTCTTTCTTTCCTTCTCTTCAACCAATACTTTCTTTTTCTTTTTTTTAAATATTCTGAATAAACCATTATTTCTTTTATCAATTTTTGCACATTTGTTCAATTTGAAATTATTTTGGAACAATATGATAAAGTCTATAAGAAATGTAAAACAATTGTTATGGAAGCAGATTTACACAAGCTTCTAAAACTACTTTCTGTATCCTTTTCAAATAATTTGTTAGTATGACTTTATGCTTTATTGTTAAATGTATGCTAAATATATGTACCTATGTGAACAAAATATTGTTTAAACTATTCAGCCTGAGATTGTATATTATATATATATGGCCATCAATAAATATTCTATGTTTGATAGTTCCCAGACCCAGGATTTTAGAAGTGGATAGGAAGGTAGTTTTTTTTTAATATGATTAAAATTCTTTATTGAATAATATTTACTTTTTTCTAAATTTAGCTAAAAATCTTTTTGGAGAAAGGCTATAAAATATTTTGCATGGATAGGTAGAGTAACAGCAAATGATATATTTTTTTGTAATTTTAGTCCTGATAATGTTCGTTTTAAAGGTTAATGTTTTTAACAATTAAATTTCAGAACCACCAAAGTTTGACAATACCCTGCCGGACCTGTACCGGCTCCTGGATTCCATGGAAACGGAGGGCGGGGACCTCAGTACAAAAAAGCAACCTCCATCATTGTTTTCCAGACCAGAACATGTGACGACTTACCAGAAAATCTCAGGTATAGACTACCTACTTTACAGAAAATCTCAGGTATCGACTACCTTTTTTACAGAAGATCTCAGGTATAGACTACCTACTTTACAGAAGATCTCATGTATAGACTACCTACTTTACAGAAGATCTCAGGTATAGACTACCTACTTTACAGAAAAAATCAGGTATAGACTACCTACTTTACAGAAAATCTCAGGTATAGACTTCCTACTTTACAGAAAATCTCAGGTATAGACTACCTACTTTAGAGAAAATTTCAGGTATAGACTACCTCTTTTACAGAAGGTCTCAGGTATAGACTACCTACTTAACTGAAACTGAAAATCTCAGGTATAGACTACCTCCTTTACAGAAGGTCTCAGGTATAGACTACCTACTTTACAGAAGATCTCTGGTATAGACTACATACTTAACTGAAAATCTCGGGTATAGACTGCTTACAATACAGAAAATCTCAGGTATAGACTACCTACTCTACAGAAAATCTCAGGTATAGACTACCTACTTTACAGAAAATCTCAGGTAAAGACTACCTACTTTACAGAAGATCTCATGTGTATGCTGCTTGTTGACTGGAAAATCTCATGTATAATTATATTGCCTTACTTAACAAAAATTCTCAGGTAAAGACTGGAAGACTGCATATTTACAAGAAAATGTCTTGTTTACACTGGCACCTGATACCCAAGTAGTTTTCAAAGTAAAAAAAATGGTTTTATTTCGTTTATAGGAAAGCAGGCTTGGAATTTAAAAAGGTTTTTGAAAAATGGTTGCCAGTAGTTTTTAACATGACCACTTTCAAAGTAAAAAAAGGTGGACTATTTCACTTTTTTGTCAGTAACCATCCATAGTAAGCAAATATGTATAGATAGAATCTTCTGAACTGCTACACCTATAATTTAGGAACTTATTTTATATTCAGTGAATGGATTTTTTTTTTTTGATTTTGGGTTAATATTCTGATTGATGTAGTTAGGTATATTTAACAGTGTTGCAGTGCTTCAGATAAGCATTTCTTCAAATGAGTATTTTACCCCTTAAATTAGTGTGCAATGCTTATTTTCAATATGTTAAGGGTAAAATTGAACATTCTTATCAAAGTGCCATTTAAAATAAACTAATTAGCACTGAAATTGAGAATAATCAATGTTTATTTTACCCTATCTTTTATATTTCAATGCTTTATTCAGAAATTTCAATGCTTAAATACCCCCAAATAGTGTTTATCTGGAGCATTGGACTATTGTTAAGCATAAGATATATGCATATGTGACAATAACTTCTAAACTGGGACATATCATGAAACAGAAGGAAAGAAAAGTTGAGGAAAAGTGTATTACATTTTCTTGCTTCAATAACCATTGTAGGGATGTAAGTTTTGTCTATCAAACAAACTCCAGAACACTTTATCTAGTAGAAGAAAACTACACCACAACAAAGTTAGGAAGAAAGATAAACAATAGATATGACACAAGAAAATTCATGATTCTTCATCAATCTAATTAAAAAAAATACCCCAAAATAAACACCCACCCCTGATAAAGGCCCCACCCCTGATAAAGGCCCCACCCCTCTTGAAATTAGTCGTAAATAAAAAAAACTTGTATATGTCTGGTTTAAACATTTTGAATAAAAGCCTCATTAGGCCATAATATATTAATTGCTATATTATAGTCCCAGCCTACCCCCTAATTTTCATACTGCCCCAACCCTTTTTATTTTTATTAAAAAATTTTTAAAAAGTTTAAAAAAAAATATGTTAAAAAAACATTTTCTTCCCCTGTTCCCCTTTTTAAGAAAAAAACTGGATGAGATCTAGCAATTAATTTATAATGGCCTTACTGTCTATGTGTTTTATGGCATTTAACACACACTTTATAGTTATATTTTGACTCTAATAACCCTCCCTTTAACAAATTGCATTACCCCCATGGGCAATTATTCTAGGGTTTACAGTGTTTCTTTTTTTTTTTAAACTCACATACACACGCATACATGTATGTTATTACTTGTCACTTTCAGAACTGAAACTTGAGTTGGAGGAGGAGGAGATGAGCCCATATCTTGACCATTTTGAGGCCGGAGTGAAAGATGACGTAGTAATGCTGGGCAGTATAAGCCTGGAGGATGTCCAGGAAGAGGAGAAGCACCTGCGTGATGAACACGTGCAGTACCTAGAACAGGAGGTCACATAGTGCTTGTTTGATATCTTGTAAATTTTCAGGCTGATAAATTCATTGTTAGTTCATCTAAAGTGGATTGGTTTGCTGCTTATATGTTCATGATTATGATTTATGAATCCACAAAGATGTGTTGTTAAAGACTGTGTTTAATCTGCCGGAGATACCTATATGAGAAAGTTGATAGTTTGTTATGTTAGTTTAGATTTGTCCTTTAAGGTCTAAGACACTGTCTCAAGTACATGTATTTCTCATATTAAGGTCATGGTCTCGCACCAGGCTTGACCTCTAAAATATTTTATTTGAGAAAGTTCACCTTTTCTTTGTGGAAGCATGGTGGTTCTACTCCGAGTCATTTTGGAATCTTCCTCCATCAGTAAAACTGGATGCCATATGAATGTATAACCTGTTTTGCATTAAAAAAGATGTCAAACTGCATTCAATATTTTTTAAATGTCACTTGAGTCAAGGTCAATGATACTAGTATTAGAAAAATTGTTTCCACTCATTTAACTTTGATTACTGTAGTATAACTGCAAACTGCAATAAAAAGCAGTGAACTAGTTTGACACCAGAGCAAGGTCACCATCACTATATTAAACAGAAAAAAACTGTTATTGAATAATTTTGGTTTCCCATGATGTATTCTTCTGAAAGTTCGTGTAAATTATCATTTTCTTCTTCATGTTAGGAATTTCAATTGCAGTTTAATGTTGTTTATTTCAAGTTATTGACATGCATTTTTTTATCAGATATGTGAAGTAAGATTATTTGGAGAAGTCAACTTGTATATTAACTTCATATCAGGTTTAATAGAAGAATACAACATTTATTTGAACTAACATTAGTGTTTTATTGTAACAGGCTTCGGAGTCCAAGATTAGACAACAAGAATTACTACGCCGTGAAGAAGAGGCCAAGAAGAGGGTTGCCAAGTTTACACAGACACGCCGGGAGGAAATCCAAAGACGAGAGGTCAGTATGCTGAAGTTCGGTTATAAATCTAGTAAATATAGAGGAAATAAGTGTGTACTATATTGGAGATCCATAATATCACAACCCCTTCTCTTACCCCACCATCCAATGCCTCTCAAAACCATTCATTTCTCACCACTGAACCCATGATGGGAGGGTCGTGGCTTCGATCCTCCCCCACGGCTATGTGTAGTGTCCTCGAGCAAGACACTTTTAAAACTTTATCTGCATATGCTTAGTACTGGTTCTACCCAAGAAGATTTGAGGGTGATTTATCTAAGTTTTAATAACTTGTTAAACAATTGAGTGTGCTCAAGTACTGGTTAACTTGTCTGTCTTCCAGGAAAGAGTGGTTAGGTTAACTGATCATCTGTTAGCTCTTTTGAGATTATGGTTTTATCAATTCTTAACGAGTTGTTTTCTATCTATTTCTACACTAGAATATGTGTGTGTTATATTATGCTTTGCATATAGTATCACCCAGAGAACGGTTTTTTTATAATTTCAGGAATTGTTACGCCAGAAAGAGAAGATGTTAATGGATCGGCTGCACCAGTCATTCCGTCGTGCTGAAAGCCAGTTGCTCAGTGTCTTAAGTCGACGTAAAGGAGAAGTCAAGGTCAGTTATAAACAAATATATATATGTGTGTACATAGTGTGATAAAGGTACTTTGCCTAGTTATGGATAAACTATGCATTATTTCTTGCTAAAGTTTGATTGGTATATTTAAAGAGGCCTCAACTATATCGCCAATATATTTTATCTTAGCAGTAAAACTACACATTTATATCACCCATCAAATATTGTTGATATTCTGCCCAATAACTTCTTTTTTTGTGTCTTTGTAGTGTAAAATACTAAATCATGTCTCGCAACAAAGTCACTCATTGGCCAGTGGTGGGTCATGCTAAAACACCAACAAATAAACAGAAAAGTGCTGACCTGTGTTAACCTTTTACTCCATAGATACCAATCACAGAAGGCCTGTGAAAACAGTGCAGGAAGAGTTCAGATTGCTTGTAACGAGCAATCTGAACACTTCCTGCACTGTTTTCCACTCTTTCAGTTAATATAAACATAATTCAACCAATAATTCAAAAGCCTTCTATATTAGTTGTCCAAAGCCTTCTATATTAGAGGTGTCCAAAGGCGTCTATATTAGAGGTGCCCAAAGGCGTCTATATTAGATGTGTCCAAAGGCGTCTATATTAGAGGTGTCCAAAGACGTCTTTATAAGAGGTGTCCAAAGCCTTCTATATTAGAGGTGTCCAAAGCCTTCTATATTAGAGGTGTCCAAAGGCGTCTATATTAGAGGTGTCCAAAGGCGTCTATATTAGAGGTGCCCAAAGGCGTCTATATTAGAGGTGCCCAAAGGCGTCTATATTAGAGGTGTCCAAAGGCGTCTATATTAGAGGTGTCCAAAGCCTTCTATATTAGAGGTGTCCAAAGGCATCTATATTAGAGGTGTCCAAAGGCATCTATATTAGAGGTGTCCAAAGGCGTCTACATTAGAGGTGTCCAAAGGCGTCTATATTGGAGGTGTCCAAAGGCGTCTATATGAAGTAAAGGATTAACAAACTTCTCATAAACAAGATAAACTACAAGGATGGAATCAACCGTTACATGTATATTCGAATGAGACCTTCCATCATTTACTGTAACAGAAAGGTGATACATCTTTAATCAGTGTCTTTTTGTTCATGGACACACTATCTTCATATTTCCATGTGTTTTAGTAAGCTGGCTACAGATATATTTTGCATGTTTTATTGATGAATAAGGATACTAAGTCTCCCCCTAAACATATTTTAGACATTTTTCGGTGACCTGATGATGACAGAGGTTCAGTTTGGCGGGAGTCGTGGACGGCGCTGGAAGGTTGACTGGGACCGTACTCCGCAGCCAATACAGGTCAAGATGAAGTGTCTTCGTGGGGTAAAGGACAAACTACCACGTAAGATTATTGCTGTTGTATAGAAATAAATGTTCGTGTTGAGAATAAGAGGCACTTAAGTAATTTGGGAATATGAGCTGCTGTTAATATCTTTAAAAAGGGGGAATAAAGTTTTCTATTGTTTAAAAAACATATGTATGAATGATTTTTGGTTACTCAATATTAGTAATCTAATTGATTTTGGAGCAAATCGTGGTGTTTTGAATTAGTAAAGTACTTTCTGTAGTTTGATTTTTACAACGTCTGGTTCACCTTATCTTCAAATTACGTTTTATCATCAAGCATATAGCTGTAAAAAATTGAATTAATTTTGGAAATTAATTCTGAGGTACAGATTGATATAAGCATTTTTGGCTTTCTTTTGAAACTTCATTCACTTTCCTATGATGTACAGCTATATACCTGTTAATTGTTATTGTCATATTCTAGATTCTAGATATGTTCATGTTTTGTATTGAAAATGTTGTTTAATCCAATATAAAAGGATTTTAGTGTTGGCCACTCATGCCAGAGGTTGCGGATACGATCCCCAGCTGGACCTGATGCCTCTTATAAAACAACACTCAGTTCTGGTTTTACCCAGGAAGCGGACTCGAGAGTGGTGTGGATCATATAAGATCTGAGATTTCATAGCATATGAGCTCAAATAAATTAGTAAAAACATAACTAAGAGGATTTGTATGCATTTAATTGCTGTCAAGGATGTCACTCTCCAGTTCTGGCACTTGCTGTGTATTTATTCCGTAATTCTGAATTTGGAAATTTTATTTTTCTGAAAAAAATTATTGATACAAAAGGTTAAGCAGTCGTTCTAATTCAATGTCTGTTGACAAAAATAAACCTTACATCATCATTTTTAATGTCTGAATACAATAACGTCTTGAACTTCACTGGGATAAATGTATAATATATACATGTATGTATTGCAGGTGGGAGGTACGTGATGATGGTGTCACTGTATGATAGACTTGGTGGTAATATTCTACGCTGGTCCAAGATGAAGGGCCAGCACTGGGGCGGGGCCACACTGCCCATCCATCATGATGGCTCCTTCTACAATGTGGAGATGAAGGTGAGACATTGTTTTACTTAATATATAACAGTAGTCTACCTTGATCTTTAACATGCCCGGCACAGTTAACCCTGCCCAGCCACAGTCTCCATGATTACTGATATATGACATTGCATCTCATTATCGTTCGTCACTCACCGTTGATTCAAGTAGAATTATCAGTTACTTGCGGAGAGGGGGTGTTGCTCGAGTACTGGTTAATCCTCCAGGATCCCAGGAAACAGTGGTTAGGTTAACTGATTGTCTGTTATCCCTTGATGGCATAAAATGATGTTAAATATTGAATCAATCAATCAATAAGTCATCCTTTACATGGATCAAGAGTTCTGGTGGCATAGGACCAAGGGTCGGAGAGTTGTGGGCTTGATCCCCCATAACGACCATGTGTTGTGGTCCATCCAGAAGATACTTTATCTACATATACATTGTACTGGTTCTGCCCAAAGCATGATTTGTGTAAGTTTTAAGAACTTGTTTCACAATTGATATTTTCTACTCATTTTATTACATCTTCAGTTATAGTTTCATTATTCATTATTTTGGTTCAGGCTTTAGTCATATAATATATATATATAATTAATAGTGAATATTTAGTTATATAGTTAGGTTATATTTTAATAGTGAACATGCATATTTGCTGGCCTTTTCCATTGTGTTTTTTTTTGTAGCAGTTTTTTTTCATGTTTATTGATGGAATTCTTTATTTAATCCATGAAGTATAAATCACTTCAGTCGCTGATGTCACTGGAACTATTAATTTGTTTAGATAGCCTCCCTTAACATGAACATAAAACAATTGAAGAGGCAGACACATATATTTTAAGAACCAAATCATCATCCTCTCTTGTAACATCACTTTGTTTCATCCACTTCTAACACCACATGCTTGTTTGGTTTGTAAGTTGTCTTCTGAGGGCCTCATGTAAGATTAGTTTGTGACTAATGTTTGACCCTTTGTAAATAAAGACTGTAATAATAATTATTGATTTTGTAATACCAGTAGCAGACCCAATTAGTATTCATTAATTGACTTATTATTATTTTGGGATAAAGGTTAATATAATAGCGACTTGTGTTCAAGCTCATGTTCTGTGAGACAAATTTTATATGTTATCAGTTATCTCACATCTCCATGAGATACATGTATATAAGTCATACTTAAAATAATGAAGAAAAAAAAGAAATCTGCTTTGTCAGGCCATTATAAATTAATTGCTAGATTATCATCCAAATTTTTTTTTGAAAACAGAGAGGATGGGAGGATTTTTTTTTTTTTAATGAAAATAAAAAGGGTCGGGGCGGCATGAAAATTAGGGGGCGGGCAGGGATGATAATCTAACAATTACTTATTATGGCCATATATATATTGTTATATTTTGTTGATAACTGTGTACAGTAGATGGTTTCTTTATGATGGTCATAAATTCAAACTGATTTCCAACACCACTCAACCTATCATCACCGCTGATTCAAGTGTGAAAGTTATCAGTTACTGAGGAGATGAGATGTGCTCAAGTACTGGTTAACCTTCCAGGATCCTAGGAAACAGCGGTTAGGTTAACTGATCGTCTTTTAGCCCTTAATGGCATAAAAATTATGCTAAATATTCAATCAATCAATTCAATGAACCTACTATTATTTTATTTTACTTTTAATTGGTTTCAGTTGGATCAGAGTATGTTTTCTATACTGCCTTCACGAGGGTCGCTGAAGCCAGGGATGGTTCTCATATTTGAGCTGTTTTTACTGCGAGGGTCTGTTGTCCAGACAGACAGGGTGGTTGGATGGGGATGTTTCCCCGTCTGTGATGCACAGTTTGATATCATCGAAGGAAAGTAAGTACACTGCCTGTAATTATGAGGTATGTAATTAATCTCAAAATGAAATATGAAAACTTGGAATTTTGACAGAAATAACTCTTTGGATACAGAATTTTCTACACAATATATTTTCTGTTTAAAGATGCATCACCAATAACTTTCTGTTCAGTAATTGATGGAAAGTTTATTGAATCACAAAGAGGAAGGTCTCATTTGAGGATAATGGTGGATTTCGTCCTTGTAGTTTATCTTACTTATGAGAAATTCATTAACACACATATCAACTTTTTCCGTTTTATTCGTCAATGTTTTAGCATAACACGATACTAGCCAATGAGTGAATTTATTGTGGGACGCAGTAAAAATGTTACACTGCAGTGACAAAATACGATTTAAGTTATTGAACAGAATATCCATAATATATGCTGTTTGATAAAAAGGTGCAGTTGTATTGCTAAGATAGAAAAAATTTGGCCAATATAGGTGATGCCTCTTTGATTACTGTTTAGTGTCTCTCAGTTACTTACATCTCCCAATTCTTATCTGTTATACCTAAGTTTCCTGTCTGTCCCAAAATTTCTAGCACTTTAATGCATTTCAACATGGTATGAGTTCTGAGGGATAATAAAGAATAATTGCTTTGGTGAAATATTATTTGTATTTTGTCAACGTACCATTTTCAGTGTTGCTGGCTGAAACCAACAATTTTATTTTATTTTATAATTTTAAATGGTAAAAATTTTATTTATTATTTCACCATTTTTATCAGTGAAATTCTCAATATTAATTCATTGAGAAAACTTTATACATGTACTTAAAGCTTTAAATTCTTTTTTTGTAATAAATATTTTATTTATATCTTTTGTGTGTCAGGTACAAGGTTCCATTCCTGCGAGGTGAGATGGACCCAAAGATAGATACACATGACCTGATAGAGGGGCTGATATCTGGGGACATGGACCACTGGCTATGTAACATGTACTTTGAGATTGTTAAACTTCCCAGGTGAGACTTTATCAAAACGTAGCTTTCTACCCACATTTCACAGACTTCATATGAATCTCTCCTGAGTCTGTTTCCTGAGTAAAACCAACACTGGACATGGTTTTAAAGGGAATATATCAGGATTTTCAAAATTGCCTTAAACATTTTGTTTCTATTAAATAAACATGTATCATGCCTGTATATACTAACTGACCCCATACTGCTAAAAGGATATCTATTCAAACATGCCACAATAATATATTGAAAAGGGATTTCCTAACTTGGGCTACATGCCTTGTTTAGTCTAAAATTGATTTTCCGCTATTAAAGAATTGCAACATATTTTGTGACGTATTAAATAAGTCATGTGATTTCATTTTGATTTCAGTTTCATCCGTTGTTCAGGTTTACACGTAGGTTAAACTTATTTAATCTTAGAAAGAGTCTGAATGATGATGCAAAGGTCATCAAACAGTTTTTAACTGCTGTCTATTTTTAGATGGACATTTGACATAATAAACCATTCAGATTTTTATCTGTTTAGGATAACGAGATGCTTTTTATCCATTTTAATAATCATTTAATTTTTTAAGATATTAATACCATTTTTTCCTGATATAATTGTATTATTTCTGGTTCTTTGCACTGTGTATCTTTAGAGGGTATATTTTTATACCCCTGCAAAATGAAGTTTTAGGATGAGGGTATACAGGAGTCACTTTGGCGGGAAGTTGGTTGGTCTGTTAGTATTACAACAATATAAATCTTGTGGTGTTTTCTTTTCTCTGCAGTTTTTGTACGTGAACCTGATATCTCCCGAATCAGATTTATTTATCCCCAATGATAAAAGCAGGAAATTCTATGTCTGTCCCACAATTCATAGTAATTGAATGCTTACTAAGCTATGATGTCATTCAAACCTGAAGCAACTGACCAATCAACATGCATAAATGTGCTGCTATTTATCGGACCCAATCGGAAGAGCTGGGTCTGTTTTACAGACTTGCATTTTTGTTATTGCCATCATGATGTGAAGTTGAGCATGACATATTTGTACTTGCCTTGAACCTACCCAATTGGAGTTACTGCCCTTGGACTTATATTTTTCTATGGATTGTCATACTGAAACTTGTGTAACAAACTACTTCCACAGTTTTTATTGTATTTCAGTCTAACTTTGTGTATGTGATCATTATCATGTGTGGTTGTGAACGACATATTTTTTATGGCTTTGAATCTAACCAGGCAAAGTTATTTTTTAGTTCAATCTCGGTCTAACTAGGTAACTGGTTTGTTACCACAGCCATGTGTGATGAATGGAATATAGATGTAGTGATTGATAGGATCATTTTATATTCTAACCCCCTTCAGAAATTTCCTTCGATTTCATTGGTTGTTTCTCTCAGATTTACGTAAAATCACGACGTCTTTGCATTCTATGTATTACTACACCATCTGCAGTGTTGCCGGTAAAAACTATTTGTGACCATTTAAAAACCTCATATACGGTTGCCAGTTTCAAAATTACAGTATACTCAAGTCTGAACTAATTGTTGCATTTTCTGCAAAATATTTCAGATATCTTGGTGGTATGAAAGAGTATGAAGTGGAGCTGGAGTTTTCCTCGGCGCTTACGGCATATCCTGACAGACGTCGTACTGGTGGGGAGGAGTATCGTGATGGGGAGGGGCCCATACTGGGCTCACAGAGTGACCTCAGTAGTGACATGTAAGCAATTCTTTAATTAAAAAAAACAACAAAACAAGACTATTTTTTAAACCCATTTGCATAACTTTAGATAAAACATTTTTTAAAACCCATCTGTGTGATTTTGGATAAAATCATTGGTTTTTTTTTTGTGTATTGGTCTACTTGAATATTGATTGAATGAGTAAAATAGGGGGTGTGGGGTTTAGAAGGTTTAAGATATGAATCTTGCATAACAGACAGTAATTTCCGGAAATTGCTTCGTGCACCCCCTTCACATGCTTTCATAACCTTTACGTGCTGTGATGATACATAAACATATGTGACGTTAATTATCTTAAAAGTGATTGTGGTAAAAAAATGATGATGAATTAAATTGAAATAACTGTTCTGTGTTTGTTGTGCAAAAAAAAGAATCTTTCATGGGTTTTTTTTCTGTTCGGATAGAAACTTCTGTCCAGTGTGATACATGTTTTCATGGAAGATCTAATTGATATACGTGTGTACATGTATTTACTGTGAAACCACATGAGTCTCTGTTAATTGAAAAATATATTGTTTTATTTCATATTCTAAGACTATAACTACAGAGTGAGGGTTAGCACCATTTTTACCACATTATCAGTTTTATAGTTTATCCAGTTTTATTGGTGGAGGAAAACCTCAAATGCATTCTGATGATCCAAGTTAAACCCCTCATGTTTTCATAAGACAAACTGTATTATTAAATTGTTTAGACTAAGCCCTCAACCTCAGTGGTGAAGGGTTAATTACCTTGAGATGGCACCTCAGTGATGAAGGGTATGTTACCTTGAGTTGGCACCTCAGTGATGAAGGGTAAGTTTCCTTTATATGGCACCTCAGTGATGAAGGGTAAGTTACCTTGAGATTGCACCTCAGTGATGAAGGGTAAGTTACCTTGAGATTGCACCTCAGTGATGAAGGGTAAGTTATCTTGAGTTGACACCTCAGTGATGAAGGGTTGGTTGAAATGGCACCTCAGTGATGAAGGGTAAGTTATCTTGAGATGGCACCTCAGTGATGAAGGGTTAGTTGAGATGGCACCTCAGTGATGAAGGGTAAGTTATCTTGAGTTGACACCTCAGTGATGAAGGGTTAGTTGAGATGGCACCTCAGTGATGAAGGGTAAGTTACCCTGAGTTGACACCTCAGTGAAGAAGGGTAAGTTAACTTGAGTTGACACCTCAGTGATGAAGGGTTAGTTGAGATGGCACCTCAGTGATGAATGGTCAGTTATCTTGAGTTGACACCTCAGTGATGAAGGGTTAGTTGAGATAGCACCTCAGTGATGAAGGGTCAGTTATCTTGAGTTGACACCTCAGTGATGAAGGGTAAGTAATCTTGAGATGGCACCTCAGTGATGAAGGGTTAGTTCAGATGGCACCTCGGTGATGAAGGGAAAGTTATCTTGAGTTGACACCTCAGTGATGAAGGGTTAGTTGAGATGGCACCTCAGTGATAAAGGGTAAGTTACCCTGAGTTGACACCTCAGTGAAGAAGGGTAAGTTATCTTGAGATGGCACCTCAGTGATTAAGGGTTAGTTCAGATGGCACCTCGGTGATGAAGGGTAAGTTACCTTGAGTTGACACCTCAGTGATGAAGGGTTAGTTGAGATGGCACCTCAGTGATGAAGGGTAAGTTACCCTGAGTTGACACCTCAGTGAAGAAGGGTAAGTTATCTTGAGTTGACACCTCAGTGATGAAGGGTTAGTTGAGATGGCACCTCAGTGATGAAGGGTCAGTTATCTTGAGTTGACACCTCAGTGATGAAGGGTTAGTTGAGATAGCACCTCAGTGATGAAGGGTCAGTTATCTTGAGTTGACACTTCAGTGATGAAGGGAAACTTATCTTGAGTTCCAGTTATTTTACTACATTTGTATTGTAAAGTTTTATGTATTTTACAGGGGATCAAGAGCTAGCATTAGTTCCGAGCCACCAGCCTATAACTTGGCTACCACCAGAACAACAGCCACAGTATCAAAGATCAAACTTCTGGAGGTAAATTTGATTCACATATTTTACTGTGTAGTGACACAGTTTGAAGGTAAATTTGAGTCACATATTTTGCTGTGTAGTGACACATTCCAAAGGCAACTTGTGATCTATTGTTTAATGTACGGCAATGGATCGTATAATTATAAACAGATTGTCAATGTCAAACAATACATTGTGAAATTAGATGTAACTGATGGTAATCAACAACAATAAAACATTGTTAATTTATGAAAATTTACCTTCATACGCTGTTATATGCCCATTTCCTTTGATAATCTTTAGCATTCCCTTTGGAAGATATGAATATAGGCTTAATATGTAGGTAAAAGTAGTATTTCTTCAGATATCCTTAATTTCACGTTAAAGTTTTGGTGTACTTTGAATTCTCGTTGTTCGTTTTCTGAAAGTGTTTTTCAACAGAAGCAAACAATTTTCAATTATAATGGCATCTGGGGACTGGGCAGGCCACAACATACCCGATATACGGTTTTCCTGTTTGTATGCCTGATCAATGCTTGCCCTGTTTACAGGGGCATTGTCATCCTTGAATATGTATTTATTTGCTGGAAATTGTCTGACATTAACCAGCCAAAGATTGTTGACTGTGATTTCTAACTTTTTTGCATTAATGTTACATTTTTATACTAATTTAAAGAGCATATATTTGAAATATGAAGCCCATTTTTTATAGAAATTCATAAAAATAATTATATACATTTGTAACCTGTTTTATTGTGTATGCCTCCTCCAACGAAGAAAATCTGGTACTTGTGCTGTATAGACGATGTGTCTGATGATGTAATCATTGTTTATATAAACCATATTGTACAACACATTCATGTTTTTACAGATGTCGCCGAGGTTCCCAATATTCCCCAAATATTTGAAACATCCAATCCAAATGCCTCATCTGGTAATTGTGATATGAAGAGAAATGTTGAATATTTGCTTCACTAACAGTTAATACACCCAAGTTTTATTTCTGGCTTATGATTCATCTGACCGATTTAAGTATTCATGTATCTACTTAAAAAATGTAACAACACCCAGTCCTGGCCTCTACCCAGGACATGATGACTTGAGAATTCACAAAAGCTCTGAGATTATGATGTTAAAATTGTGGAGCGAGTGCATGGTCCAGTGGAAGATCATCAAACCCATGATCAGAGGGTTGTGGGTTTGATCCTCCACCACTGCTACCATTGGGTCTGTGTCTTGGTACTGGTTCCACTCAGGAAGTCTTTGAGCATGATTTGTATAAGAAATTGTTTCACAATCAGAGTAAAATAAATAAGTTTAAACTAAAATAGCTTTGTATGAAAATACAAGTAAAACATTTCAGTGATGAAGTACTAATGATGAGAGTAATGGTTATGAAATGTGCAGTTCCATATGTTGGATTTTTTCTCTCATAATTTTCATAAGATTTATATCTCCCCAGCAACTAAATACAGACTGCTATTGAATACGATTGGCTAATAATGATTTATTTTTTAAAAGATGGCCTTATGAGGTACATAGTTGATAGATTGCCTGTTTAGTGTTTTAATATAATTGTGGATCTACGTCAGTTTTAGAATGTTGTTTTGAAGTGTATTTTGATAATAAATTATGATTGAAGAGATCTGTTTTGTGAAGGCTTGATTTATGTGTTGTGTATTTTATCTAATGTTGTTTATTTCTAACTAATAGCTGAATGTGATTGATGACTATTTGTTGTTCATTTACATAATACCTTCAGCTCATCTACATCATTTACATAATACATTCAGCTCAATTTACATCATTTACATAAGATGTTCAGTTCAATTTTATAATTTACATAATACCTTTAGCTCATCTACATCATTTACATAATACCTTCAGTTCAATTTACATCATTTACATAATACCTTCAGTTCAATTTACATCATTTACATAAATACCTTCAGTTCAATTTACATCATTAACATAATACACTCAGCTCCATGTTGATAATTCACGTAATACCTTAAGCTCCATCTACATCATTTACATAATACTCTCAACTCCATGTTGATAATTTATGTAATATCTTAAGCTCCATCTATATCATTTACATAATACACTCAACTCCATGTTGATAATTTATGTAATATCTTAAGCTCCATCTATATCATTTACATAATACTTTCAACTCCATGTTGATAATTTATGTAATATCTTAAGCTCCATCTATATCATTTACATAATACTCTCAACTCCATGTTGATAATTTACGTAATACTTTAGGCTCCATCTATATCATTTACATAATACCTTCAGTTTGCTCCATTTACATCATTTACATAATACTTTCACCTCAATTTACATCATTTACATAAAACCTTCAGCTCTATCTACATCATTTACATAATACCTTCAGCTCCATCTACATCATTTACATAATACCTTCAGCTCCATCTCCATCATTTACATAAATTCTCAGCTCCATTTACATAATACCTTAAGCTCCTTTTACATCATTTACATAATATGTTAAGCTCCATTTACATCATTTACATAATACTTTCAGCTCTATTTACATCATTTACATAATAACTTTAGCTCCATTTACATCATTTACATAATAATCTCAGCTCCATGTAAATCATTTACACACTATTTACATAATACCTTATTTATAGAGCAGCTGATATAAAATTTAAGTAAAATACTTATGTGGCTTCTGTTTCACCAACATATTTAAGTATATACTGAAATATTTCAATCTAAGAAAAGCATCAATGTGATCTTGATTGTAGACTGGCAGCAGTAAAACTACATTTGGTTTCATTTGCATTGATTAAATAATATTTACAGAACCAGTCAAAATTCAGTAAAGATTTTAACTTTGGTGAAACAAAAGCCTTGTCTTAAAGGAATAATTCCAAGATGAGTTTAATCTAACCATTAATTCAACACAAGGCATGAAAAAAAACATACTTACATGTTACGGGTTACCAGAAAATAATTGTTTTTTTTTTTGTTTATGTCCGTTTTATTAACTCTTCCTGTAGGAGGAGTCAGACAAGCCCACTTCGTATGGGTCACGTAGACTCTATAAGGACAAGAAACTTGATCTGATGTTAATGGAGGATAGTGACTCAGAGGATTCCGAACCTGAAGACATGAAGGCCATGAAGAGTGAGGGGGACTTTAAGAAGGTCAGACACATGCCAGGGATGTACTATAAGGTGAGATTTGTATACTTGTGTGTGTGTGTGATTAAATTAAAGCAGTTTATTTGATTTGAAAATTTAGCGTCATTTTTATACCATCGAGGGCCAACATACGATCAGTTAACCTAACCACTCTTTCCTTGAATCCTGGAATCACATCCATCTCCACAAGCAACTGGAATGTTTCTACTTGAATCTGTGGCCGGGCAGGGATTCAAACTTGTGACACATGGATTGATAATCAGACATGCTACTAATTGGGCTAACCAGGCTCAGCTAATTAAAGCAGGAATTGGGACAATATGATAAAAACGATTTGATTTCGTGGATTTTTTTATAATTTTGTAAAAAAATAGTATGAGGAGGACATTATTATTAACTATTACTGAAGTATATGTTTAATTTTTAAGAATTATGAGAAACTGGGCCTACCCTGGCTGAAAAAAATCTTGCCGCCAACACATTTGTCAACTTCAAAAAGTTAGAGCCAAATTTAAAACATTGGAGCCAACTTGGCTTCATTGGCTTTAAGTTTCATGTTATTTTCTGTTGGTTAAATTGAGTGTTTTTGTCCTTTCTGGTACTTCCACTGTTTAGCTATGAAAATATAGAATTCCATAGAAGAATGTTACCTTAAAAGAAAGCATTCATACAATGTATGTTTTTGCCTGTATTCTCAAATTTATGTTACTAATTCAGAAGAAAATGAACTACCGTAAATTTCTTAATAATTTGTTCAATAAGTTGTTTTTATCTTTAAATTTTATATCAATTTTATAAAAATATACTTTTATAATGAATTCTTAAAAATGTTCTACACATGAACTCTAAAACATCCCGTTATTGCAAGAACCATAAACCGCAATCTGAAAGAAAGGTGCAGCCTTTTAGTGCAACTTGAAAACCATGGTGATTGTTGGTCGTGATAAGCAGTTCTTGTTAAAGAGGCTATGATGAAAAATGTGGTGAAACTGTTTATTACTGTTTATAGTGGAATTCTTGTTATTCCTATAACTTTATCTAGACATAATTCCCAAACATCTTCATATTTTAGAAATACGAGAAGAATCCGATGGATGTGTATCACGATAAACTGTTCACAGTTCTTCCCAAGACCTCAATCACGGAACCAACATACACGGCGTGTAAACTGACCCACCTGGAGGAGCTGGAGACCCACACATTCTCCGTACAGTAAGTTTACGTTATGACAGTTAGATTTCTTATATATATATTTTTTTTTATTTGAATGGGGTTTAACTCCACTTTCAACACATTTTAGGTTATATCTTATGTATGGCATATCCAATTTTAATAGTGGAGGAAGACATCAGAATAAATCTGAGTAGAACCACCGTTCTCCTGCAAATAACTGGCAAACTTTCTCACACAGAGCGAGAAGGACTCGAACCAATGACACTAGCTGTGAGAAGTAAGTGATCTTGAAAAGGTGCCGTGGATCACTCGGCCTGGGAGAACCCTCTGTTATACTATAAATCAGGGCTAGTTAAATTATTTATTTTTCCATCAATCATGAATTAATTTCTTACAAATCATGCTCAAAGTCTTCCTGGGTAGAATCTGTATTGAGCATATCCGGATAAAGTGTTTAACCCAAGGACACCATACATAGCTGTTGCGGTGGACAGAATCCACAACCCTATGATCACAGGTCAGATGCTCTACACTGGACCATGCTCTTCACAGTAGTTCAACAGCATGCTTACTGATAACAGTGTCAAACTAAACTGAACACAAATGGAACAAAATGTTAAATTTGAGCAAAATGTTTATAGGGCCAAAGATATAAATTTGAAATTATAAAAAATTGAAGTGGCTCAAAATGTGAAGTTGTTTTATGCTGTTTCTATAAAAAATGATAAACTATTTCTAGACCCCCATTGGCTGGTTTGGGAAGTCTAAAGAAGCCAGGACATGTGAGGACACAATACGTCGCCAAACAGTTCCTGTCTGAGCTGGGCTTGTCACAGTGGCGGGGACGGGAATTCTGGGCCATGTTGTTCCTGCTGACCATGGTATTCTTCCTCAGGATCGTTGTACACTACATGGGACAGTGGATGTACCTGAATGCTATTGGGATACCTATCAATATGTAAGTCTGTCTGTCTGTCTGTCTGTCTGTCTGTCTGTCTGTCTGTCTGTCTGTCTGTCTGTCTGTCTGTCTGTCTGTCTGTCTGTCTGTCTGTCTGTCTGTCTGTCTGTCTGTCTGTCTGTCTGTCTGTCTGTCTGTCTGTCTGTCTGTGTCTGTCTGTCTGTCTGTCTGTCTGTCTGTCTGTCTGTCTGTCTGTCTGTCTGTCTGTCTGTCTGTCTGTTCTGTCTGTCTGTCTGTCTGTCTGTCTGTCTGTCTGTCTGTCTGTCTGTCTGTCTGTCTGTCTGTCTGTCTGTCTGTCTGTCTGTCTGTCTGTCTGTCTGTCTGTCTGTCTGTCTGTCTGTCTGTCTGTCTGTCTGTCTGTCTGTCTGTCTGTCTGTCTGTCTGTCTGTCTGTCTGTCTGTCTGTCTGTCTGTCTGTCTGTCTGTCTGTCTGTCTGTCTGTCTGTCTGTCTTATATCATGTCCTTTAGTTTCTTAGTTAATAGCTCTAGTAATTTATTGTCGCCTGCTTTGCAAAATTGGAGACACTTATTTGGGTCTGTCGGTCTGTCTGTCTGTCACACTTTGGTTTCCGTGCAATAACACAAGAATGCCTAAATCATATCTTTTGAAATTCCTGTTCAATGTTTATAATGAAAAAAACACAGACTAAGTTCGATTTTAGGGGTTGTGAGTTTTGTCAGTGTATAGTTGTGCCCCAATATTTTATGAAAAATCGTAATTTTTTTATAAATGCCAGAATCAAATCTTCTCAAATTAACCCTTTACTCCATAGCTATGCGTTTTCCGGCATCAATCACAGAAGGTCATTGAAAACAGTGCAGGAAGAGCAATCTGAACACTTCCTGCACTGTTTTCCACTCTGTCAGTTAATATAAACATAATTCACCCATTGCTGATATGTGGTGAATTAATGCTTTCAATATTAGAGGTGTCCAAAGGCATCTATATGAAGTAAAGGGTTAAGCTATAGTATCCTCTGTAATCATAACAGTTCCAAATTTCAAAATTTGGATGTAATATACTTTGCTGGCACTTTGTGAAAAATGGACCACTGTCACCTACTTTTACATAGAAAACTTAATATATTCCTCTTTCTTTTTAACCTATTAATAACTTAGAGGAGGGAAAATAAAAGAAAAGGAAAATGACTGCATTACCAATGCTTTTGCGTATAATATTAAATGTACTTTAGGTTTAATTATTTGATTTGGTAATTGAAACATTGTATGAAGTGTCTAGTATATTTTAATTGACAAGATATGTGTTTAAATTAATCAAATGACCTTTTTTTTCTTAGGTTTAACTTCCTCCCTTACACTTTTGAGCTGAACTACCAGATGACACTGTTGTCCTCAGCCCAGGAGATGGCCGTGGTCATACTGGGACCTATCTTCAACCTTGCTGTATTCATCATGCTGTGTGCCGCTTGCTTCATGGTACAGCACTTTGTGGCACGGTTTCCAGACTTTGGTTGCAAGTTCATAATGGCGTATGGAATAATGACAATCCTGGACCCCTTCCTGATCCTGGCTGTGGACTGTATCCTAGAAGTAAGGACACATAAACATACACAGAAGAATTTTGCAAATGTTTGTTGTTTTGATGATTGAAGCAGTTTGTGAAACTAGATTTTAAAGAGAATTTATCAGGATTTTTCAAACTTTTAGAATTGGCTAAAAAGATTTGTTTCCGGTATGTCATGCCTAAACATGTTCACTGACTCCATGTTGCCAAAAGGATATATATTTAAACATGGTAAATTTTATATATTGAAAGGGGATTTCCCAACATGGGCTACGCGCCTAGGTTATACTGAAAATGATTTCCCGCTTAAAATAGTAACCTATTTTTGTGACATTAAATGAGTCAGTTGGTTTCATTTTGATTTCAATTTGATCCGTTATACAGATCTACACGTAGTATAAATTGTTTCATCTAAGAAAGTGTATGAACAAAAATGTGAAGGTTGCCAAACAGTATTTAAGTGCTGTCTATTTTTAGAATGGTGATTTCATTTCAAGTTTACCATTCAAATTTACATATCAATTTTGTCACGTTTCGGTGAATTTGACATACCAAACCATTTGGATCTTATTTATTAAAGACAATGAGATGCTTTTTATCCATTTAACAATTATTTTATTTTTTAAGACATTTAAAGTGTGTTTTCCAGATATACTCCCTTTAAAAGAATTAAAACCAGCTTAGCCCAATTACTTAACCCTTTGCTCCATAAGCATTTTCTTGGACTCTTGCAAATTGAAAGCATTAATTCACCACGTATCAGCAATGGGTGAATTATGTTTATATTAACAGAGTGGAAAACAGTGCAGGAAGTGTTCAGATTGCTCTTCCTGCACTGTTTTCAATGACCTTCTGTGATTGGTGCGGGAAAACGTGTATCTATGGACTAAAGGGTTAAGGTCTCATTACACAGTTGAATTTTGTTTTTCGTTCTTTATGAAATAAAGTCTAAGATTTTTCTTCATAGCAGGAATGTATACCCACATAAAAATGCACAATGACTTTTTTAAAGACAGCCATGACACCCTAAGATTTTTTTTAAAAAAGAAGTCCTCAAATGCTCATAAATACATGCATCTGTTTAAATCCTATAAAAGTCACTTTTTTAATACCAGTGATGTATTGTTGCAGTATATGCTGTGTTAGCTTTTGCTCTACCCATCTGCAGCAAGAAATCACAACTACTATGAACCATTTTAAAAACATTTCGACCCAAATTTATTCGCAAGAATCGTGTTACCATGGCAAAGAAGTAAAGCAACTGTGTAGTGAAACCTAAAATGTGAGCGAGTGTGCCAGTTACTTGTAAAAGGAAGGTGGTTCTACTTAAATTCATTATGAGGGCTTTCTTTAGTTATAAAACTGGCTGCCATATATAACCTGTAAGTTAGATGTGTTGAAAATGACTTTGAAATCCATTCAAAAGTAAAGAAAATGCAGTAAATGAATGTGTCACTGCTTGTCAGTATATGTACTTTGTTCTGTAGTTAAATTAATATGATATACATCAGGGCTATTCCATTTAAACATACAACCCACCCATGGAAGATACTTTGAAATTGGACCCTCCCCCTTTATATTTTTTATTCATTTTATCAGGCCCCCCATTTTGAAAATCCCTCCCACCTTAGAAGTTTATTATTTTGCCGTCCATGGGTGGGATGTATGTTTAAATGGAACAGCCCTCAGTAATTTATTGTACAATAGTGCTATATATTATTCATTTCTTACTGACTAACTGGAGTGTGGTGTGTGGGGGAGGGGCTCTGCCATGAGTTGTGTCCTTGAGCAAGACACTTTATTTAGCTTAGTACGCTTAGTACTGGGTCTCCCCAGGAAGACTTTGAGCGTGATTTGTTTATGTCGTAACTTATTTCACAATTGATGTAAAATAAATAAGTTTAAAATAAAAATGAAATCTGACTGATATCCAAACAATGTAAACCTTCATCAGCCTGATCTGATCTAAGTTTACTTTGCTTAGCAATGTTATTGGTGTGGACAGCAAACTGATGATAGTTGATACATAATCTTTGTGATGTAAACTTTCAGAGATACAAGGATGACAGTGCCGTACCTACTGCTGACTTTGTCAAGCTCTGGTATCATTTTTACCGGGTTGAAGGGTCAGGACTCTCGGGTATTTTCATCACATCATTTCTCTACCTCGGATTCTGTTTTGTGACTAGTGCTTTCCTCTACATGTACTTTCTGAGGTGAGATTTTTTTATAGTTAAGTAGATTACATGAATGTTTTTACCAGAATAACAATTATTAGTGTGTATTTTGTACATGTGAAATCACCAACAGCAAGGAAGATTCCAGGCTCACTCTGTGTAAAAAATAAACAAATTGAAATATGAATTAGAAAAAAAAAGGAAACAGGTTGGTTACACAGAACGAACATAGAGCCTTCCCAAATTGCAGTGTTAAGTTTCTACTTGTTGGGACATGCGTGGGCTATATAGTCCCTATTCTTGCCATCAGTTATTTAGCACCCTGGAATCATACGAGGGTTGATAATTTAGCATGAATGATGAATGTGACAAAAAATTTTAAAATGGACAAGAGATCCATTAGGATGATTCCTAACCCTTGGCAGGTATCACCAGTGATTTTATTCTTAGGGGTCATCCCGTGGTGCTGTCTCTAGATCACCTCTAGGTTTGAGTCCCACTTGCCCAAAAACTTTATGTGAGAAAGTTTGCCAGATACTCGTTGAATGACGATGGTTCTACTCAGATTCATTCTGAGGTCTTTCTCCAATATAACTGGATATGCCATATACTGTCTGAAATGTGTTGAAAATGGTGTTAAACCCAATTAAAAAAAAAATCTTAACCAGAACCACAAAAAGGTTTCTGACCAGCAGGATTGGCAAACACACACTATTTTAATTAAGGCAAAATGGAGATATATATATAATTACACTCTATGTAAAAGAAACCATGATAGTTCACGTTTATATTCTTGAACTTCCATTACACATGCAGACTACACAACAATGGCCGCCTCTTGGATGTATATTGGAGACTCAATGGAAAGGAGGAGAAATTCTTCATCCCTTATGACCTTGAACTGTCCAATCAGGAGCTTCATTACATAGTGGCCAAGGCCGAGGCGTGGCGTGGTGAAGAAGGAGAGAGGAGGAAGATTGCTGTATTTGACTACATCTGGGAGGAAGAAGATGTAAGTTACAAATCTACAGACTGCTTCACTGACTTTCCTGATGTATTTTGTATGAAAAACATAATCAACCTTTCTACTTTTAAATGTTCCTTCTTTTCCATCAGACATATTAGATCACAGCGCCTTCTAATTAAGAGAAACTGACTGGTTTTCAAATTTTTATTTGCTGTTACATAACACAACTTGTAGTAAAGCGCTGGTGCAGATTGGAAGGTCTTGGGTTCGATCCTCCACCAGGGCTATGTGTTGTGTTCTTGAGCAAGACACTTTATCCGCATATGCTTAGTAATGGTTCTACCCAGGAAGACCTCGAGCATGATTTGTCTAAGAATAGAGATAAAATAAATAAGTTTAAAACAAGAAACACAACCTCGGCTTCTATATACAGACTTGGAGCCCAATGTCATTTGTTTAACCCTTTACTTCATAGATATGCGTTTTCTCACACCAGTCACAGAAAGCCTTTGAAAACAGTGCAGGAAGAGTTCAGATTGCTCGTAATGAGCAATCTGAACACTTCCTGCACTGTTTTCCACTCTGTCGATTCATGTAAACATAATTCATCAAATAATTCAAAAGCCTTCTACATTAGAGGTGTCCAAAGGTGTCTTTATAAGAGGTGTCCAAAGGCGTCTATAAGTAAAGGGTTAAACACTTAAATACTCATAATGTTATATGGCAAATGTCAACTTGTATAGATCAGCTAGACTAAATGACCACTTGATGTGCATTAAACTGATTGAAAATTGGTTACTAGAACTGACATATACAACTCACCGATACAGTAAAACTGTGTGTGCTCTCCATATAATTACGACTTTGACCCCACCAGACTGCAGCGGTGGTCTAGTGGTAGAGCATTTGCCTCGCATGCAGAAGGTCATAGGGTCGATCCCCGGCGGGGTTATATCAAAGACTTAAAAAAAAGGGAACTAGAAGCACTTAACATTTAGAGAAACGTTCTAGGTCTGGTCAGCCTGGTGACAGTATGTGACTGGGTGGGGTATTGTGCCATGTGTCTGTGGCATGATATTCCAGTGTGACAGCGCTTAAAATACTGTTTCAAGTAAACATTGTTGCGATATGACTGAAAAATTGTTGAAAGCGACCCTAAACACCCTAAACACCATACGACAATTGATCCAACCGTCCCTATATTACTGAAAATGTAGCTAACCTAAATCAAAAGTCATTCCGTATATTTTTATGATAAGCTATATATATCTATTTCCTTTCACATATTGATTATCACCAGATGGAGGAGAGTATCTGGACAGAAAGTACACTGGAGGACGGTGAGCAACTGAGGAGGGAGACACACAAGGAGATCACCACCCATGTGTCCATACACACCATACACCTGGACGGTCTGCGAGAGCTCTACAGACAGTTCCTGAGGCTGCCAGATGGTGCAGTTGTTGAAGTAAACAATAAACTTATACTCAATAAACTTATATTCTGGAAGGTTAACTGGTACTTGAACTCAATTTTGAACAAATTCTTTGTCAGCCATCTTCACGTACTTTTCATCACATGATGGACACATAATTCTACCTAGTAAGTCACCCAGTGAGAAGTCATTATATAGCTCCTGATTGGCATTTGGCAAAACTAGATAATTACATGTATCTAGTAAATTGTAAACAGTTTGCTTTGCAAAAAACATGTGTGATTAATAAGACAGACCATTGTAGATTGATCACAAACACATTTATTTAGTTTACACATTCACATTATCTGTCACATTTGACAACTCCCATTCTGACCAGAGTCTATATTGTTCACTCTCGGTCAGTCCACTCTTACTAACACCCCTTTGAAATACTAATGGAATGTACAAGTATAAGGGATGGAAGAGTCTATTGCATAACTGCAGCAAGATCCAGATCAACTAGACAATGAGAGGCATGAAGAATGTTCTGTTTATTTTGCAGGTGTTTGGAGACATGGCGGTCCCAGGAATGGATAAGGACATCAAGGATGCCATGGCAAAGGGAACACAGGGGATAGAGAAGCTGATGGGGTCGAGGACAAGTCTCAGGGAGAGAGGGGTATGTAGCTTACAGGGATTACAATTGGGGAGTCATAAAATAGTTTAATCTATATCTCAAACAGGTTATCTTATGTTAAGTTTAATCTCACTTATTTTATTTCGATTATGAAACAAGTGTCTTGCTCAAGGGCAAGATGAATAACCGTGGCAGAGAATCAAACCCAGTACCAACATGCAGAAGGATGATGTTTATTTATAGATTCAATGTGAAGTCATACAATAACATACAATATATTAAAAATGAGAATAAACCATTGCATTTTAACATTGTTTGCCTAACTTTTACCTTAGCGTTGGTGCAATTCATTTGAAAGTTGGGGATAATTATGAACATTATTTGTGTAATGGCCATGTTGTCACTGCATAATTCTGATTAAATAATTGTTTTTTATCCAGCAACTAAGCCCCTTTCAAATTTGACCATATTTTGGCCGTGACCAGAATTAAAGAAATATGCTTGTCATAAAAACTACAATAAAAATATGAGGTGTTTGTAACAGAAGACAATCATAGATTCAAGAGACTGCTTTCAGATTTTGTGTGTACAACCTTTGTCTAATAAATGTTCTGTTTGCTAATACTATAATATACTAAGTTTCAAATATCCTTATTTTAGGTTCGTGGACGTGAAAAAGTGAACACACGTAGTGGTTTCCGCCCCGACAACGAGAGACCAACATCTTCAGCATCAAGCAGTGGATCGTCATCATTACCGAAAAAGAAGCAATGGTAATCAGGCATTCTGATTGGTGGAAATAATCTGGCAATCTCTTCGATGGCATTCAGCCGAGAGCTCAGATCAATAGAACTCTTAAAATTGAACTATTATAAAATTGCCAATTTCTGGTTATGGAGTTCCTACAAGAATCTGTGATAATGTGATAAAAAAACTGTGATTTTATGTTAAAGTTATTTTTAAATTTTCTTTTTGTGATGGGATTTTAACTTCATATTTGTACATTTTACACTTAACCCTTTATTTCATAAAGACGCCTTTGGACACCTCTAATATTGAAAGCATTAATTCACCACATATCAGCAATGGGTGAATTATGTTTATATTAACTGACAGAGTGGAAAACAGTGTAGGAAGTGTTCAGATTGCTCGTTACGAGCAATCTGAACTCTTCCTGCACTGTTTTCAAAGGCCTTCTGTGATTAGTGTGGGAAAACGCGTATCTATGGAGTAATGGGTTAAATAGTAAATACATGATACAAAAAAATGAAAATACATTGTCATGTATCATATAAGATTTGTTTAAGTGGCCTTGGTTGAAATGATAAATTTACTAAATCATATTTTTTTAATTTGTTTACAATAATTAAATTAATTAATATCAAATTAAGAGTTAATTGTAATAGTTTTAGTATAGTTTAGAATTAAGCATCACAATCAAGTAGTTATTAATGTATCTTACACCATCAGACTTACCCCCACATATAACATACATTAAGCTTAATACCGTTTGGTGAAAATCTGTGATTTTCACTCATAAATTATTTGTAAGATCCAGTATTCTTATCTCTGTATGGTATATGTATGTGAACATCAGTGCACGACCACATGCAGAAAGTTCTATAAATAATCACATTAGAAGTTTGACTATTTGGTATTATATTATTTACTTGATAACAGATTTGTTTTGTTAACCTGATTTTGGTTTATCTTTTGATTGGATGATATAATTTTGTTAAGAACTTGATTTAAATATGTAAATTTGAATGTAAATTCATATCTAAAAGAGAAAAGAATTTTATTGGTCAATTTTTATTTCATTTTAACATACCCTTTATCTGGTATAACTGTCAAATTAGTGGTGTTATTTCTGTATTTATGTGTATTAACTTTTAAATGTAATACAGAGACAAAAGCTTGTACAAAGCTGAATTATTAACCCTGTTTTTTAATATTGCACGTAGAATAAAAAAACAATAGTATGTAAACAGTATCACACAATTTTACATAACTTTGACATTTGTATGATATTTGAAAATCGGATAGAGCACCGTGCCAGTCTTTATATTATCATTTTCAGTTAAGAATACTTGGTGAAAAAATATCACTACATGATTTTGATATACATTATATGCCATGACTTGTGAATTCATTAAATTTCATTTCTATTGTTTTATTAAAACAGGATATAACCAATGTGATTACATACATTTCACAATTTGATAAATTACGGTTAAATGTGACTAAAACAGTTTATCCCGAAATAAATAATAAAATACACGTCAGGTACAAGAGGGAGGGTGGGTTGTTTATTTCCACCAGAGAAATCAAAATTTTATATAAAGTGTGCGAAATAGCATAAACTACTCTGCCTGCAATAAGGTATTTAAAATTCAACTTTAAAATGTAAAAACCAGATTTGAAGTCTTTGTACTCATTTTGATTAAAGACAAACTTCCCAAGTTTTATTTTCCATAAAATTGCTTGGAGTGTGATTTTGCATATTGTATTAAATCGTCGTTAAAAAGATGACTAAGGTGCCATATCAAGATCATCGCTAAGGTTGTAGGTTCAAGTACAGCTCGTTCTAAAAACTTTGTGGGAAGGTTTGTTAGTTACTTTCCGAATGACATAGGTTCTACTCAGATTCATTCTATGGTCTTCCTCCAACAATAAAACTGGATATGCTACATATAACCTGAAATGTGTTGAAAATGACAAAAAAACAACAACAAAGAAAAAATGAATGTTAAAAAGCGTGATATTGTTTACATAATATTTCATAATTGCTGTTTATTATGCTGTGATAATGTATACTAATATATTTTCTTTTAACCTCTGTATGTTATTTTATTTTAGTTTGCTTTATTTTGCCCTTTTTCTTCATTCGTTGTGATACATCTTGTTTTATATATTGAAATGTTTATTACTATTTATTTATAAATTAGAAAATCCGTCCATTTAAAATGAAATGTTTTAATCAAAAAATTGACTTTTGTCTTTGGGGGTGAATTGATTTTATTATGTTTTGTTTTGTTGAAGGTTTTCCATTGTGCAATGAAGAAGAAAAAATTAACGCATTTATACATTAAATTTTGTATATTGTTTTGTAAGATATATATGTGTATGTTTTTGTAATTGTTTAATCTGCTTACATACATTTTGTCTTTTTAAAGGCAGTATGTCAGGGTTTTTTTTTCCAAAATCTTAGAATTTTCATAAAAAAAAGACTCACTGAGTTCTTACTGCAATAGAATATGGTATTAAAACATGCAAAACAATATATTGAACAGGAATTCCATAACTTGGCCTACGTTAAAGATAAAATTAGGTTGTGCACATAAAATTGCAATGAAATTTATAAGGTATCCTGGAGACTTCAATTTGATTTCAGTATGATCAGTTACATTCATCATAGTATTGCCGAATTTGATTTATTTGAGAAAGAGTCTGAGTGTCCAGGTGAAGATTTTATTTTTAGAATCAGGATTCCATTTCAATTTAACTTTTATTTAAATATTGATTTGTATCACTTTTGTGTGCAGATATGAAATTCCAAATCATTTATGTTTTAGTGTTAAATGGTAATCAGGTGTTTAATATTCATTTTAAAATTAATTTTATTTGTTTGACATTTATAGCGATTTTTTTTGACATACTGTCTTTAACAAAAAATCAAACTACTGTTTCTCTGCTTTGTGCCGTTTTCACAATTCAGTACAAATAGTTCACTTGCAGAATCAAAAACACTCCCAAAACTTTTTGATAACACTGTGATTGACATTTCTTCTTATTGGATCTGTTACTGAATGATATAGTTTATACAGAAATTATTAATTTTGAAATTGATGATAAGTGGGCTTTTTTTAGCATTAAGGTCAGTTAGTTGACACTTACACTTTTTATGGTATCGTTAAATGTTGACAAGGTATCTTCAGTGAGGTCACGCTTTTTATAATGTTTTCGTTATGTTTTAACATGAAGGTCAGTGATTGGACGTTTATTACTGAAATGTTTCTATCAAATTTACCTATATAGATATTCTATATATAGATGTTATAGATGTTATAAATATATACTGTTACTTCATCAGGCTGCTGGCAGCACTCAATCACCTGTCTCTGTTATAGCATCTTTTTTGTAGTATTAAAATCATATCTCTCAACACCTGTTATTTCTTGTTTGTTCACCTAAATCAAAGACTTAAGGTGAGATATTTTTATTGCCTTGCTTCCGTTGTCTATCCATCATGGCTGCGTTTCACAAAATAACTTGCAATAAAAATCACTGTTAGTTAATATGACAATTTCTTAATTTCATTTTTAAATTTTGATCAACTTTTAAAATGATTGTATTTCAATAATAGGAATCCTCCGAATGGGTGTCATGTTCATTTTATCATTTTTTGTCATGTTCACTATTGTGGTTAAATTATCAACCCCTGTGTGGTTCCAGGGAGCCATGAGTGATGGCAAGAATAGGATCACTGTGGCTTATGCATGTCGTAAGAAGCGACAAATTGAGTAATACGATAGAATTTGCTGAAACTCTGCAGTTCTGCAGGTATCAAGGTTCTAGGTTCATTCTGCATATTCATTTGTTGATGTTTTTTTTTTAATCTGTATGTTAATTTGTTTTTTTTTGCACATGGTGAGTACACCTGGAATCTTCCTTCCTGTTGGCGTCGAATAACCTATAATGTGTTGGTATGCCGTAAAACCCTATTCATTCATTCATTCATTCATTCATATATATATTGTTTACAAGTAAATCCAACAAGTATAGTTAAATTGACTGAAAATCAGGCGCCAGAGCCAGTATAAAACGGCCAGATATGAATTACTTACATGTAAAATTGTTCATGCCATATTGAAAGTAATGTATCGTAATTTGCACCACCGCTGCCACTTACTGAAAATTTGTTAATCCCCCAACCCCTCCAATTAACATTGAATCCTTAATTCACCACTACGTATATACTGCCCTCTGTGATTGTGCTGTGTGATGATACGTACCACACACGCTGTAAATAAATGTACTTAATTTTCAGCCAGCTACCATGTAGATTGGTTTTATTGTAAATTCCATGTTTTGTATTGAAATGAAATATCCACCAATAAATTCCTATCTGATCACACATCCAGAAAATAATGTTGCATATAAAAGTTGAAAATTGTTTCTAATGCTATAATTTTATAATGTCATGTGACATTGAGTTTTATTTGAGTAAGAAGAACTCGGACTAAATCTAGGTATTACCACCGTTCTTCCGCATATAACTGACAAAGTTTCTCATAGATAGAACTGCCATCATTTCAGATATAACTGGCAAAGTCTCTCATATACAGAACTGATATACATTCACACATAACTGGAAAAGTATCTCATATACAGGACTGACATACATTCACACATAACTGGCAAAGTATATTATATACAGGACTGACATATATTCATACATAGCTGGCAAAGTCTCTCGTATAAGGACTGATTTACATGCTAACATAACTGGCAAAGTATCTCATATACAGGACTGACATACAGTCACACATAACTGGCAAAGTATCTCATATACAGGACTGATGTACATTCACACATAACTGGCAAAGTATCTCATATACAGAACTGACGTACATTCACACATAACTGGCAAAGTATCTCATATACAGAACTGACATACATTCATACATAACTGACAAAGTATTTCATATACAAAACTGACATACATTCATACATCTCTGGCAAAGTATCTCATATACAGGAATTATATACATCCACACATAACTGGCAAAGTATCTCATATACAGGACTGACATACATTCACACATTACTGGCAAAGTATCTCATATACAGGACTGACATACATTCACACATAACTGGCAAAGTATCTCATATACAGGACTGACATACATTCACACATAACTGGCAAAGTATATTATATACAGGACTGACATATATTCATACATAAATGGCAAAGTCTCTCGTATAAGGACTGATTTACATGCTAACATAACTGGCAAAGTATCTCATATACAGGACTGACATACATTCACACATAACTGGCAAAGAATCTCATATACAGAACTGACATACATTCATACATCTCTGGCAAAGTATCTCATATACAGGACTGACATACATTCACACATAACTGGCAAAGTATCTCGTACACAGGAATTATGTACATCCACACATAACTGGCAAAGTATCTTATATACAGGACTGACATACATTCACACATAACTGGCAAAGTATCTCATATACAGGACTGACATACATTCACACATAACTGGCAAAGTATCTCATATACAGGTCTGACATACATTCACACATAACTGGCAAAGTATCTCATATACAGGACTGACATACATTCACACATAACTGGCAAAGTATCTCATATATTGGACTGACATACATTCATACATCTCTGGCAAAGTATCTCATATATTGGATTGACATACATTAACTTATAACTGGCAAAGTATCTCATATACAGGACTGACATACATTCACACATAACTGGCAAAGTAGCTCATACACAGGACTGACCTACATTCGTACATCTCTGGCAAAGTATCTCATATACAGGACTGACATATATTCACACATAACTTGCAAAGTATTTCATATTCAGGACTGACATATATTTATACATAACTGGCAAAGTATCTTATATACAGGACTGACACAAATTCGCACATAACTGGCAAAGTATCTCATATACAGGACTGACACAAATTCGCACATAACTGGCAAAGTATCTCATATACAGGACTGACATACATTCGCACATAACTGGCAAAGTATCTCATATACAGGACTGACATACATTCGCACATGGCAAAGTATATCATATACAGGACTGACATACATTCGCACATGGCAAAGTATCTCATATACAGGACTGACATACATCCACACATAACTGGCAAAGTATCTCATAAACAGGAATTATATACATCCACACATAACTGGCAAAGTATCTTATATACAGGACTGACATACATTCACAAATAACTGGCAAAGTATCTCGTATACAGGATTTATATATATATTCGCACATAACTGACAGAGAATCTCATATATAGGACTGAAAGTATATCATATAAAGTTTTTGAACCGAGCTGGGCTCAAACCCACAACCTCAGTAGTGAGAGGTTAGCGATCGTGAGACAGCACCGTAGACAACTTGGCTATGGAGGACGCCTTTAATTATATAGTATAAAGAAAGGGCTTAGTGGGAAAACTCTAATTCGGTAAACATAAAAGAGGTAGATAGGCTAGTTTTGTGCTGAGTGTTCGAAAGATAATACAAGGAGCAAAAAAAATATGTAATAAAAAGTAAAAAAAAAATATGCAGCTATGGAAATGGAAATGTCAGTAATAGATCAATTAATTACATTTACATACATACACATATTTATTTACACATATAACATAACTGAACATCGCAGATAGATTTACTTATGCGGCCATGTACTTAAAAAAATGTAGCTTTTAATGCAATTCCAAGTTAAAAAGTTGTTGAGCTGGCTGCTGTCGAATTATCAATCAATTTTTTTTCAGTTATGGTTTAGCAACCCATATTATTATTGTTCCCGTGAATGCGTGTGTTGCGGGTCGGGGAGGATCTTCCCACCCCACACTTTACATTAACATAATAATGAAAACACTACATAACACTCAAACGCAACGTTGTTTTTAACGTTTTTATCTTTCTTTCATTTTGGTAAGGAGTTCATGCTCTGTAGCAATAGAAGTTACCTACATAATCACTTCTGAAATCCTGGGTTTAAAACAGCAAGCGGATATATTTAAATGGAAAAAGATCTTAAAATCATATTACAAAGCAGTGTTGGCGGCCTGGAGCTCTAAACACAAGTCCTGATTCTTTATGCCATAGTGGAAAGGTGGTAATGTGCCAACTAGAGAAAGAAGTATAACTTTTATGCCTACGATACATCTTGATGACAAGTCTGAGTTCATTTTTAACAGTTATTTCTCATTTTAAATTACGCCTGGTTGGCAATATTACGGTTGGTTGAAAGAAATTACACTAATTACGTCTTACAGTTATGTTTGAGACCTCTTTTTCTGAAATAAAGTTTCAAGGGAGGTAATAAAATAAAAAGTAAATGTTTCAACGCTAAACTATGGAAAGGGGCGTAACAATTTCGGCATTTTACTATATAACGCATTGTAAGAATGTTGACTGTTCAAAATGTGTGCCTTTTTCTCGTCATATTTACCTCCCTTTCTTCATATGCAATTGGACTATCTACGCATTTCATTCATTATTTCTGTTTTCTGTGATATGTTAATATAATATGAATCCAGTATTGGCGGAGGAAGACCACAGAATTAATCTGAGGAGAATCACCGTCCTTCTGCAAGTAACTTGTAAAAATTCTCACAAGTTTTGGAGTGAGTGGGACTCGAACCTACAATCGTAGTGGTGAGAGGTAAGTGGTATTGGGACGGTGCCTTAGACCGCTCAGCCACGGCGGACACTAGTTTAAAAAATAAATTGTGGTGGAAGCAGTTAATAAAAACAGTCAGGAACTGTGTCATCTGTTTGCTATGGTAACAATGTTATGAAAGCTATTGTTGTAAAAAGACAAACATGGCTTAAATTTAAGTATATTTAAAATAGTTTTGAGCCTCATGTTTCAATTATGTCTATTATGTTGGCCACAATAGGTCAGTCATTGCCAATTCCTGTCAGAACACATCAACCGTTCACTGTTGTGTCCACATGACCCAAACAATATGTCATTGATTCTATACTCCTAACAGCTGTAACAGATCACCGAATTGGAATTGTTGTGTTTGCATTGTATTTTGGGTTCGAATAGATTAACTGCAGAAGTGGCGTCACATTTGTTTGTTCCCAAAATTACGAGCAAGTTTATGTATTCGCAGTGACTTAATTACTGTTTATATGTCTCTGGTTTTACCACATGAATTTAAGTGTTAGTCCATTTTACAGTTATAAGTATTGTAATTGAGTGTCTTTATGTGTATATGGTCATGGTGACATTTATATATATTCATTTTATTGTAGGTGAAATTTAATGTAAATCAATGTGAGATTTAAATAACATATAAAATGTATTGTATAGTATAGCCGATAGCTCAGACTGGCTCACCAAGGCTTTTCCTCAATGTAGGTGCATGTACATACAGACTAGATCACTTTGCATTTTGAGTAGAATTTACTGTCTAAGCGTGTACATGCGCTATATATACATCATCTATAGACACATTATACTATATATACAAACATATTAGTACTTTATGACTATATACACATTATGCTACATTATCATACATATAATAATATAAACACCATATTTTAAAACTATATATACATTATACTATATATATAAACATGCTTTATGAATATATAAACATCATACTATATATAAACGTGCTTGTATGACTATATACACACATCAAACTGTATATAAACATGCTTTATGACTACATACGCATCATACTGTATATAAACATGCTTTATGATTATATACGCATCATACTGTATTAAACGTGCTTTGTGACTATATAAACATCATACTATATATAAACGTGCTTTATGACTATATACACATCAAACTGTATATAAACATGCTTTATGATTATATACACATTATAATGAATATAAAGATGCTTTTTTATTATATACACATCATACTGTATATAAACATGATTCATTACTATATACACATCATACTATATATAAACGTGCTTTATGACTATATACACATTAAACTGGATATATAAACACGCTTTATAACTATATACACATCATACTATATACAAACATGCTTTATGATTTTATACACATCAAACTGTATATAAACATGCTTTATGACTATATACGCATCATACTGTATATAAACATGCTTAATGATTATATACGCATCATACTGTATATAAACGTGCTTTGTGACTATATACACATCATACTATATATAAACGTGCTTTGTGACTATATACACATCAAACTGTATATAAACATGCTTTATGACTATATACGCATTATACTGTATATACACATGCTTTATGATTATATACACATCATACTGTATATAAACGTGCTTTGTGACTATATACACATCATACTATATACAAACATGCTTTATGACTATATACACATCGTACTATATATAAACAGATGTTATGAATGTATACACATCATACTATATACAAACATACTCTATGATTATATACACATTATACAAAATATTAACATACTTTATGATTTATTCACATCATACTGTATATAAACATACTTTATGGCTATATACACATCATACTATATATAAACATACTTTATGACTATACACACATCATACTGTATATAAACATACTTTATGACTATATGAACATCATACTGTATATAAACATACTTTATGACTATATACACATCATACTATATATAAACATACTTTATGACTATACACACATCATACTGTATATAAACATACTTTATGTCAATATTAACACCATACTATATCTAAACATGCTTTATGACTATATATACATTTTACAATATATAACCATACTTTATGACTATAAACACATCATACTGTATATAAACATAATTCATGATATATTCACATCATACTGTATATAACCATACTTTATGACTATATACACATCATACTATATATAAACATACTTTATGAATATACATGCATCATACTACATATAAACATAGTTTATGATATTTTCACATCATACTGTATATATAAACATACTTTATGACTATATACACTTCATACTTTATATAAACATACTTAATGACTATATGCACATCATACTATATATATATATATATATATATATATATATATATATAAACATACTTTATGACTATACACACACCATACTATAAAAAGATATCCTTTGTGATTATATACACACATCATAATATATATATAAACATACTTTATGACTATATACACATCATACAATATATAAACATACTTTATGACTATATAAACATCAAACTATATATAAACATACTCTATGACTATATACACATCATACTATATATAAACGTACTTTATGTCTATTTACACATCATCCTGTATATATAATCATACTTTATGACAATATACACATCATACTATATATAAACTTATTGTATGACTATACACACATCATACTATAAATAGACATGCTCTGTGATTATATACACACATCATAATATATATAAACATACTCTATGACTATATACACATCATACTATATATAAACATACTCTATGACTATATACACATCATACTATATATAAACGTACTTTATGTCTATATACACATCATCCTGTATATATAAACATACTTTATAACAATATACACATCATACTATATATAAACTTATTTAATGACTATACACACATCATACTATAAATAGACATGCTCTGTGATTATATACACACATCATAATATATATAAACATACTCTATGACTTTATACACATCATACTATATATAAACATACTCTATGACTATATATACATCGTACTATATATAAACATACTCTATGACTATATACTCATCATACTATATATAAACATACTTTATGACTATATACACATCGTACTATATATAAACTTGCTTTATGACTATATACACATTATACTTTATATAAACATACTTTATGACTATATACACATAATGCTATATACACATCATACTATATATAAACTTGCTTTATGGCTATATACACAGTATACCATATATAAACATATATATAAACATGTTATATGACTATATACACATTATACTATATATAATCATACTTTATAACTATAATCACATCATACTTTATACTCATTATACTATATATAAACATGCTTTATGACTATATACACATCATACTATATATAAACATGCTTTATATATACACATCATACTATATATAAACATGCTTTATGACTATATACACATCATACTATATATAAACATGCTTAATGACTATATACACATCATACTATATATAAACATGCTTAATGACTATATACACATCATACTATATATAAACATGCTTAATGACTATATACACATCATACTATATATAAACATGCTTTATATATACACATCATACTATATATAAACATGCTTTATGACTATATACACATCATACTATATATAAACATACTTTATGACTATATACACATTATACTATATATAAACATGCTTTATGACTAAATATACATTATACTGTATATAAACATGCTTTATGACTATATACACATTATACTGTATATAAACATGCTTTATGACTATATACACACATTATACTGTATATAAACATGCTTTATGACTATATACACATAATACTGTATATAAACATGCTTTATGACTATATACACATCATACTGTATATAAACATGCTTTATGACTATATACACATCATACTGTATATAAACATGCTTTATGACTATATACACATCATACTATATATAAACATACTTTATGACTATATACACATTATACTGTATATAAACATACTTTATGACTAAATATACATTATACTGTATATAAACATGCTTTATGACTATATACACATTATACTGTATATAAACATGCTTTATGACTATATACACACATTATACTGTATATAAACATGCTTTATGACTATATACACATAATACTGTATATAAACATGCTTTATGACTATATACACATCATACTGTATATAAACATGCTTTATGACTATATACACATCATACTGTATATAAACATGCTTTATGACTATATACACATCATACTGTATATAAACATGCTTTATGACTATATATACATTATACTGTATATAAACATGCTTTATGACTATATACACATCATACTATATATAAACATGCTTTATGACTATATACACATCATACTATATATAAACATGCTTTATGACTATATACACATCATACTATATATAAACTTACTTTATGGCTATATACACAGTATTCTATATATAAACATACTTTATACATTAAAGTACGTGTGAACTTCTGGTTAGTATATATTAGTTCCCCGATATATCAACCAGATATTGTTGTCTCCCTGAACCATTTTAACTATATGACCGGTCGGTTGGATACCAGCACAAAGTGCATTAACTTGCCTTACAATTCTGTCTTATCTACCTGAGATGTTTAATACACATTAAAAACAGGACAAAATACAGGCATTCACAATCAATATATTGAAAAAAGTTTCTTTATTTGAAATATACCTCCATTAGACACAATGTTCTCAACAGTGTAAACAAACAAACGCAGCGATATAACACATATATGCATGTATGATATAAAACACTGGCTTTCACAGGTAAGTGACGATAACTTCTGTAATACATGTACATTTGTATTATGTTTCAATGGGTGTTGGTTTTAAGCAGTACAGATGTTTAATAGTCAGTGAATAATAGATAAACTGAATATATGCGAAAGTGGTTAAGAACATAAATAAAATGAATGCATGTCTACAATAGGATTGATTATATCAGCGACTTAAGTACGTGTGTATATGGCTCTGATTGATCGAAGGTACGTGAATATTTGATCAATGGGGACTGAAATTAAAACTGTGTTTGTGCCAAAACTTATCATTTTGTGAATAGGTTATGTAGAAGGGATGGAGTGCGTGCATGATGTATCAGGTAACATTAAGTGAAATTGTGAATCATTAACTTTTATATATGTGTTAAAAAAACGTTACTGGGGGGCAGTCATGAATCAATCGGTTGTCTGAGAACATACAGCATGACATACAATTTATTAATAATAGGGAAAAAACTGTAAATATCAATATGGCACATTTATATGTAATATATTGTTGACGTTCTTAGCGATGTCATATCATTAATATGCGTTACCACTTAGGCATTTTTTGCGGGGGTCATCCGTAGGCGCCGTCTCAAGAGCACTTACCTCTAATGTTCGAATCCGACTCCCTCCCAAAACTTTAAGTGAGAAAGTTTGCCAGTTATTTGCGGAAGGGCGCTTGTTCTACTCAGATTCAGTCTCCATCAATACAGCTGGATATGCCATATATAACCCGAAATGTGTTAAAAACGGCGTTAAAGTCCCACTCACTTAGGTATTTGATAGACATGCCTATACACAACATATAGTAGTTTATTGGTTTATTTAAGCCAAATATGGGCCATGAAAATTTATACAATAATGCACAAATGAATAGTAGATGTATAGCCCATAAGAGTACGAGTATTGATAATACTATTAATGTAAAGGCGTGCAACCACCATTGATGTTCCTTCTTATTTCTGTAGTGAATTGGGTTTTTGATTTTTTTAATATCTGACAAGCTTTGAGTTCGATCTACTTTCTCGTTTCTGGAGCGATTTCATTGACTTGGGAAGTAGGTCAACATTTACTGACGGTCATGTAAAATGGAATATTCTATTTTGAAAAATCTGAGCAATTAAATTGGCTGAGAAAATATGAAAACATCTCAATATACTTTCAGGATTGACTTCTAAGAATGGAGACCTTAAAGAGGCGGCTAAATAAACTCTTAACACCAAGACCCCACACGGACTTGCAGTCGGAAGTGTTAAATCTAATCGCAGGACCTATCTACATATATACAATCACCACAGTGTTTTATTACAGCCTCTTCGATATCATGCCGTATCACTATGGCAACGGAAATGAACATTCTAATTCTGGCTCAGAAACTACATCTACAAGTTTAATATTTCATAGATCCCTTCTGACGATGATCTATTTTCAGATGATGTCAAACTGGTTGTGTATTAGGTTGGTGGACAATTCCTTGCAGACGTCATTAAATCGTTTGAATTTGGTTACCAAACACAATGAGGGTATACATTTAACGTCTGTTGAGGTGTACCATGATCACACAACACGTAATAATAATGGTGCACCCAATGCAGCAATGGATCACACCATACCTGGCCCTGAACCAGCCCAACATATTTATTCGGCCAGAGGGAAATCTTATTGGTCGTGGACGTTTTGTAGAAAATGCAACTTGAACGCTCCTCCCAGATGTCACCACTGCCCAATGTGCTCCACATGTGTTCTGAAACGCGATCACCACTGTTTCTTCACTGGAAGGTGCGTTGGTTTTTACAATCAGCGACATTTTATCATTTTCCTTGTCTGGGCTTCCTTTGGGACCTCGTATTCCACATTACATGTTTTGCCATACCTATTTCAGGTAACGATTCCAAATTTACCATCTGTGCTTGACTGTTTCCCGCCATTTGCGCTGTTACGATGTGTTTTCGGCAGCGGAAGCTGGACGACACCTAATCTATTGTTTAGTTTTCTGTTCAACGCATTGTTTATTCTTCTAAGTACAGGATTTATATTTGATCAATATGAACTAGTGAAGACTGGAATAACTCAGTTTGAGAAAAAGAATCTCAACAAAAATAAACTATATATCGTCGACCCCAGGCACCTGGGTGACAAAATACGGGCAGTAATGGGGCACAACTATGCCCTGTGTTTCGTATTTCCTCTTGCACACTGGCTATTTCAGCCCCATGAAAATCCATTCGAGTGGCCCGAACACAAAGTGTATAGTGCAAATGTGCAATGAATCATAAAATTTCAACAATAAAACGTTGTAGATGCTTTGTTGTACGGTGTTTAGTGCCGCTTTCAGCAATTTTTCAGCTATATCGCGATGTTGTCTACTTGAGACAATATCCTGAGTATCATGGGTATGATACCCCACCCAGTCCCATTATAGTGACACCAGGCCGACCAGACCTAGAACTAACCTCTTAATGTGGAGTGCCAAGCGAGGAAGATTCTAGTACCATTTTCCAAGTATTTGGTATAACCCGGCCAGAGATTAAACTCATGACCTTCGCATGCGAGGCAGACGCTCTACTCCTAGTACTTAACCTGTACTCGAGTAGCATTTTATAATAACCTTACAGGTTATAAATGGCATATCAAGTTAAAAGTTTAGAGAGAAATTGTTAAACATGTTATGTTGAAAATATTTTGTTTTTGGAATATTTAAATAATTAAACAAAGCAATAAAGAGGCTATGTTTTATACATTTATATTCTGTCATCTTCAGGTAATTGTACATGTAGTATAAGATTGGCATTCTTACTACTTCTTTCAAGTTAATACATATAAATATACTCTTAATTAAATGAATGAACATGGGTTCTCCATGGCCCAAGGCACTGTCACTAACAACCATTTACCTCTCACTACTGAGGGTTTCTTCCTCCAATAAAACTGGATATATAACCCATCATTAAAATTAGAATGCTCCCGCTATTGATCGGACACTTTTTTTCTCACCAAAACATTTAGTTGAAAAGGGGCCACAACTCCTGCAAAAATTGACCGACATTGACAAATATTTGATTTGACTTAAATTTTATAACTATACAGGTACACAAGAAAAATATTAATTGAAATATAAGGACCCCTTCAGCAGATATTGACCGGAAACCAGTGTTTTACCTCGGACGGACAGTAGTACTTAAGGCCCATTCGTCTTTCTCCGAATGATGGGTGCATAAAAAATTACAATCCAAGATTTCATCCATACGTGGTGCTTAACCCTTTACTTGATAAAGACGCCTTTGGATACCTCTAATTTAAACACCTTTGGACACTTAATATAGAGGGCTTTTGAATTATTGGGTGAATTATATTTATATTAACTGACAGAGTGGAAAACAGTGCAGGAAGAGTTCAAATTTCTCGTTATGAACTCTTCCTGCACTGTTTTCCAAGGCCTTCTGTGATTGGTGCGGGAAAACGTGGATCTATGGAGTAAAGGGATAAAGGTACACTCAGCACTTTTGACAAAATTTCACTTTAAAGGGAGACATAGCATTATGTTAAAATCAAGTTTTACTGATGTTCACACACCAAACCAATGTTTACATCTGTGAACGTATTACCATATAAAGATGTCAACTGCAAGTATTACTGATGTTCACACACCAAACCAATATTTACATCTGTTAACGTATAACCATATAAAGATGTCAACTGCAAGTATTACTGATGTTCACAGACCAAACTAATGTTTACATCTGTAAACGTATAACCATATAAAGATGTCAACTGCAAGTATTACTGATGTTCACACACCAAACCAATGTTTACATCTGTGAACGTATAACCATATAAAGATGTCAACTGCAAGTATTACTGATGTTCACACACCAAATCAATGTTTACATCTGTGAACGTGTAATCATATAAAGATGTCAACTGCAAGTATTACTGATGTTCACACACCAAACCAATGTTTACATCTGTGAACGTGTAACCATATAAAGATGTCAAATGCAAGTATTACTGATGTTCACACACCAAACCAATGTTTACATCTGTGAACGTGTAATCATATAAAGATGTCAACTGCAAGTATACTGATGTTCACACACCAAACCAATGTTTACATCTGTGAACGTGTAACCATATAAAGATGTCAACTGCAAGTATTACTGATGCTCACACACCAAACCAATGTTTACATCTGTGAACGTGTAACCAAATAAAGATGTCAACTGCAGGTATTACTGATGTTCACACACCAAACCAATGTTTACATCTGTGAACGTATAACCAAATAAAGATGTCAACTGCAAGTATTACTGATGTTCACACACCAAACCAATGTTTACATCTGTGAACGTATAACCATATAAAGATGTCAACTGCAAGTATTACTGATGTTCACACACCAAACCAATGTTTACATCTGTGAACGTGTAATCATATAAAGATGTCAACTGCAAGTATTACTGATGTTCACACACCAAACCAATGTTTACATCTGTGAACGTGTAACCATATAAAGATGTCAACTGCATGTATTACTGATGTTCACACACCAAACCAATGTTTACATCTAAGAACGTGTAACCATATAAGGCTGTCAACTGCAAGTATTACTGATGTTCACACACCAAACCAATGTTTACATCTGTGAACGTATAACCATATAAAGATGTCAACTGCTAGTATTACTGATGTTCACAGACCAAACCAATGTTTACATCTGTGAACGTATTACCATATAAAGATGTCAACTGCAAGTATTACTGATGTTCACACACCAAACCAATGTTTACATCTGTGAACGTATAACCATATAATGATGTCAACTGCAAGTATTACTGATGTTCACACACCAAACCACTGTTTACATCTGTGAACGTATAACCATATAAAGATGTCAACTGCTAGTATTACTGATGTTCACACACCAAACCGATGTTTACATCTGTGAACGTATTACCATATCAAAATGTCAACTGCAACTGATGTTCACACACCAAACCAATGTTTACATCTATGAACGTATAACCATATAAAGATGTCAACTGCAAGTATTTCTGATGTTCACACACCAAACCAATGTTTACATCTAAGAACGTGTAACCATATAAGGCTGTCAACTGCAAGTATTACTGATGTTCACACACCAAACCAATGTTTACATCTGTGAACGTATAACCATATAAAGATGTCAACTGCAAGTATTACTGATGTTCACACACCAAACCAATGTTTACATCTGTGAACGTATAACCATATAAAGATGTCAACTGCTAGTATTACTGATGTTCACACACCAAACCAATGTTTACATCTGTGAACGTATAACAATATAAAGATGTCAACTGCAAGTATACTGATGTTCACACACAAAACCAATGTTTACATCTGTGAACATATAACCATAAAATACATGTTCAAAGAATTGTTAACATGTTTTTTTTTAAACTTGAGACGTCATAGTAGTTTTGAAATATCAGTAAATATTAGATTTTTTCCCCATCATATGATATTTAACTTTTTTGTCACATGACCACAAATTTATTAAATACGATACCTTCAAACCATTTAAAAATGTTTCTTTCTCTAACAGAAACAATTTAACGGTGTGATATTGGATCATTGAACCATTTATAATAATTCAGTCTTCCTTTTCAAAAATAGAAAAGAGATTTTTGGTCTGCACACATACAAGGGATATTTAAACTTTTAACGGTGTGATATTGGATCATGTATATACTCAATATATGACCATTTATAATAATTTATAAACTTCTTTGAAGATATTTTGGGTCTGCATACATACAAGGGATATTTTAACTTTAAAAATTAATTGTGAACAGTCTTATTTTTAAAACTGACCCATCCACATGATGAAAATATAATGTTTATAACCTTAATTTGTATGCAGTTTCTTTTAGGACAGGGTCACATGGGTGAAGATGCCAGTTCTTAAACACGGTAATCCTCGTCAAAAAGTGTAAAATACAATTTAAAACCAACTATTGATAGAAAAATTCCAAAGAAATGAAATTGTACTTTTAAACACCTTTTTTCCAAAATTTTAAAACTAGCCATTTTTTTTTTGAAAAGCTGTTTAAAATCTTTTACTAGTATATGGAGTTTCTATCTACCATTTTTCAATCCACCAAGGGCCGGAACTCTGGCCATTCTGGTCCAATGTGGCCAAGTTTGGTCACAATCTTATGTAAATTACTGGTGCTTGTATCCAGTTCTGGACTCGTCCAAGCTTTCATGGATAAAAAAAATACCCTGACCAAGTTTGGTTAGGATTGGATAAAAACCGAAGGTGCTAGTGTTTGTAAGACAAGAGTTGTAAGAAGACAACAAAGCTCGCCCTGAGTGTCTAAGTCCAAAAAGAGCCATAACTGTGCCAAAATGTAATCCAAGAGATATGGTTCTTGTCTGTGTGTGTTCCATTGATGATGGTGTACACATATGCAAAGTTTCATTCACATCCAATGAGTGGTTGCATAGATATCTTAAACTTAAACGCAAAAGTTTAACCTGGGTGTCTACAGACAACGACGCCAGGGTCATGGCAATAGCTTTACTTGGACTACGTCCCGGCGAGCTAAAAAGTTGACAAATTACAATGACATAAGCCCTTCTGGCCTTTGGCGAGTAAAGCTAACAGCATAATACTGTGTTTTTTTATTTCCATATCGAGATTTTTCATTTTCAGGCAGTGTTTAGGGAAAATTGTTCATAACTGTTTTGTGCCATTTTTTTCTTGTTTTTTTTTAATGCAGTTACGCCATTTTCAACAAATTTAAGGTTATGTATCGCATATCTAGTCATACTGGTGGAGGAATACATTAGAATGAAATCCAAGTAGAACCACTGTCCTTCCACAAGTAACTAGCATACTTTTTTTTAACATAAAAGTTTTTAGAGCGACCGGGGACTCGAAGCCTGGGGTGAGAGGCAAGTGCGCCTTAGACGACTCGTCCACGGAGGACCCAATTCATGTGGTATTTCGTATGAACATAAGTACTTAACAGATCAATGTCATACGAGTTCAGTTGAACTGGAGTGTTATATTATTTGCATTAAAAACAATTTAACAAGGAATTAGTATCTTCTTGTTTGGACAATCCATGTATGATAATGCTACACATCTCCGACATATTATTGTTTCTTCACATTACTTTTCTCAAAAGATGTCTAAATTTATATTTGGGGTACATCATCTGAAATTTATGAATGAATGAATTGGTATTTTGTAGTGTACAAGAATTTTCAAGTGTTACATGTACAGTGCTCCAGAAGTGATAACTTTCAAATACCACAAAATGGGACTGATTTTTTTTTTAATTAATAAAACGGTCAGATTAAACAAAGAGCTGTCAATAAGATATAACTCTACTATTCAAATATTTGTCACAAAAGTACAAATTTGATTGAGACTGATGAAAAATCCAAGCAAACAAGAATTATCGAACTTACTAAATTGAGTAGATATATAACTGCAATACCTTGTATGAAGTTTCAATCCAATACATGTAGTGGCCGTCAAGTTATAAAATTTCAAAGTCAAAGAAGGGCAATAATTTGTAGAATATTCATGCACGAGTTCTCTAACTTAGTTATTGTAGTAGGGTTGATGACTGGGAGTGAATACATGCAATGATTATTGAGATAGAAACCTGCATGCAAATCTTTAAATCGATTTTCTAAGTCAAACAAGGGCAATAATTTGAATTATTCATGCAAGAGTTACCCAACTTAGTTACTTGGGAAGCCTTGTGTAAAGTTTCAATCAAATACATTAAGTGGTTGGTGAGATATGGACTTGATAGTACTTGCACGCAAAACTTTAACCAGATTTTGTAAGTCAAACAAGGGCAATATTCATCTGGAATTTACAACTGAATGAATTGGCATCTTGTAGTGTACAAGCATTTTCAAGTGTTACAAGTATAGTGCTCCAGAAATGATAACTTTCAAATACCACAGAATGGGACTAATTTTTGTTTAAATTATAATAAACAGGTCAGATTAAAACAAGAGCTGTCAATAAGACAGTACGCTCTACTATTTAAATATTTGTCATAACAGTACAAATTTGATCGAGACTGATGAAAAATCCAGGCAAACAAGAGTTATCGACCTTGCTAAATTGAGTAGGTCTTATAATTGCAATACCTTGTATGAAGTTTCAATCACATACATCAAGTGTGGGCATAAATAAATTGCTATAAAATTCGCAGCACTTAATGTACACCGCCAAGACGAATAAATATTCCAAACTCATTTTACTGGAGAAATAAACAACTCTGATGACATGTTTATCTGTTATGCATGTATACATTTATTTTTTCCATGAAAAAAATCACAATTTCTGTAACCATGGTAACATGGTTCAACACACATCAGTCATTCTATAAACAAATTCTTTGTCGAAAATTTATCACTAATATAAAGCATAATTAAAATATGAACGAACTGGGAACATTCAAAATCTGATCCTAAAAGCTTGAACAAAGTCAATCACTACCAACAAATCATCAACAATTGTAAAAGTAGAAGTCTATGATTCAACTGTTCTGAAAGGATAAATAAATACTGAGTGAATTTCAGAGCCACATTATCAAACTATCGTAAGCGATATTTACAGTTTAATAATATGCGATTCTTTCATTAACGACATGTCAATATGACCATCATTATTGATTTTCACCAATAAAATACAAACAACATATGTATTATTAACTGTAAATATTGCTGTCAATAGTATATGTGGCTCTGAAATTCACCCGACATTTTCTTATTCTTTCAGTAAAGAATGTAAGCATTAATATTTCAAACCAAAAATTAGCATTATCTCAAATAGACAGAAATTGTATAGTTCTAAATCTTAGTTTAAAACTTATATATTTTACCTCGATTGCGAAACAAGTTATTAAAATTAAACAAATCACGCTTGAAGTCTTCCTGGGTAGAACCAGTACTAAGTATATGCGGAAAAAGTATTGTTCAAGGACACCACATGTAGCCGTCGGGAGGATTGACCCCATGACCCTCTGGTCATGGGTTCGTAGCTTGAACTTTTATATAGGGTACTGATTTTTAAGATACTTAGTGTTGATAAATTACTAATTTAAATCATCACTACCAGTATGCTAACTTTTCCAATTTGAGATTTTATAGACAATAAAAAAACACTACTACTACTACACCTGTCAATTTAAGATAGTTGTTGAAATCGGACAGTTTGAATGCTTATATAGAAGGAAAACATCAATATCTATGGATAGAACATGTTTAGGCTAAGACCAGCTTATAATGTCTGTTCTAAGAAGAACTACAAAAGCAAATTTTTACGATGTGTCATGAGAAGGGCACAAAGTCAACTATATTATCCTTTGGGAGCAATGTTGACTAATTTTTAGGTATAATAAACAAAAGAGCACCTTGCGAAGAATATACAACCAATATTATGGCTGCATCAAATTGTTTTATGCAAAAACCAGAACAAAAACTGTGTATAGGGTTACTTTTTTCTAAACAATTTATTTCACAGTGAAAATGTTATAATAATGAACTATCATAAGCAAATTGATTTTAAGCTGTTTTTCTATTCTATTAAAAAATAATAATGAAAGTAAATCAATAAAAAACAATACCAGTGTTTTCCCTCACATTTTAAAATTTGGGTAATTAATCCCCATATAATCCGGCTAGGAATTTAGGAATATTTGATTAAAACATGTGGCCAATACACAAAATATGAGACATGGAAAACCCTGCAATAAAAATATATTTTTTTAACACAAAGCAGATCGGCAGTTTTTTAAACATCTATATTAATTTTTTTTTAAATAATATTTTTTTAAGATTCCAAAACAAATAATGTTATAATGGGCAAGACTCAATTTTAGGGTCAGTTGACTAACCTTAAACACAGGTATTTTTTTTCTGACCTAAACTTGCACAATATAAGTTACTTATCTCTACACAGGATAATGTTCTGCTATTTCAAAATTAATATGAAACAACAAATTATAATGTTCATATAAAACTAACATATCAATGTATGCAAAATTAATACCCTTCATTCTACACAGTAAAGTATATGAAAACAAGTTTTTATTCAGAATAAACAATGCCATCTTTTGCCAACATAAAGGTGTTTTTTTAATAACATATATGAATATCCTTGCTTAGTCAAGAATTGTCCTAGTTTGTTCACATTTTAATTCTATTCCACACTTTATTTATGGTAATTCTATATCAAGTTCCAATTAATTCTCTATAACAATTATATCTGAAACTGTTTTATATCAGTGATATTTGTGTACAATATCTAGTTATCCATCCTTTATCTACAATTCTCTGCTATATTACAATTTTTGTATAAACCACAAGACCGGTTTGTAAATTTCTTTTATTAAAACATATATCTGTCAAAGTGTAAAGCGTTTGACACTAAACTATGCTTCAAGTCGATTCAACTGGTATTCAAGTGATATAAATGTAACAGACTTACACATTATAAATGATATCTGGAGTCCATCTTTACATTATAGGTCTAAACCATGTAAATACAACATTGATTAATAGGTGTGTTCTTTAACAAGAGTTGCCAGAAGACAACAAAACTCGCATCTGGGTGTCAAAAAAGGGCCATAACTGTGCCAAAATGCAATCCAGAGTTATGGTTCTTGTCTGTGTGTGTGTTCCATTGATGATGGTGAACACACATTCAAAGTTTCATTCACATCCAATGAGTGGTTGCATAGATATTTTAAACTTAAACGCAAAAGTTTAACCTGGGTGTCTAAAGACAACACCGCTGCCGCCGGGGTCATGGCAATAGATCTCCTTGGACTGTCCCGGTTAGCTAAAAAATTGTTATGCAAATTAATGCCACTGATATTATGTGTACAAATCTTGCTTACAATAAAGAAGAGATTTTTATTTGAGTCAACACTAAAAAATATGGTAGATCTGTGTACTGTGCTTGATGGTGAACAAGATTTAGGCCTTGAAAACATTTATCAATAAACAAACAGTGGACAGGTAATGTTAGTATCTCATTTTTTTTCTTTCTAATTTTATACAGATCAAATTTTAAGACCTACTGCAGCTACAGCACATGGTGAACTTCCAAATGAAAACTTCCAAGTTAAAATGGGGCTAAAACATAGACACTTATTTATTATGTATGTAAGTTTTGCAATACAAACATGTTAAGATCATTAAAACAATAAAGTGTCCCTATTTCCGTATGTAAGCCCCCTCACCCCAATTTTAGTATTGCTCAATATTGACAGATAAATCACCGTAAGTTTATCATTGCCAAGCATATAAAACATGTTTCTCACAATAGACTGTATATGAATTACAATCGTTGAGACCATCCTAAAAAAAATGTTTGTTTGCTGTGCTCTGAACCAGTATTTTTCATGGAGGGTAGGTAGAAAAGTTTTCTTTTTTTTGCCAGATTTTTAATTTTAGGTGTTTTAACAAAAAATAGTCAGAAATCATAAAAACAACAACAACAATGCTTTGAAAGTCAATAAAAGTGTTTTGATAGTTGCAATTTAAGTGGTAGAAGCATGGCAAACAATAAACATTTATTTAAGAACGACCTAACATGTAAGGAGTTAACTAATTCGTACAACTACTGATATGCCGATTGTACATGTATGTTGCGACACAAATTTATAGTAAACGACACACATTTCTTCATCAATATTTTAGGTCATGAGGTTATCTTGTTTTAATATCAGTGAAATACAAGGTAATGTTATCTTGTTATCTGCAGTTATATATTACCTGCTGTCAGATAAATGAATTTTTATTCTCATAGTCATTTGCACAGAAATACACTTTCAGTTTGCATTTTTAACCATCATCTGTTTTAACAAAACAATGTTGTTGTTTTTTCTTCCTCTCTTATGTAGTTCAAACAAATTTTTGACATGAAAATTATTCAATCTAGTACAGTAGCAAAGCCAGGTTTCTGAGACAAGTTTTCTGGCAATTGAACTGCTGATTTAACACACATGTTCAATGAGATTTTTCATATGATCTTGGCAAGACTCTCCATAAATTTTGGATACAAATTAACTTATTTATCTTTGTTATTTCACCCAAAATTTCAATAAAAAAACAATGTAAACTCTCATGTAGAAACACATTCCCTAATTTAGTTCCAATATTCTTTAAACATACTACATAAATTAAACCTACAACTCATAGCAAAACAATTTTTAAGCCTGCATCATTCTTGTAGCAATGGATGTAGAAATATAAAACTAGAGTTTGTCCGTTCGCAGCAGTAATCCCTGTAGCATAGTGGTCCGAGGCACAGCTCTTCCACCAGTACATCTACTGAATACCCCAACACTATACACACGTACACACAGAATTTATTGTAGTCTTCTATACAGTACAACTATGATAAATTATACATTGCAAAATTTGTTGAAGTTTTTGTTTTCCTATTATTAAAACACAGTCGGATGTATCACATGATGAACTGGGTAAAATTAGTAAAATTCAGTCTTTTTCTGTCTGTTGTCTGTATTTAGTATCATTTAAATTAAAGAACACACAAGTTGAAAGGTTCAACTATTTTCAAGTCTTTGGGAGTTAAACCGTGCCTTCTTATGTACACATCAATGTACTATTTTGTACTTGTAAAGACCCGTCTTTGCGTACAAAATAGCTTGTGAATGTTTTTAAAATGTTGAGCATTCAACTCAAAAGTTGTCCGAGTTTGCCTTTGTCTTTTTTTTTTCATTTTAGCTTCATTTTTTCTCATTTTCAGCAACAGTAACTCACCCTGCTCGGAGCCTCACACTTTGTTACCGTTTTACCATGTATACTTTATACCATTTTCTGAGACGAAAAAATGTCTACAATAGTTAAGGTCATAATTGTATCATCAACACGATGTCCAATTCCTGTGAACGTGTTCAAATTAATGCACTTGTATGTAGTTTTCACACAACTTTCCAGGTACTCAAGTTTCTCATGACGGTAATTCTTTCTGCCTTGAACACACACCATCGATGCGGGTAAATGAATGAAATGAAACTATTTCCAAATTGTAAATTTTTGGTCAAAACTAAACTTGGAGGAAAACAACTCTTTGCATATAACAAACAGCTCAGTCAATTGTTTTAAGCCTTTTGGTCCATTTTCCATAAAAGGGAGGTAACAGTCACTTATCAGTAAGTGATAAAAGGGCAAACACTCTTCCATCTCTAGTCAAATTCATCATTTATCGAATGACTGGTTTATGATTTTAGAAAAAAAAAATAATGTGAGAAAACAAGTAAATCCAATGATGAATAAAAGGGGTCGATTACATTTAGGAAGAAGAAAACTTGTGATAAGTCTTTAGCTATATGATACATGTCTAAGCTAAAAATGATGCAAAAAACGTCAAGTCCGCCATTAATGAGAGGTTTGCTGCTCATATATGTAGTAAAAGGGAGTATGGGGGGTAGGTAGGTATGACAATCAAACCATGAATCAAGTCTTGTCTTACAATTCAAGTCAATTTTGTTGAGAAGCACAATTGAGATATTCACTTTTCTTCTTGAGGAAATGCTCGACATTGCCATCCAAGGTTCGTTCATCTTAAGATTAAGGTCATTTTATTGATGCTACTATGAATAAAAACACTAGTAGAAGTTTGGCGATATCACTATAAATGCACAATACACGAGTTTTCATTTCAACATTTTAAATCTGTCTACCCACACTCCTGAAGAATTACTATTCACCTCAACATATTATCCTCTTGATAACAGTGCTGGACCTTCTCCAAACTCCAAATTTTGTACAACAAAAGTAAAATGGTACACTTCTCCAACAAATGTGTATCAACAACAGCGATTGATTTCTAATCAATGATTCAACACTTAATGACAAAAGTTTTACTACTACATCTAGAAATTCTCTACAGAGAGTCACTCAACTCAACCATCTCTATCAGTGCATCACACTCCTGTTGTCCCTTTTTAATTTTGCCTTTGACCTCCTCTCCCCTGTAAATAGAAAACATTAGTTAAAAAACCTACATTATGTGTGTTTATATATACATTTTAATTGGGTTCAACGCTTTTTTCAACAAATTTCATGTTAAATGATATATCCAGTTTTATTGGTGAAGACCTCGGAATGAATGAGTAGAACCAACGCCTTTCTGCAAGTAAATGCAAGCTTTCTAACAAAGTTTTTTGGAGCAAGCGGGAATTGAACCTACGACCTCAGCGGTGGTATGGAAGTGATCATTGGATGTCAGTACCTTAGTCCACTTGGCCATGGCAGACATTTCATTATTTATGTCCCATGAGCTCTAATCAGATGCTTAATTACATTTAATTAGGTTTTATATAAGTTTGTAGTGACCATGACCTCCTGTTATTCAAATGCAAAATGAGTATTTGGTTTAGCTAAGCTAAAAACACAACCGGCAATGCAATATCCAAGGAACATTGCGACAAGATTCTATTGAAATCATTTTTCAGCAGATGTCATAATACATTTCTCTATATGAACTCTATGTCTCTGTGGAGTCATCTTGAATATTTTACGAAGATAAAAAAACTTGTTAAAAGGTTGATATAGGGATAGCAGTCAACAATGAAAAGAGAAACTTACAGGAATCAATCAAGCTTAAAATGAAATTATTCTAATAACAGCAATAACAATTATTTAAGGGATTTTTTTAATGTTGATCAAATGTTAATTATATATATGGAAGTTTACAGGTGTGCTTTAGTTTTGGATGTTTTTTATTACCTTTGAAGAATTCTGTCTCTGATCTCTGTTGTACTCCTCCTGCAACATAAAATAACAATATAGAAGTCTACAGACCAGCGACTATCGTAGTTATGTATGGTGGTTTGCCTCACTTTCAACAATGTTTCAGTCATATCGCAACAGTGGAATTTAGAGACAGTATTCTCACTAGCACTGCCACACTGGAGTATCATGCCGCACACCTGGTATGATACCCCATCCAGTCACATAATACCAACAATGGGCCGATCAGAATGGTAAAGTCTTTGGTATGACCAGGCCGGAATCGAATCCACGACCTTTCACACGCAAGGCTGACTCCACCATTACACCATCTTTGCAGTTATAGCAACTATTGCATTGATGTTTAATAATATTTCAGTCACATCAAAGACATAGATCAGCTTTGTACCAATACACACCTTGACGGTTCAGCGTTGCACTGTTCTATCTCCATATAAACAAATAAGGAAAAGGAACAGTTGGGCTGAACTATCAAAGCTGCCACACTGAAGACACCGAGATGTAACATGTGACCTACACAAACTAATATTCTAGCTACATCGGGTTAACCAGCCTTGTAATGCACCAGAGCTCATTTCTTGGGAAGAACCATTACTCAGTGTTTGGTTCTGTAAGGTCATCAGGAGTCTGGGAGCAAATACAGCCTGCATCTGTTATACAACAACCTACATTGAGTAGTTGACATGTACATGTATTTTGAATGATCATACAACATACATACAGTCAAACCTGTGTAACAGGCCACCTCTATTAAAGCAGCCATATTTGCATGTTTCCATTTAATGTTTTCATAGCATATAACCTGTACTAAGCAACAACCTGTCTTAAAAGGCCAAATTTACTCCTTTCCTTGACTAGCTGCTTAAGACAGGTTTGACTGTTTATCTATGCATGTATGAAGACTAGTATTCATTTGACCTTATACTGATGGTTTAAGACAACCAAATTTGGTATGTATTATTTCAAAATGAAATAAATTATAAAATCTATATACATAACAACACATTTTACAACTGTTTTGTGTGTATAAAATTGTTAACATACAGGTTAAGTGTAAAGTATGAACAGACAACACAATTCTGAAAGAGCATTACTTATTTACACGACAAAGAACACATACACCATTGAAATCTTTTGTAAGCAATAGCAGCATGTACATATAATTCAAACTAATACCAAGATAATACCTGATTGTTTACCAGAGTATAATATCAGGTTTCAACCCTATGGTTTGCCTTGTAATGATATAATGCTGGGAAGTTAATGTTTAAATAATTGCTTAAACACAAACTTCTCATTATACAGTTCTAGATGGCATTTGATCCAACACAGTTATGGAATTTCACTGAATTGAAATCATTAACATGCTCGTCCAACATAATAGTCAGGGCTGGAAATTCCACTCGTCCACTCACCACGACAAGTGAACATCTGGCCAGGAACAGTAAGATTTAAGAAACTGACTTTAACATTTCTTTGATTTTTAGCATGCAATTAATAATGTTAAAAGGGGAGGAAAAGTAGCTTTTATGTATAAATTTCTAGCCCTGATAAAGGCATAATCTATAGCTCTGATTTTTTTTCGATCTTAAACCTCAGTTATATCCAACATCATATATTATGAATATTCTGTTCAATAAATGATATTGTATTTTGTAGTGTAAAATTCTTTGATTTTGTTGATCTTGCTCATTGACCAGTATAGGGTTATGCTACAACATTGATGAATAAAATGGAAAATGCCCACCTATGCATTAATCAATTTTTTATTAAAAAATAAACTAAAAGAGTTGTCAGAAGACCAACAAAGCTCGCCTCTGGGTGCCTAAGTCCAAAAAGGGCCACAACTGTGCCAAAATGCAATCCATAGTTATGGTTCTTATCTCTGTGTGTTCCATTGATGATGGTTAACACACATGCAATCATATCCAATGAGTTGTTGCATAGATATCTGAAACTTGTACGCAAAAGTTTAACCAGAGTGTCTACAGACGACGCCGACGCCGGGGTCATGACAATAGCTCTCCTTGGACTGCAAAATTTTACAATTGACTAAAAACATTTTTTATGAATATATCATATGCGCATACAAATCTCTTTTTGCCATATGTAGAAAACATTAAAAACACAACTTTAACTATAATCTGCTCAGTCGCTTATCAAAATAAATATAAATTTAATTTCTACACACTAAACTGCAGTACCGGTATAATGCGAGAACATTTTATGTAGGCCAAGATAAGAATGAACCAATAAACTCTTTATCTCCACATGTATTTTTACATATATATTTTCAGTACTAAAGTAAGGGAATGGGGAATCAAGTTTATGCATATTCAACACTTTATTGCTGTACTATATGCAGATTTCCATAATGACTCCTATATGGAAGGATAAATGAAAATTATAACTCATTCTAACTGTCACTGTCTGTACAAGCAACAAAGTATTCCTTATACATTGCTACAGGTTCATATGTATATATTTGTTCTGTATACTAACATATAACATATATATGTCCAAGGATTACAAAGTCCAGTCTGACAGTACAAGTACAGACCTGTGATCAAATATCTCGTTGTGGTGAACGTGTGTGCCAAGTTATTTCAAACTTGTCAAGTGCTTTACAGAATATGGATTGTACCTTTTTCTGACCTGGAACCTCTTAAAAATGACTATGACCTTCGACCTATGGATCTGGGTCTTGAATCCAAAATTTTCTCATCATTGTGAATATTTTATTGATTTATTTTTTCTCAATTAGGTGGTTTTGAACATTATCCCAACATGATATATTTAACCTCTAAGTGTGAACTTGACCTTTGAGCTATGACCCTGGGTCTTGTGTGTGACAAGCTATTTGGTTATCGTGAATGTTTTGTCTCACATTATTAAAACACTGTTTAGTGGTTTAAAATATATGAAGCAGACACGATACATTGTAAAGTATTATTTCTGACCATGAACATCTAAGTATGACTTGATTTTGAGTTATGGACCTTGAACAGTTGCAGGGCTTGAAATTTCTTGTAAAAATTACTCATCCTCCCAATCCAACATTTTTTTACTGAATGCTTAAAATTAAAGAAATATTAAGGTCAATTTCTTAAATCTTACTCATCCTGATGAGTGGAATTTTCCAGCCCCGAGTTGACCAAAATTATTTTAAAATCTGTTGGAATGGTTTACACTATATGAAGTAGGCACAGTACCGTATATTTGTTTCTGACCTTGACCTTGAAGTAGGACTGAAACCTTAAACTACAGACCTGGGTTCTATGCACTTTATGTCATTTTTTTACAGTCAATATATTGAGCAATGTTATTCCAAAATTTGTGAGGTGTTAACAAGACGATATGAAATATTCTACTAAATATGTTATTATGACGATATATTTATGTACAAGTCTGAAATAAAATATCTGTTCTGTTCTTATTTCTGAACTTGAATCTGATCTGGAAGTCATCTCATTAGAACAATAAGGTACTAAGTGTATGAAATAACTAGTTCAAGATCTCAGAAGCATAATCACTATCCAAAGTACAAAAGGAGAGACTATCATGTCATTATTCAAGATAGAGATAGTTTTATTGCTTTGCATTTTCTCTCATTGCCATCCATGTTCCACGTCATATTGAATTTTCTTCCATGCTTTTGAAGATATATTCCAGACAAACAGAAATAACCAAAAACCAAGGATTTGGTATGGGCTAAAACTTGGTGAAAAAATAAATGAAATGAAACAAAGACAATATGTACATCTCAACCTGGTCTTGTTGAGAAATAGCGCCGACAATGGTGTTGTAATAGAGAAAAATAAAGGAACATAATTTAGTAAAATGTCATAAATTTACAACCAAATATTACAGAAAAATATCGCAGACAAGGATTTAGGGATGCACGCACAGACAAGGCAGTAGCTATAGATGCTTTCACAAAATTTTCAAGAAGTATAAGGCCTAAAAAAATATGTTTGTTTTATTTTAGATTTTATTAAAAATGTATAACATGGACATCATTTGGCATCACTGCCAACACAGAGACAGTTTTCTTACTTATCTATGTTACTTAGGGTAATATTCAATAAAAAGTCAGGTCAAAGGTTACAGAGAGGGAATTAATTATCAGATATTACAATACAAGTGTTGGGAATTGAACCAAAAAAGCATAATCGTTTATCGAATGGACAGACTGATCGATTATCGATTATTAGTCGATTATTTAACTTTCAAAAGTAAAATTTAAAAATATCTATTACATGTACATTTCACATAATGTGAAACAGTTTAATGTTCCCAACTTCCCAGGCTGTGCAAGTATCTAGAATAACAATATCTAGTATGTCAACTATATTTCAAATATTAAAAATAAACAACACATCTTAATTGTTGTTTTCAATACTATATTTAAATCATGTCATAGAAAATTATATGCTGAAACTACATAACCAAAAAGTATTAAGTTTATTATTATAATACCCCACCTACATTCTTCTTTACCGTAAACTCGATTTAAATATCAACTTTCACATTTAGAAGAATTTTTATATACATACAGTTCCAATTATTGTAAATCTACAAAACATTTATAAAAGTACTCGAACCTAACACTGACATTATACATAACGAGATCGATCGCGAATTATCTGCAAAAACGTGATCAGATTTTAGAAATTGTCACTATTTTGGCAAAGGGAGATAATTTAATGCTCTTCATAATGAAGGATTTGAGGGACACCAGCGAATTATGTCATTGTCTATTTTTTTTATCTTTGCTCAGTTGCGTGGTTAACGTGTACCTTGGTCGTAGATAATCGACCAATCAGAGCAGTTATTAAAAATAGCTTATTTATATTCATATCTATTTACCAATCACATTAGAGGAATAAAAAGAGATAATTGAATATGCGAGTCGCATTATCGGGCATGTGATGTGATAAAAACCGTGGGGGTCAATTGTTTCTACTGATTAGTTACGGTCTATAAACAGTTTGAGCCGTGTCGGGTCGAATAGAGATATCTGCAGACCTGTGTATAATGAAAACAAACTTTTCAGATTTTTTTAAGACAAGCCTGACGGGCAATTAACTTTGAAAAAGGCACATGCCCGGATCTAGATTTGACAAGCCTCGGACAAACAAAATGTCGCCGACGGTTAAAACCGTTATCGGTTGTTGGCGATACGAAAAGTTTTGACCGATATTCGACTATCAGCGATAATCGGAACAACACTATACAATACTACTTCATATCCAGTGGGGTTGTTATCCTTTAAATTTAACAGAAATATACAAAAAAATCCCCATTACTTTTTGTTCCCATTTTGGTGAATGTCTGTCTCAACTGGGGGGAAAAACATGATGTAGGCGAATTTTGACCTGTTTTATAAGGTAAAAAAGCTGTAAAAATAAATTGAAGCTAACCAGTTGTTTAATTGGAGAACACATACAAGGTTTCAGAATAAGGGGTGTTCAAAAAATGCAAATTTGTACAGAATTAAAAGAAACGTTGAAAAGCAGAAATGTGTTCAGAAGACATGGATGCATAATTATAAATTTGTAAATTTTACCAAATAACCCAAACAGGGGCCATAACTCCTGTAAAATTTAACTATTGATATCAATATTGGCCTGTATTTTGTAATGATACAGCTATGCCCGAATAATATTAATAAAATACATTTGGACTCTTTCAGAAATAATTAATCGTAAACAGATTTAAGGAATGGACACATAGACACACATAGGTAATGGTAACAACTGCCAAGAATTATTTTTAAAAAATACCAACAAAACTACATATATACATCGCTTCACCATGATATGCTACATATTTAACAAACTGATTATAAAATGACAAGTAGAGAAAATGGCTGCAGTGCGACTCTGAAACAGTTAATTTTGCACACTGCATGTACTTATGTACATGTAAATATATGGTTTTATCTAGCAATACTACAATACAAACAAACACGCAGCAAACAACAGCAACAATGATTAATTCATTTTATTGCAGAAATACGCAAGTATGCCATACCAAAGCTCAAATGTTAGTTGTTATTGACAAATTTAAAGCGGTATATTAATGAACTGGAACCCACGAGCTAAATTAATGCACATAAGCGACAAAATGACCATATAAAATTACTTTTTAATAACTGTACTAAACAAATCACCCTTGATAGCTTTTCAATATTGATTGCGATAAAATGATTTTAACTCTCAGAGCAGGTCCTTGTTTACATGGCAGGGCTCTTGCTCACACTTCTTTGAATGGTATCAGGGCCTCCGACTTTGGGAAAATAAGCGCTAATATAAATATCTACGAAGAAATTGGGAAAACTACATAGCACATGTTCCTTCAATATACGCAGTGTTTCTGCCAGCTTCAAACTTTTGAGGGTCATTTGTGACCCCTGGTATGAAATTCTGGGGGTCATATAGAAAAGTAAAGGGTCATGGTCCTGAATATGTATAACACAACCAAAAAGTTGTAACTATAGTACCCCACACACATTTTTCTTTTCCATTAGCTCAATTAAACATCAACGTTCACTTTTTCACAGAAGAAAAGTTCCAATTATTGTAAATCTACAAAATATTTACAAAATTACCAGAACCTAACATTGACAAATTTACATAAGGCGGTCTATCGCCAATTATCTGCAAAAAAACACAATCAGATTTTAGAATTGTCACCATTTTGGCAAAGGGAGATAATATTTTTACGCTTTTCGTTTAAGAGGAAATGATTAATCAATTCAAAGTTATTCCCTTTTTAAATTTTGAGGGCCACCCGCCAAACACTTCATTTAATTTAAATACTTGCTCAGGTGTGTGGTAAGATGCATGTACCTTGGTTGTTAATATCTGATTAATCATACCAGTTATTTAAATAGATAAATTTATATTCAAAGCTATCCACCAATCACATAAGAGGAATAAAAATAGATAATTGAATACGCATGTGAGGTTTCCAAAAGTCACAATATTGGGCATGCAGTGTGATACACACCATTGGGGTCAGTTGTTTCTACTGATTGGTTATGGTCTTTAAGCAACAGTTTGACCCGTGACTTATCGAAGAAATATTTGCAGACCTGTGTATTATGAAAACTTGTCTGATCTATTTTAAGACAAGCTTGACGGGCAAGTAACTTTCAAAAAGGCACAGACCAAGATCCAGATTTAATCTTATTCTTGGAGCACTTTGTTCATCTGCCGTATTCTGAGAAAGCGTTTGCGTTACCCAGACCGTACACGTATAAAATGCAGATCAATACAGCACACCAATAGCCTGTGCAGTGATCTCCCCTTACAAATTGTACTATAATCGATAGTGACTACGAATAGGATAGCAAGTCATACCTATCCGCACTATCAGAAGCATTATTTGTAAACAATTCATACTGTATTGGCGTAAAAAAAAAAGCGTAAGTGATCTGTAACAACAAATTAAGATTCTATTTAAAAGATTTATTTGGAATACTTGTAAGTTGTAAGGAGACATTGAAGTTGCGTTAGAAAAAACTCTATTTGCTATTTTAACTGCGCCACTAATAAAATTATTGCGTCAAAAACGCAACAAACATGCTTTCGCAGAAACACTGATATACGTAACAATGCATGTGTAATGTATATTAAATGCCCTAAAAATTGCGATGTTCTTGTAGAAGTTACTTTGGATTGGGAAAAAAAGATACTATTTGCCATTGGGAATGGGGCCGAATAACAGCCCAAATACAGGAGCATAGTTATCATGATATTGGTTCTGTATTGTGTATATTGGTAATACTGCACAACATAATGGCATTCAGTTTTTTTCACTGTTTCAAAATTTGCACTGACAGTGTATCAACTACTGGGTGTCAACAAATTACAAAATGTAGCAATATCTTTTCTATCAAAGACGTCCTTACAGAGGACAAATAGATGAACACAGCATGATCACAAAAGTTCACTGATGAGCCTGTGACTCGAGTGAGCTTGATAGTAATACGAGTATATATTAATCTATATATATATATGTAACACAATTTTAAATACAGTAACACATACATATTTTGCTGTTGATCATTTTATAGAACTATTATAATTATTTCAGTTTATTTTAATTTGTTATCAATTAATATAAACAAAAAATAATAATGTTCAATAGCTTTAGAATGGATTTATAAAATTCTCCACTATAATGACTATAATAGTTGGAATGCATTAAATGTGTTATATTTTAAAGTACAAGGCCAAAATTTAATATTATGTTTGCTCTCACCTTCCAACCCATAAAAAAATATACCTTTTAAAACATTTTTTTTCAGATTTTGGAGACAGTTACTTTTAAGTTTGCTAAAGCAGTAAACATCCCAAAATTTGTGCTTCTTTCCCCAATCTCCAAGACTTTTGACCTTTTCCCAATTTCTATGTAGTATATATGACATATTTTGTCGTTTGCATGTGTTTGATATCAAAATGCCCCCAAACACCCCCCACATATCACCTAATTATTGAAAACTAAGAGAGGGAGGGAGCAAACAAGTATTATTTTAATGTTGGCCTAATCAATTTTCAATTGACATGCTTTAACCACAAACAATACCCACCGATTGGGGTTTGCCCTGCCTACTTGGTGGGGGCCCCGAGTCTTCTTCCTGGCGCTTTTCGTAATGACCAAAGTCGTCAAAGATCGATGTGGTATGCTTATAATTGTGTATAATTTTCAACACCTGTTTGCCCTTCTCTGGTGGCACCTCCTGAGTGTCTCTGGAGTTTGTCACTGGCTTATTTTCATTATTTTCCAATCTGATATGCCTCAGTTGACTGTTGGGCACATCTTTTACATAGATCCATTTCACGTCAATTTGTCCCTTCCACTTATCCTGAGCCCAGACACCCGCAATACGCCCATAGTCTACACCAGACATCATCTGAGCCATGCCACAGAAGTGGCCTGAACCATTCACACTGAACAACAGATATATTGGGCCCTTTGTTTCTCGTTCTTTGAATGCAGCGTCCAATCTCTTATTCCCGTGCTCCGTGGAGCACCAAATGCTGTACTTGATTGACCTGTGAATATCGTCTTCTGAGTAACTTTTAATGATGAAGAATCGAGCTCCTTTAGTGTTCACAGCGTATTCCTTAGGATTGTATTGATTTGCAGACTTAAGTTTTTCCAACACAGGATGATTAGTGGCACCATTGGCGCCCCCTGCAGGAGCACTAATTGTTGAGAGTCCTCCATTTCCAGAAGAAACGCTAGGTGGTGGGTTTGAATTGCCAGTGTTACTTCCACCATTGTAAGATGTAACAGTTCTAGAGGATCGGGGAGCACTCCATGTTCTAGCCTGCTGGGGCGGACCCTGCCTACCACCAGCAGTATTCTTATTGCTGTCCCACGTTCCAATGTCCAGATTTTGACGTGCCGGGTTCATAGGTGCCCGTGGAATAGACCTGGGCTTCTGAGGTTGAGGGCGCGCAGGCTGACTAGCAATAGCTGCCCACGATGTCTTTTTGGGTGCTTGCGAAGAGCCTGAATTCTGCACATTGCCCGTCTGAAACGAAGGGTCTGAAGATGAATGTTGCAAATCATTTGGTGCACCATCCATTTGATTCTCCATTGAAATCCCCATACCCTTCAGTCCCTGTTCTACACTGTTGATTCCTTGATCACGATCAACATCCCCGTTCATTGTTGCGTACGGGTCAGTTGGAACCATGTTATTATCTGCCCTGTAATAGTCCTCTGTTGTATATCCACGTGCATCCTTACGTCCCTGACCTTGTTGCGCCGCTGTTGCACTTTGTCCCCAATATTCACTGGGCTGATATTCGCCCCAAAATTGAGGGTAACCAAATCCACTAAACATTCCATTATAATCATAACCTCCCACTGCAGAAAACATTGAAGTGTCACCGCCATTAGACCAGGCTCCATCACCAAGTCCTTGTCCCAGATACGGGAAAGACATCGAAGGATTATAATAATTAGGCATAAATGGGTCTGTTATAGGACTGGACATTGTTCCTGGTCCGTAACCCTACAAACAAAAATGTTATTATTAAAGTCTAGCTTCCAGAAAGTAACAATTGTGTAATGAAATGAGGTAATCGTTAACTTCCAATTTATAAAATAAAAATAAAAGAATTTGTTTCTTTTTGCAGTCTAATTACATTAAATTAATTATTGTACTTAAACTATTAAGTTGAATTTTGCCCAATGTTACAATCTAAAATTACTTTTCATCCGAACTTGTTTCATAGTAGAGTTAGGGTGCAATTTTAATTTAATTTTTAGATATCCTCGGTACAAATCTAGAACTTTATAACAGCCTCATATCACAATTGTACACTGAAGCATAGTGCTGCAGACACCGATGGTATTATTTCCCAGCAACATTACAGCGACACCGGGTTGACAACAATCGTCAATAAGAAATAAAGCTCATTGTAGCTTCAAGGTACGACTAAGTCTGCAGTGTACAATAACAAGAACAAAGCGTACATCTATGCAAAATGTATCGACACCATAAATCATTTTTTAATATTATGAAATTAAATTTGTTAAGGATGAATATAGCCATCACCATGCTAGAAGAGGGCAGAAACTTTGCAATGATTTTTTCTCAGTTTTCTCTGAAAAGACTGAATTTTACAAGATATTTTGATAAATAACAAATTACAAATGATCATCTTTTCAACAATGGGCTGCATTCAGTTCGGTTTAACCTTTGCTAATGGACACCGACTCAACCTCAAATTAGCATGCAGTACGAAATAAATTTAGGGACCAGGCAGTTAACTCATTTGCCTTTCAATGGTGCTGAACTCAGACCTGGATACAATGAATTTGAAATGATACACGATATACAGATCATAAATTTTTAAAAAAAAAATAGGCAGATCATCAATGTTAGCATATTTTAAACACATAATCATAACCAAGTTACAATGTGAGTAGGTTTAAACAAAGATGTATATAATAATACAGCAATACTCTGAATTTGTTAATATTATTTTCTGTAATACATGTTATGCCAACATGTCTTCAATGCACATAATTGACATATAGACTTACAAACTTATTTATAAATGAAAATACTTGTGGTTTCCAAACATTTAATTTTGAGGAATGATCGATTGATTGAATATTTAGTGTCATTTTTATGCCATCGAGGGCTAACAGACGATCAGTTAACCTAACCAGTGTTTCCTGGGATTAACCAGTACTTGAGCACACCCCATCTCCGCAAGTAACTGATAACTTTCCCACTTGAATCAGTGGTGAGAGGTGAATGATAATGAGACACAATGTCGTATATCAATCATCACTGAGACTGTTGCCGGGCGTTGAGAAATTAAAAAAAATCCTACAAGAACTCAAAGATTCAGACATTCCTTTATATATATATACCTGTATTGGAGCTTGTTGTTGTTGTTGTTGCTGTTGCTGCTGCTGTTGTTGCTGCTGTTGCTGAAGGTAAGGATCAAATTCCTCGTCCTTTACTCCATCTTTTATGGTGCCATTTGTAACTAAAACAAGTCATAAAAATTAAAATTACTCATTATCTCATCATTTCTTGATTATTTTATTGTATCCAGTTATGACTTTAAAAACAATAATTAAATTAATTGATCTGAAGTGACAGTTCAATGGGTTTATTCTGAATATTAAACCTCTTTATTAAAAATTGTACTCTAATAAATCCTGACAAATACATGGGGATGGACCCCTCTCTGTAACCGAATGCCAGTAGTGCACTGAAAGATGCTATATCTATATAGAGTCAAGACTATGATCAAAGTAGGTACAGTTTCACAACTATCAACATAATCTGTCCATACCCAGAGAGATCTGGTTAAACTTTCCTATGGAATGTGGCAATGTTACATAGATATAATTGTACTTTCAATATCAATATTTGAAACAATCATTTAATATTATATGTGGCCTTACTTCTGATGGAGGTTTATAGATATTTGGGTTTCTCATAGAAGCTCAGAGAGATCTTGCATGTTCCTTGTAGGTTCTCTGTACAAGGGATCAAAATATCTTGCATCCTGTATGATTACAGGGCTATTGCTTGCACTTTAGGGAATGGGGTCGGAGCCCCCGACTTCATGAAAATAAACTTTATTTTTAAAGAAATTGGGGAAATTACAATATATGTATAATGTATATTAAAATGTATCAAAAATGTGATGTTCTTGGACTACACAAAAATCATAATATATTAAAATATCTTCAAACATACTCTTGAACTGGAAAAAAATTATACTACTTGCCATTGGGGATGGGGCAGATTAACGGCCCCAAAAATGAGCAAACAAGAGCCCTGATGAAGCAAGATATACTTTCGCTCCACCTTCAAAAATAAGGGTGTTTAAACTCTAACTTTGATGTGACCCCACCAGTAATCCAGGATATATCTGGTCTTGCAGCAGTGGCATAGCCAACGCTAAAATATGGAAGCACAACAGGTTTTAGGCAGCATGCCTGAACAGAAGTAGGTGGGAGTTTAAAGATATATTTTCTGTATTCCGGGGAGCATTTCCAGGAGATATAACAATGCGTTTGCAAGAACATGTGCAAGCCAGGGCCTTGTGCATAAAAGGATCTGCACCACCATACAGTAAGCATGCTAAACACCCCCACCCCCAAGACCCTCAAGTTTTATCTTTTTCGGTCCTATAAATTTTATTACAAATATAAGGAGATAAACTTTATAAGAAAAATACACGTTAATGAAAATATTTAATCAATTTAAATATAATGATGTCTTCTGCTGCTTGGTAAATATTTTTATTATAAAAACTAAAAGCCATACAAAACAAAAAACGTCAGCACATACCTTGGTTTGGCTGACCTTTTCCTCTCTAATCATTGACATCATATGAAATAGAAAGAAATGCAACATATAATATAGATGACATTGAAAACTAACGATAGTCAAACGACAGAGGTCATATCAGAGCAATATTAGATCGAAAATTGATCACGCCTGTCCGCCATATTTACCTGATCGACACTCGTAGACATTCCACACTTTTTATCCTCGAAAGAGTCTTTATAGATGGATAAAATTGTCTTTAAAGGCTAAAAAGGGTATTTGTTTATGTCGGGACTAAAACCCAACAATGTTTCTTGTCTATTTGAACACAAACTTCACAAAAATCCAAGCAAGAATTCTTCCTCAATTCGTGGAACAATGGCGGCGGATATGCATGTGCCTCGCTCCCGCGGATGACCACGTGATTAAAATGCTGACGTCACCTGTTTGCGATGTCGTTCAACTAAAAGTCGATGGGTACAAATAAGATGAGGCCCGGCTCCGTTTACTGATTATTTGGCTATGCCACTGGAGATACGATCGTTGATGCCGTGGGGACGGGATGTTTCAAATCATGTGACACTTTAGAGATTTACACTATCGTTGCTCCATTAAGACAGAGTCATTTAAACAATATAATGTAATTAAGTCAATGATTAAGATCATAGATTAAATCTACATCAGTAACTTTAATCAGTGACGTTTATGACAATTACAAGAACATCATTACATCAGAAAGATATACAATTGAATCACTTCTATCTATTTCCTTGATTACATCAATGAAATATCAATGAAAGTTTAGTGTTGCCAAAAACATTAAACATTTAGATACTTTGACTATATAACTCGTTATGGGTGAGAGACCGTGCAGAATATTACGGTGAAACTGATACGAACGTTTTTTCCGGGGGTAAGAGTGTATGATGTACAGGGACCACCGCCTATTTAAAAGGTGAAAAATCAATGAAAGTTTAGTGTTGCCAAAAACATTAAACATTTAGATACTTTGACTATATAACTCGTTATGGATGAGAGACCGTGCATACTATTACGGTGAAACGGATACGAACGTTTTTTCCGGGAGTAAGAGCGTATGATATACAGGGACTCCGTCTATTTAAAAGGTGAAAAATCAATGAAAGTTTAGTGTTGCCAAAAACATTAAACATTAAGATACTTTGACTATTTAACTCGTTATGGGTGAGAGACCGTGCAGAATATTACAGTGGAACTGATACGAACGTTTTTTTCCGGGGGTAAGAGTGTATGATGTACAGGGACCCCGCCTATTTAAAAGGTGAAAATCAATGAAAGTTTAGTGTTAACAAAATCATAAAATGTTTAGATACTTTGACTATATAACTCGTTATGGATGAGAGACCGTGCTGAATATTACGTTGAAACTGATACGAACGTTTTTTCGGGGGTAAGAGTGTATGATGTACAGGGACCCCGCCTATTTTAAAGGTGAAAATCAATGAAAGTTAAGTGTTGACAAAAACAGTAAACACTTAGATACTTTGACTATTTAACTCGTTATAGGTGAGAGACCGTGCAGAATATTACGGCGAAACTGATACGAACGTTTTTCCGGGGGTAAGAGTGTATGATGTACAGGGACCCCGCCTATTTAAAAGGTGAAAAATCAATAAAAGTTTAGTGTTGCCAAAAACATTAAACATTTAGATACTTTGACTATTTAACTCGTTATTGGTGAGAGACTGCAGAATATTACGTTGAAACTGATACGAACGTTTTTTCGGGGGTAAGAGTGTATGATGTACAGGGACCCCCGCCTATTTAAAAGGTGAAAATCAATGAAAGTAAAGTGTTGACAAAAACATTAAACATTTAGATACTTTGACTATATAACTCGTTATGGGTGAGAGACCGTGCTGAATATTACGTTGAAACTGATACGAACGTTTTTTCGGGGGTAAGAGTGTATGATGTACAGGGACCCCCGCCTATTTAAAAGGTGAAAATCAATAAAAGTTTAGTGTTGCCAAAAACATTAAACATTTAGATACTTTGACTATTTAACTCGTTATTGGTGAGAGACTGCAGAATATTACGTTGAAACTGATACGAACGTTTTTTTCGGGGGTAAGAGTGTATGCTGTACAGGGACCCCGCCTATTTAAACGGTGAAAATCAATAAAAGTTTAGTGTTGCCAAAAACATTAAACATTTAGATAGTTTGACTATTTAACTTGTTATTGGTAAGAGACCGTGCTGAATATTATGATGAAAAGTCAACATGTCTTTGTATAGTCATGTAAGGCCTGTATTATTTTTCTACTATAAATTAAGATGATTTTTGAAGAAGATAAAAAAATGTTATCAATCAAAACTACAATAACATTACATATTGCCAACCACGATAACCTTTTAGTGATAACAGAGACATGAAACACATGTTATCAAGTCACTGGTGATAATTAAAAAACAGCAACATAATATGAAAAATGAAGTATTGTTGAATCACCACCGAAAAAGCCTGTTCAAAAAATTATGCTTTTCCTTCTAAAATTGTGTTCACCAAGTGTCGTCAATGTCATCCCCGTTTGTGCAATAGTGCTTTAGAACACACTGTTTTGAAATTGAGAGTAAAAGGTATTATTTCTCTTGTTTTGACAAAAACTTATTCAACAATAAAAAAAATAATAGAATATATATGCAACATCTGGCAAAGTGTACAATATATATATTTCTCTATATGGTTCCTTGATGCTGGTCGTTCGGCATCGGTTGAATAGTTCGTTTATCTCCGATTATCATGCTAGAAAGAGAAACAATTTCAGCAAACTTAATAATGACCTTTTTCGTAATCACTTAAGAACAAACGCCATCGCCATATGTAAATGATGAACATTTCTTTTTTTAATGCAGCCATTACAGAAATCTAAGATATTCACTTTTCAAGTCTACGAGAGAATTTCATCCGCTTAATATTTATGCATTACTATTTGAAACGAAGAACCTTACTTTGAACGAAAACATTCAATTTTTTCTTGCTGTCCAGTACTATATTAAAAGTTCAAACTTGTTTTCAAATAAAGTTATCTTACATTACAAAAAAAAAACATTTTATATTACAAAGGTACATGTAATGTGATAAACAGTCAATAAACTTGTTCAATGTTATTATATGAAATTATCAATCTAGAATGTTAATATATATTTAATCACGAGATCACACTTTCGTCTTCTTAGATAACAAAAAAAAAACTATGTTAAACAAACATTTTAGTATTGACAAAGTTTGTTATAAGTCTTTTCTCTCTGCTCTTTTCCTCTTACAATTTTGTCTTATTCTCCTTCATACTTATTTTATTTGTTTACAACTGCCGTACTCTATATGTTATTTGTTAAACTGTAGGGGGTGGACCAAATAGTTCCCATTGGCCCATATATCTTACGTTCCCTTACACACATATATCATACAGTGCAACACGTTACAAGTTCTTCTTTATCTTAATTTGATTCATTTTTTTTCTTTTACATGTATATTTGTATCTTAAGTTACAATACAGGTTTCTGTTATCATATCTCTAAATCTGTATGGTGCACTGTACATATTAAGTTACTTTGGAGAATACGTGTACCTCTTCGTTCGTTCTAACCCTTAATATTTTGAATAATGTACACGTTCATCTGTAAATACTGGAAATAAAATATGTTTAATTCAATGGATCTTCACCAAACTTACACTGTGTATATATTTATAATATTGTGGACGTGTTCTTTAACTGTCAATTGGGTTATTTATGTCTTAGTGTTTGTATTGGATCGTTGAAAATTACATTATCCATATTGGCATAAAGGGCTCTCTAGCACCCAGTTTTATGGATCTTCACCAATGTTAAACAGTTTATATATAGGATCAACTTTGACCAATCGGCTATGAAACATAATCTTATCATTTTGCTCGCGAAATAGATACGAGCCAAGTGCGAGGACAAACGGACGCTTTTAAAAACTGACTGAACTGGCCAAATCGAATAATATATGTCCGAGTTGCCTGAATGGCCAAAAGTAGCTTTATTTGGACTTGTGTGGGCATACATTCTCGCAGGATATGTATCAAACTTACACAGTACATGTAATTAGATCCATATGTTCAGTTGGGCCCGATTACCTCAGCCGGGAACGCGTCTGACTATCAATCCAGGAGTCACGAGTTCGAATCCCCGCCCAGCAACATTTTCCGATGACTGATGATTGATATACGACATCGTGTCTCATTATCATTAATCTCTCACATCTGATACAGGTGGGAAAGTTATCAGTTACTTTTGGAGATGGGGTGTGCTCAAGTACTGGTTAACCTTTCAGGATCCCTGAAAACAGTGATCATCTGTTAGCCCTCGGCGGCATTAAAATCACGCTTAATATTCAATCAATCAACCACCATAATTTTATGTTCAATAGCTATTGTCATATATAATCATAAGATGCCGGACAAGTTTTTGAACAAGTCAAATCGGTTAAAAAACCAATAAATGCATCGATTAACTTCTCTCTACATTCAACATTTATCATGGAATCTTACACAGTACATGAAGTAACACCCCACGTGAGCGTGAATAACTTTTTAAATGTCCGTATTTGATAATACATTACCGACATGTGACACTTGAATTTATCCTAAATATGAAGTTTCTAACTTTAACCCTTCAAGGGAAATAAAAATTTGATTACCGTTTGTCTCTTTAAAATGTTGGATATTCTGACAGATGTTTACCACAAAGACATGTGTCATAAGCTATGCCAAGGACTTATATAGAAAAGGAAAAGCAACTGTTTGAGATTTTATTATTATTGTTTCATCTGGGACCCGTTTCACCAACCATCGCAAGTCTTAAGATTTTCATACGAAATAGGAACGCGTCATTGGCACAGAATTTTTGAAGATTTTAAAAAGAATATTATTTACAAAGCTTACACACTTTGTAAAATGATGAAAGCGAAACACTTAATGAATTTCCCGTTTTTTCATATGTTTTTTTTGTAAATTCAAAGTTTACACTTAAAAGTTCGGAAACTTAGAAACGTTAGCGAAACGGCCCCTGAGGAATACAAACCAAAATTCTTTCCTTGCACAATGAAATTCTCTATAAAACACTATTCCCAGTAAATTATGTTTAAAATTGTTGAAGTCAATATTATTTCAATTTATTACACTTCCTTTAAAAAAACTGCATGTTTAATTTTTTACCCCAATTATAATGATTGGAAAGAGTTTCAATAATATGTTTTTTATCCTTTTTTTTTTTTTAAAAAAAACTCTTGACTATTCGTTGGTAAATCCATCATAAAGGCATAGCTCGCATTTCTTGCAAATGCCCTCAAATATTTGATATATTCCAATTAAAAGTATTGAATAAACAACAAATGATTAAATTTTAAATAAAAACATTTCATGGAATTTCTTTAAGATAAAACCTATAATTTTAATGCTCTTACAAATATACAATGTATTGAATCTATTTTTAAATTTAATAAGTAAAATATAACTGTTCCATCGTCATGGGAACATTATCTAATTAATGGCTATTACTTGATCACAATTTTAATATCAGAAATATCACCAAAAGAGCAGAGTCAATAAGGAAAGTGTGTTTAAATAATTGCAGTATATTAGTATAGCAGTAGTTAAGTGTTATTGTTAGTTGTAGTATAGCCCATTTAATTAAATCCCAACTCTTATAGATTATGTACATTGATATATCCTTTTTTTAAATAAACTATTGAATTAATGGGAAAGGACCTTCACTAACACTATTACTTACACATGTATAGATTACAATGTTTTATATCACAACTTGTGGTGTCTTTCTGTTTTCAATTTGAATTTATCGGAGATGGACAATTCTTCTGTTTCTTGAATAAACTGTCAGAGAAATCAATTTGTTGTATTTAAGATATTTATTTTATCATGTTATTTAAACTCAATTGACACAATATTTTAAAAAATTAAATTAAAAACAGGATGTTGCCTTTTTTCTACCTTTTATGTCAAGAGATTAAGAGGTGTTGAATCCATGCCCTGTATTAACAAAACATCACAACTTGAATTAATTAATAATAATAATGAATTCATTATCAAATGATGGCACTCAGTCAATTAGAATCACTTCCCTGAGACCACCAACAAAGCAATTCATGGTTATAACATATACGTTCAAATACTACATAAACATTCAATAGAATAGATTAGAATGAATAGGGTTTTACGGTGTACCAACACAGTATAGGTTATTCGCCGCCAACAGGAAAGAAGATTCCAGATTCACTCTACATGTACAAAAACAACAAATTAACATACAGATTTAAAAAAAATACATCAACAAATGAATATGCAGAATGAACCTAGAACCTTGACAACTGCAGAACTGCAGAATTTCAGCAAATTCTATCGTATTACTCAAATTGTCGCTTCTTACGACATGCATGAGCCACAGTAGTCCTATTCTTGCCATCACTCATATGGCTCCATGAAACCACACAGGGGTTGACAATTTAACCACAACAGTGAACATGACAAAAAACGATAAAATGAACACGACACCCATTTCGAGGACTCCTACCCCTCTGCAGAGATCGACAGTGATTCTATTCTTAGCCGGAACCACACGGGCTCATAAACATTAAACTTATACAATAATAAGAGTTGTTGTATTTCCCAAGATATTCATGAATATGAAATGTAATGCAAGTTCAAAAAATCACCCATTATTTTATTTCTCCCTGAGGAAGATTTTTGGATTAAAATCAGATGTAATGACAATCAGATATAAATATATTAATAATTGTTTCAGTTAGAATTACTTATTATCTTTTTTTTATTATTCAATATTCTTTGCTTGTGTACACTTCTACGGCAAACCAAAACATTATAGGTTATATGACATTAACAGGAATGAATGAATGGATAAATGGGGTTTTACGGCGTACCAACAGATTATAGGTTATTCGCCGCCAACAGAAAGGAAGATTCAAGGTTCACTCGACATGTACAAAAAAACACAAATTAACATACAGATTAAAGATAAATTAACAAATGAATATGCAGAATAAATCTAGAACCTTGATACCTGCAGAACTGCAGAGTTTCGGCAAATTCTATCCGTATCGTATTAGTCAAATTGAAGCTTCCTATGACATGCTCGAGCCACAATAATTGTATTCTTGCCATCACTCATATGGCTCCCTGGTACCAAACAGGGGTTGATAATTTAACCATAAATGGTTAACATGACAAAAATTTATAAAATGAACAGGACACCCATTTGGAGGATTCCTACCCTTCTGCAGAGATTGACAGTGATTATATCCTTAGCTGGAACCACACAGGAAGGAAGATTCCAGATTCACTCCACATGTTAAAAACAACAACAAATAAACATAGCTTGATAAAAAATAAAAAATCAGCAAAAGAATATGCAGATTAAACCTACAACCTTGATACCTGCAGAACTGCAGTTTCAGCAAATTGAATCTTGTCATTTTAATTTTATATATTTTAAAATGTTCAAAACACTTCTTAAGACATCCATCGGCTATAGTGATCTCATTCCTGCCTTATTCATTTGGCACTCTGGAACCACAAAGGAATTGGTAACTTTACTACAATAATGAACAAGACAAAAAAGGATAAAATGAACATGATATCCATTTGGAAGATTCCTCAATTGAGAATGCTTTCAAGGTCAAATATCATTCTCCCATAACTATTTCTGGCAGAACTGTTTCAATTTCACAGTCAATTATTATTTTGGTAAACATTAGATTTGTCAACAGAACATTATAAATGCAAAATGTTGGGCATATAGTCCAGACTCAGGATCGGAGATTGTGGATTAGATCCCCTGCCTCGGCAATGTTTAGTGTCCTCAAGCACTTCATCCGCATATGCTTAGTACTGGTTCTATCCATGAAGACTCCATGAACATGATTTGTCAAAGTTGTAAGAACTTGTTTCACAACTGATTTTATAAATAAAACAAGAAAATATCGGTTGAACCGATGGATGCCCCCCAAGTGAGTGTTTGACTCTGTACCGGCTACTTGGTTGGAAAATACCAAACTGCATAGCAGTAACAATATGTGGCTCTGCACTTGACAGAACTCATTCGCAAATCATTGAACCAGAACAAAATGACAATATGCGCATATCCTAGCTAGTTTTACAAAATTAAAACCAGAGGTTGTAGCGAAATAGCGTCATGAAGACAATATGCACATCTCCATTTGGTAATGATGCATCCTAGCAAGTTTCATAAAATTCCAACATGGGGTTGTAGAGAAATAGCGCAGATAAGAATTTGGTCACAGACAGAAGCAAAGGGCCATAACTCCGTGAAGACAATATGCGCATCTCCACTTGGTAATGATGCATCCTAGCAAGTTTCATAAAATTTCAACCTCAAGTTGTAGAGAAATAGCCCGGACATGAACTTGGGGACGGACGAAGCGGCGACTATATGCTTCCCCACTTTTGGGGAGCATAAAAAAGTAAAAGCCTTCTAATTAAACAACTGTAAAACTTCAACTGGAAGTCGAGAAATTTTCTTGAATACAAGACCTGAACTTGGATATTGCACAATATTACAGACCAATCTGAGTACATACTTCCCCACATAACCATCCACAATACATGTATATGTAGTGACTTAGAAATAATATTACTTAATGCTTCAAATCAAAGAAATATTAGGTCAGTTTCTTAAATCATACTTGTCCTGACCAAATGTTCACACGTTATGGCGAGCGGACGAATGGAATTTTCCAGCCCTGCATGGTTAAATGGTCAATTTCATTTAATAGGGTATAAAACCATTTTCAATACACAACAGGTTATATATGGTACATCCAGTTTGATTGGCAGAGAGAGCCAATTAATTTCTATAATAATGAATGTGTATTACCCACATCCTTCCGTAGGTAAATGACAAAAAACTTTCACACAATTCTATTTTTGGACAGAGATGGTCTCCAACCCATGACCCCAGCTGTGACATGTAAATAATCTTGAGACCGAACCTTGCAGCACTTGACCAGCTAAGTCCAATTACACAAATCTGTCACGGAAACACCAGCATTCTTTAATGAAAGGAAGCTGGCAAATTTTCTCACTTATGTTAAGAATTCTCACTTTTGAAGTGAATTCCATCTGGGAATCTGACATATTATGGGTAGATATATTGTCATCTTGCTAAACTTCATGCATGGTCTTTAATGAGATGTTCAAATCACAGAGTTTAATACTTGGTTAGTACATGAACTACAACAATAATAAATAAATAATCTTGATATGATGCAAGCCCATAAATATACGGTCCTCGACAGTCCTAAACAAACATCATCACATAAACATGTCATCATAATCTGGAGGCTTCATGTGATCAGGGTCTGGTCTGAAAATAGAAAAAAATATTAGAGAAATATACAGATATATCTACAGCTTAACTTACATTGATATTAATAAGAGCGATGAAAAATAATTGCAATGACAGAATAATGTTCTATTTTCTATTAATTTCATGTGTTTTTTTCCCATTTTAAAAGAGTTTTTAACCACAACGTTATAATATTATACGGCATCCAATGTCCAACGAATCTGAATGGCAAAACCGTCCTTTCACAAGAAACTGACAAACTTTCTAATATAAAGTTTTTTGATCTGAGACAGGTTCAAATCCACGACCTCAGTGGTCAATGGTTATGTGATCTTGAGACATTACCTTACCATAGATCACTCGATCACAGCCAACACGTAATCATTTTTGAAAGTGCACAAAACAAAATCTGATATATCCATTGTTGTTTATGCTGTATTGATAACTTATCATATATATGGTTGAAAGGCAGCACATCACACATATTCATGGTCATATATGAGTCAAAATGCATAACAAATATTTTATTTCCATTAACATACGAGTGACAACACAAGTTAACAATTTCTTAATATAATGTTTCTAGTAGTAGGTACATGTAACATTTGACGATCAATATTTTTATATGGGTCCAGGCTGAGTAAGTTCAATTGGTAGTGCTATTAATCCAGGCGTTCGTGAGTTTGAATCCCTGCCCTGCAACAGACCTTGTGATGATTAATATACAACATTGCATCTCATTGCCATTGGTCTTTTATCGCTGATTCAAGTGGGAAATTTATAAGCTATTTGCAGAGATGGGTGTGCACGAATACTGATTAACCTTCAAGGTTCCCAGGAAAGAGTGGTTAGTTAAGCTGATGGCATAAAAATGATGCTAAAGATTCAATTAAACAAAAACATTTTGAATACTTGAGTATTTATATTCATTTTTACTATGTATATAACGGTATCAGTTTCTAATTCATTTTTTTATCTGTCAAATTTCTTTTAGGAACAACCACAAGCACATACAATGTTTTGCCTAGTATTACATCATTAATAGAATAAAGAAAAAATAATTTCAGGCTTCCACATACCCAGATCTCTGACCAGGATGAGTACCAGGAGGTCCAAATGGGTCAAATCTGGCTCCTGGTGGAACAGCTCCCCTTAAATTTAAAATAAGAAATCACTACAACTGTTGGGATATACATGTATTTAAAAATAATCAATAAAATGTTCATGTATGTGACAATTGTTATATCATTTCAGATACATCTGAGCATTCTGTTGAAGACCTTGGATTCAGTTTCATGTGCATGAATATTCATATCCATGTGCATGAACATTCAAATCCATGTGCATGAATATTCAAATCCATATATATGAATATTCAGATCTCAAACACACATACATAAATATTCAGACTCGTATACACGAATATACTGTGGAGTGCGTCATTGAGTGGTCGGAGTGTCATGGATTTGATTCTCCACCACAGCTGTGTTGGGAGCAAGACACTTTTCCACATATGCTTAGTACTGGTTCTACCAAGGAAGACTTCAAGAGTAATTTGTTTAATTAGTAATCACAATCAAAGTAAAATAAAACAAGTATTCATATCCATGAACATGAAATCTCTACAAATAAGGCTCTACAAATAAGGCCCTGCCAAGTTTTGCAAGAACATTTATCCCAAGGAATGGAATTTTTAATGATGCTTTTCTTGCACACCAAACACATTAAATAATTATTTTAATTTAATTCACCACAATCATTTTTATCAGGATCACTTTTATGGCATTAAATCATAATAAATGTCATATATTAATTATATACATACACATGGCGAGTTATAGCATGAATATAAAACAGATATACAGATCTGGCATGAAATACATGTAAATCTATACCTCCAGGTTCTTCTCTTATCAGCTGTTTCCTGTTAAATAATATCGTTATTTTACAATCCAGTGACCGCGGCGTGGTCTAGTGGTAGAGTGTCCGCCTCGCATGCGGAAGGTCGTGGGTTCGATCCCCGGCTGGGTCATACCAAAGACTTTAAAAATGGTACTAGAAGCTTCCCCGCTCGACGCTCAGCATTTAGAGGAGAGTTCTAGGTCTGGTCGGCCCAGTGTCAGTATAATGTGACTGGGTGGGGTATCATACCATGTGTCTGCGGCATGATACTCCAGTGTGACAGCGCTCAGAATACTGTCTCAAGTAGACACTGTCGTGATATGACTAAAAAATTGTTGAAAGCGACGCTAAACACCATACAATAACAACATTTACAATCCAGTTCGGTATCTCATCGGCACCATTTGTTGTTAGCTAGCAGGTTCATTTAACAAGCAACTAAATTTTATTACAGTCCTAGGTTGAGATAGACATATCTCTCACACAGGTAGAATGACAGGTCCTGATATGGTACACAAGAAAGTGGAATCAAATAGAATATGAGAAAACCAGTAGATCACAAAAGGATACCTACCGTGGTAATCTGGAGGGTAAGCCTGTACTGGGGTCCATGCCAAACCTAGGTCCTCTACCCCCACGCATTGGATCAAACATCATGCCCCCCATTCCACCTCCCAATGGGTCAAGGTCACCACGCCCAACAGAAAATGGGTCATCTGGATCATTCCTGAAACATAGTTAAAGATGTAAATTTTTGTTGAGCAAATATCACGTCACACAGAACCACAGACCAATTTAATATTAAGCAGGTAATGTATCTCTTATATTGAAAATAAGAGTTTTAGTCCTAGATTTTTGAAGATCTGAGTGAATGAGCTTAAAAAATACATATATTGATGTTTCAATATCATTTACATCAGGCAATTTACGTTGCTTTTATTAGATATAATTTAAAAATAACAAAAAAATTATATATTAATTTTTCAACATGTTTCAGTATAGGTAAAAGTTGTTAAAAATAATTAGAAGTATATTATAACTTTACATTCATGAAGATAAGGGATAATTTTACACCTTTATTTCACTAAATTTAATGAGCAAAATTTAGCTAGATTTTTTTAATTTTACAATTCTGTATTCACATGCATAGGCATGAAAAAAAAATTCATATGCTTATTATTTATATGAAGTAGTTTTTATTTAATACTAAAATTTTTTTTTAAAGACAAGACTTTTATATCAAGTTGTCACCAATCACTTTTTTCTATATCATAACTGGTTACATCAACACACATGTAACATGTAAGGTAAGTTAAACAAAGATTAGAATACCAGTCTGGTGTGGGTCTTGGATTCCTTCTTGGAGGTATCCGCAGGGGGTCCTCTGCATCTACATCATGTCTAGGGATTGTTGTCCTTCTTGATGTCCCAGCTTTGGGGCTCGCTGGCTTAAAATCATCTAAAATTTCTTTCTCGAATCTCTTAGAAAGATCATTCACATTTTGTAAAGCTCTGCAAGTAGCAAGAAAATAAATGGACCAGAAATTAACTGTTACAAAAATTATCGGCAATATTATGGTATATTATTGTGTTGCGTTTTATTAGCAGACATGTATGAATTTTTAAATTGCCAGTTTTGGAATGGCAAATGTGAGTTTTACGGATGGAATATTTTATCTGCACCTCAAACCCATTAAAAATTCTTATAATCTTAGAGCTGCCTAACTGCACTGCTGCAATGACGTGCTACTCACTCAGTGACATTATCTCAAACAACTAGTGAAAAAAACAATCCTTTTAAATTATTATATTGTATAGCGTGGTTTTCAAAACTTTTTCAGTTACATTACAATGGGGTCTCCTTGAGATTTTCAACCTTAATATCAAAGCTTTCAGGTCAAGCTATTAAAAACAAATTCACAAAAGATCTAAGCTTACTTTATAATTGATCTAAAACAAGCAAATTCAGTGAATTCAGTAAATTTATGTCCCCCACTTTTTTCAAAAGATCTGATTAAGGCATTCTTAAGTTATTGGACGGAAACCAAAAATTAAAGGAACATAACTATAGAACAACAAATGCGCATCACTAAAATAGAACTTAATCTGTGTATTATCATAATAAACACGGTAATAAAATTTCAAAAGAATTGTTATCACACTGAAACCAAAATGTGGCGATTTTTCACAAATTAAAAGGGAACAACTCTACAACACAAAAAGTCACAACCAGAAAATCGAACTTAGCCGTTTTGTCATTATAAACATTGTAAGAGAATTAAAAAAATTTGATTAAGGCATTCTTATGTTATTGCACTGTAAACAATGTGTGACGGACAGATGGATAGATAGACAGACAGACAGACAGACAGACAGACAGACAGACAGACAGACAGACAGACAGACAGACAGATCAAAATTAGTGTCTCCCACTTTTCCCAAATTAGGGGATAATGAATCAGAATGAATGAAGGGTTGTATGATTGTAAGATGTTGTGGTCATATAAACTTACTTTTTGTAAGATGAGAAGTTATCTGTGGCATAATCAGCTATCTTGACATTCATGTTGGCCATCTTTTCCTCGCCATCTTTCTGTAATAAGGAATAATACAATAACACATACATTTTGACAGCTGGTCTCACAGCTGTTCTCATATCTGGTCTCATAGCTGGTATCACAGCTGGTTTCACAGCTGGCATCACAGCTGGTATCACAGCTGGTCTCACTGTTGATATCACAGCTGATCTCACAGCTGGTATCACAGCTGGTCTCACAATTTGTCTCACAATTGGTCTCAAAAACCCTTATAACAGTTGGCAGCTCACTCTGTCTTCACAAATGCAAAAAGAGGTCAAATCCTCATCTTGTCACTGTAGGAGAGACAGTAAGGTGGTCAATGACTTGCCCAATCTGACGGGTTGGTTTTTCTGATTACCATCCACATCAAGACAAATAATCAATACAGGTTTGAACACAATCAGAGCAAGAGCCCAGCAATGAATGAGTCTGTCGAGATGAGAAATAACTAAATACTACCACTCGGGTTAAGGATGTAGAAATCATTTTAGTATACTACTTTCTTGTCAGGAAACAGGAATGAAATGGAACTCGTTTCTCTATATTGAAACTAGTAGAAGGCATACTTTTTTTATATTCAACTTTTAAGTAACAGTTTACCAAAACAATGATAACAACTTTTACATGTTTAATTAAAATTAAGTGGTGTTTTATATTATTAGCTTCAGCAGTATGTATGAATACTGTTTTGGTGAGTGTAAAAAAAAAAAAGGAATAAATGTGAGCATTTGGTGAGCATTTATTTCTGTAAGTCACAAGTCAAAATACAGCTGACATTGTAAGCTACTACATAATTATTTATCATGAAACAATGTTAGTAATTTTTTTTTAACCCTTTACTTCATGGATATGCCTTTTCCCACACCAATCACAGAAGGCCTTTGAAAACAGTGCAGGAAGAGTTCAGATTGCTTAACACTTCCTGCACTGTTTTCCACTCTGTCAGTTAATATAAACATAACTCACCCAATAATTCAAAAGCCTTCTATATTAGAGGCTTCCAAAGGTGTCTATATGAAGTAAAGGTTTAAAAGGTGAAAATAAATTTATATTTTGCCAGCGCACTTCCCCTTTTAACAAAATAACAGCAGTTAGTGAATGAATTTTAAGTACAACATCGCATGCTTGCAAATCACTTAAACAAAGAAATAGTTTGATAGTTGAACCAACTATTACAGCAGTTTTGAGTTTGCCATGTTTTTAATGTTTCTTACCTAATATATATATTTCAACTAATGATTCAATCACAAATACTGCATTAACCCCAAAATCTAAAATTAAATAAGGGGTAAAAAGTAATTTCGGCTACAAGTATAATACAGCTGAGCTTGAAAAATATTATGCAAGTAGCAGACAGCTGTATAAGGTCAGTAAAGATAAAACTTGCATGATAAATAACAATAGTTTGTGTACAATAGTTTGTGTGTAGGTTATCCATATATATTTGTTGTTAAAGCAACACATCCACGTTTAAACTTTTTTAAAAAGTTTTTCAATTGAGTTGTGAGCACATTTCCCATATATAAATATATGGTCAGTGAGCTGTGTATGTGCTAACAAACACTATCCAGAACGCTTTAGAATTATAAAAAAAGATGTCCAAATTATAAAGCGTGACAAACGCTTTATAAATTATTTTTAAATTGCTGAGGATTCCAACTTGGCTTCAAATTGAATTATGCGAGTCGTATTAAAAAACTTCACGTATTTGTGCGTAGTGTACTTTACCTGCCTTGAAAGTCATTTTGACATTTTTTTTGACTCGGGTGAGTTACACGCTTGTTTTATAAATGGTTAGTCACGCATTATAATTTGGGCATCATTTTGTTCCGGATTGTGTTTATATGCTCATATACAGCTAATTGATCATATGTTTGTATGGGAAATGTGCTCATAACTCAATTAAATTTTTTTTTTAAAAGTTCAAACGTGGATGTGTTGCTTTAACAGACCTGTCATGTACATATACTAGGAAGTCGATTGGTCACCTCTCATTAGGATCCCCCCCAACCCACACACACACACTGATCAATATAAACTGTTTCTTTCTATCTATTCTGCATCACCCACTTGATCACCAGGATATGTGCCGTATTCAATGTTAGGAGATTTGTTCTGATATAATCACTGTTTAAGTATATGTTTCTGGAGTAGCATTCTAGAGCATATTGTGTGGCTTCTAGTTTGTCACACACAGTATAATTATACAATAATACAATATAATTTCCCAACATTATAACCACTAAAAGCCCATGAGCCCACCAAATATCATTCAACCAGCCCCATTAGCTCAGTTGGCAGAGCATGAGACTTCTAGTCTCGGGGTTGCGGTTTCGATTCCCGGTACTGGCCCACTAAAAATACTAACAGGCGTTCGGATGGGACTTTAAACCGAGGGCTCTTGTGATAGCGCTATACACAGAGCATGCTAAAGAACCAGAAGAAACTTATGATGGGTTTCTATCTATATCCGGCACTGTTCCCCACAGACCCAAACAGACTAACACTTCTAGGGACATTGCCTATATGGGAAACTGGTGGTGATGTTAAATGAACTTATATACAACAAATTTCATTCTGAATTGAACAGTGTATGAGGTATGAGTACTGACCCAGAAATGTACAAGTAGTACATTATCAACAGCAATGACTTTGAAAACAAACATAGCGCCAGTTTTGGTACATTTGTACCTGAGGACGTACAAATCTGGCGTCACATTCCAGCCATTAGGTAGCATCTCAGTCTCATCATCGGTTTTACATTCCTGTACAAAAGATAGAATATATATAAATACAATGTAGTGATTTAATGCTATGTCATCATGCATATAACCAAGGACTTGTAAGGATAGGAAACTTGCATCTCTACTAAATGTTGATAAATCAGCATGCAAAGAATGAATATTTGCCAATTTCATCCTTCAAATTTCAAAGGAAACTGATTAATGTAAGGTGTATATAACCTTTGATGTTTTCTAATGCTTTAAGCCCAAAAAATGATCTTGAATTTAAAATATTGCAGTTTGAAGTAAAATTTCAAGTACTTTCCTTGATTTTTTAACTGCAGTATACAAATTTTGTAACCGTAAGTCTTTCAACAATTTTAAACAAACAGTACTTTGCTTGCAATTGTCTCGTTTTGTAGAGATTGTAGAGAATTCCCTTGTGCAAAGGAAGAATTTTGATTTGTATTTCTGAGATGAATGGACGTTTGGATACTAGTATTTGAAAACGAAATTTGTTAGAGAACATTAATAACACCTCAATCAGTTGCTTTTCTTTACAAGGAAATGTATACACAATAAGTCAATATGAAAACAATCAAAGTGATAATTAATGTTATTGACCTTAACAAAAGCCGACCTTGACCAGAGTCAATGTATTTTTCACCAGTCTGGTACCGTCAATTTTAAACAGACAAGACTACAAAGTGTTAAGTCTAGTTTATTCATATAAACACTCCATTAAAGATCAATACTCCTTTAAAATTAAATGTTGTATAATTTAAATTGTATGTAAAGTTATCACTTTTATAATTCAGTTCTAACAGTTCTAAAAACAGTCATTTAAAAACTTGTTAATATTTGAAAAGGTTATGATCTCAATGTTTATGAAATAAAGATATTCTTTTTATGTACATATTCTGTCAGCATTTTGATTATACATAAAAACTGAGTGTGATAAACTAATAAACTTAAAAAAATATCTCAACAATTAACTGGTGTTTCTGTGCCTCATGGTGATATTGGCCCATTATCAATACTGGTGTATAGGTGTAAACCCACCATTGATTTTTGTTCTTTATTCTGTAGAAAATAATAAAAGTTTGAAGGCTTGTCATTCATAGAGAATCCCAAATGAAAGAAGTGAAACCTACATTTTACTGTTTGTCAACCTCTGCACTATCAAAATATGATGAGAAAAGTAGGGGTCATGTGTCATATAAGAGATTTTTTTCCTGCTCAGTGTGTACACTGGTGACAAAGTGAAAGTAGACTTCTGAAATCATGTAATCATACCCCAATTTCCAAGCATCAATTTTTTTTTTCTAAATTCGCAATTCGAACATGACAATGCTATCAAAATGTTCAAAATACATCAATAATGTCATTCAAATAAAAAAATGAGCATTAAAATAAGGAAAATACATTTTTAAAGAAGAAGAAATGAGGATTATGCAACTACCCTACGGAAGCACTTCCTTTTTGCAATGGTGGTACTATGCCTATAGCGATAAGGTCTTATATCACTTTTATTGGCGCTTTAATATTTTAGTTTCTATGGAGCCATTTAAGGCATTAACAAATTAATTGCTAGATTATAATCATCACTGCTTGCCCCCTAATTTTCATGCTGTCCCGACCCTTTTTATTTCCTATAAAAATTAAAAAATAAAAACCTCTTGCCCTCCCTCTTTTTAAGAAAAAATTGGATGATAATCTAGCAATTACATTGAATAAGCCCTTTTGGCCTTTGGCCAGTAGAGCTAAAAATGATAAATATTTGTCAAAACATTCATTTTTGTATGTGTTTATATTTTTAAAAAAAAAGCGAAAACAATACCAGTTGCATCACCAAAAGACCATTGTTTTTGTGGTGTCTCGAAATCTTATATTGTGTTTACCTCACCGGTTTTCATACACTTTGCACATTTCTGGGCTGTGTTCAAGCACCGTTAAACAGCAAACATGTTTAATGCCTGGTTCCCTAAAATTATCGCGTACTACGCGCTAATATGAGGTTGAGCCAGTGTCCAGGAAAATATGTTAGCTAACTTTATCAAATGTTCAACTGAACTGAACTGAACACAACCCTGGTAACACTGGTCACAGTAATTTAATGGAGCATATTCATTTAAAACTCTAAAAATATTTTTTTAATGTGAAAAGTGGTTATAGAATTAATATTTGTGAGATTTCACACTCAATATCAGTTTTGTCACATTTTTCATAAAAATCATATAGATTAGTTTTTTGTTCTATTTTGATAGACATAATAGCAGTCAATTAACATACTTTAACATAGTTTTAATAAAAATTAGTAAATGAAACAAGTTTTAATCGCATAAATACTGCAGTCATTGCATTCGGTGAATACGTTCTGAATTTTCCTATTGCAAAATTACAAAATAAAATATAACAGTGATTTTTTTAGGTTCCCCAATTTTATGTCAAATAACTGTCAGGTGATTTCAATTCTGACAGATGGTGAGTGCAGGCGCTGTTTTTCAAAAATGGTGATTTTATGGTTACATTTTCCTTGAAATTTTGCATGCGTGAAAACCGGATACCTGACGATATTATCCATTGTATACCTAATACTGCGATATACCTATTACCGTGAATGTCCGTTAAATAACAATATCCTAGACATGCGCAAAGCTCAAACTTCTGTTAGCGTCTGCATTTGTTTACATTTCGTACCGGCAACTGTTTTTTATCTAGCACACCAGGATTCGACATTATCTCACATCCGACCGACCGAGTCTAGTATGTACTTTGTCCGGTCGTGTTCTACTGGAGCTTACACTTAAGTAACTTTATTACTGTTTATTACTGATGCCATTATTTACATAGTTAACAAAGTTTTAGACTCGCAGTAATAGGTATGACCAGTATATATAGAGATATATATACAGTATACCTAATACCGCGATATACCTATTACTGTGAATGCCCGTATAAAAACAATCTGGGAAGACATGCGCAAAGCTCAAACTTCCATTAGCGTCAGCATTTGTTTGCATTTCGTATCGGCAACTGTTTATTACTCAGCATACTTGAGTAACCTTATTAATGTTTATTATTGACGCCATTCTTTACATGGTTGAAACAAATTTAGACTCGTGGTATTAGGTATGGCCAGTATAGAATATATTTTGTCTCTCGCCCATGTGATTTAACCAAAAGTCAGGGCTCGAATTTAAGCACTCGCCACTCGCAAAATGCGAGCTGTATTTTGAAAATGCGAGTTGAAATTACTTAAGCTGGCATTTTTTTGCGAGTGGATTTCAAGTTGAGAAAATTACTGATTGTATTCATTTTATTGTTTTTTTTAAAAAAACAAGTATTATCCTGGTAAAAATAACGGATTCTTGTAAATTTTACCAAATTACCCGCTGGCAGCATGATTGTCAATGACATGTATTAAATATTTAATATGTCTAGACTGCGTCCAATTGTTTTTGATATCGAGTTCATTCTGCAAAAAGGAAGTAAAGTTAAAACCCGTCAACAACATATAATGAGTAGACTGCGTCTAGTTTGATCGATCGCGCACTCACTCTGTAAAATAAAAGTTAAGTTGAAACCAGTCAACTTTATTGTTTACATATTTTGTCAGCTGTTAAACTTGACAATGACAAAAATGGTGCGTCAATTGTAGAAACCACGCGATCAACAATTAAACTATATTACTATGATATCAGAACAGTTATACATGTTAAACAATCGTCCTTGGCTAGATCAAGATCTTATTTTAAAACGAAAGGCCATTGGCTATATTAATTCTATAAATAGAAATGTGTGTATGTCCAATCTCGGTCTCTGTGCACTTGTTATTGTTGAATCCATGATTCATATTTTGGTTTTGTAAAAATTGTTTATTTATGATATATCATTGTATGCATTTTTTTATGGTAGTGTAATAAATAACAAAGACAATTTTATTTTTTAAAATATTTTGTTTTGTAAAGTACTGCTTTGAATTTTACCTTTACATATATAATAACCTTGGTACCATTGTCTATAAATAAAAAAAAAAGCTAATAATGCATATTAAATAACATGCAGACTTTGAAACAATTAATTTTGTGTTTATTTAGACATTTAGGACTACAAGTTTCTGCGAAAATTGGTTTGGCTAGTTGTTTTCAAAATTGGCCAGTTGAAACTTTAGGCACTGGCCAAAATTGCCAGTGCACAAAAAAGTTAAATTCTAGCTTTGAAAGTGTCGCTCAAACTTAAAATATCGTTCATCTGCAGTCCATACAAATATCTGAGACACTTACACAGACAACGATGAGTTGTATGTCAAAATGATAGCATAATTTTACTTTATTTTGAAACGAAACCGAAAGTTCTTTTTTTTATAAAATGCTATGTCATGGATAATTACAGTACACGCGTATTTCAACGATTGTCAAGTTACCTTTTCACCAAGACCAATACAAATATAGCCAGCCGAAACTATCTGCCAGTGAAGAACACACAATATACTGTCTTGAGCTGCGTGGATATTATTTTTAACATAATTAAATAATAGCTCTATCCCAGGAGACGCCATTTTTGGACAGTTAATGAGAGTAACTTCCCTTGGTACCGATAAGGGTACTACTAAAACCCGGTTAAATTCAGGCCGATTCGGTCACTTTTCCAGCCGTAGGGAAAAGGCAAATGTTGCGTGTATACTTGTGATTATGATGTTAAACTGCCATAATCCCAGTAATTATGTACTGCCCTTGACACATATATCGAGAAAATATATGAAAAAAATGAAATAAAGCCTTAAATTTGGTCTTGAAGTTTACCTTTTTATGACGTTTTTTGACGATTTTTCGCCGTTTTTGACTAATTCCGACTGAGTTTGAATGGTTATTTAAAGTATATTCGTTGTAAATAACCATGGTTTAAATCAATTCTTACAAAGTTTAAGATATGCTAAATCTATAACTATTAAAATAACACCAAAACTTAAAATATAAACTTTATAACACAGTTAAACGATTTCATTTCCATTTAAACAGGACGGACACTTCTAGAAGTTATTTCGATTTACACATTGATAAAGATACCGTTGCTTACATTTAAAATTTTGACACGAAATGCGATTGTCAATATAATCTGGCATTCGGCAGTGGCATCATAATTTGATGCTATAACTTTAGGGTTGAAGCAAGAAAGACTTAAACTTTCTTCCGCCCTTGGGTTCCACTTTCAAGGCAATTAAAAAATTCCTGGCGCATTGCAGGTAGAGTATAAATGTTTCGAAAATAAATGAAAGTGGTGAATGACAAAACTCTACTACATCCGCAATCACAAATAATCGACAATAAAAGGAATTCGGCTGTTGTTGAACTCTGAGAATATTAACACAGGTTCTATTTGGCGTCTAAAAGTTTTTTGAATATTCTATTTGTTTTGGTCATCTATCAAAACAGGTATTTGTAATTTCTTGTAAACTATTGACTTTAGGAAATTGCATTTTTAAGGTTATATAACCGCCGACAAATGTTTAGCTTTTAACCAATTACAGTTTTGATGTGTCATGTTTATCCGGTAATTTAATATCAAAATGTTTTAACCACCAGTAATCGGATTCTGCAAAACTACTGTCCGAACTATCAATTCTAACGATGTCATCTAAAACTTTTGGTGACGGGGTTGGTAAAACTAATTTTATACGCTTGCTGTTGAATTATTATTTGACGGCAATTGCTTACGATAACTACAGCTTTTTATAGGTTGTATGATCGTTGATAACAGATAAAGCTTGTTCAGCGATATATTTTTTTTTAATACTTGAAATAGAAAGGTTTCTTTTAGGTGTTTTATTGGTCGTTATTTTTACACGGAGTTAATTGGTGCGGATGATGTAGTTGGTGTATTTCTGTTTGATTTATAAATAGTTATTCGTATATTTGGCGTACTAACATACGTATTTTCAAGATTTAAACAATTTCCCTCTAAAATTATAGCCATAGCATTATTTTCTAGCCTATAAGGGAAGAATATAACACCACTCTGAGTGTCCCGAACCATAAAAGTAAGCAAACAATCACAGGAACCCGCATCCATATCTTGTTTGGACACTGTTCAAGAGAACAAAAAAAATCTATGATTAATTAGTTGATCCCATATAATCATTTTATGGATTCCCAACCGTAGAACTGGTATCACTACTTCATTCTGCAGACAAAAAAGATAGTACCGCCAACAAGGGGCAAATACGTTACTATCTAGACTATCAGACAAGCATACACCACCACTCAATTGAATGTGCCTCTAATATTTGAAGTAAAGAAGCTTTTTCTTCTGCATCAATATCTTGCTTTGCTTAAGATCAAGGATACTGAAAGTAATAGGAAAAAATCTGTGATTAATTATTTGATATCATATAATCATTATATGGATTCTAATACATAGAGCTGGTATCACTACTTCGTTCTGTAGATAAAATAGGGGCCATGACGTTACTATCTAGTCTATCGGAGAAGAATATACAACCACTCTATGTGCCCATAACACTTAAAGTAAGCAAAAAATTACAGAAACCTGTTTTTAGATCTATGAAAGAGTCAACTTTATTTCTTCTGCGTCCATAACTTGCTTGGAAACTGAAGAGAACATATCTTGCATGGACACTGAAGAGAACAAAAAAATCTATGCTTAATTATTTGATCCCATATAACAATTATATGGATTCCCATACATAGAGCTGGTATCACTACTTCTTTCTGCAGACAAAATGGATAGCACCGCCAACAAAGGGCCATGACGTCACTATCTAGTCTGTCAGACAAGCCTACACCACCACTCAATTGTATGTGCCCCTAATACTTGTAGTAAGGAAGCAATTACAGCAACCTATTTAAAGATCTACGAATCAGTTGAGGTGTCTTCTGCATCCATATCCTGCTTGGACATTGAAGAGAACAAAAAATATACGATTAATTATTTGATCTCATATAATCATTATATGGATTCTCATACATAGAGCTTGTATCACTACTTCATTCTGCAGACAAAATAGACAGTACCGCCAACAAGGGGCCATGACGTCACTATCTAGCCTGTCAGACAAGCCTACACCACCACTCAATTGTATGTGCCCCTTATACTCGAAGTAAGGAAGCAATTACAGCAACCTATTTAACGATTTACGAATCAGTTGAGGTGTCTTCTGCATTCATATCTTCCTTTGCGTAAGATCAAGGAAAGTGAAAGGAACGGGAAAAAATGTCATTAATTATTTGATCCCATATAATCATTAAATGGATTCGAATACATAGAGCTGGTATCACTACTTCGTTCTGCTATCGTACACTACGTTTATGGCTGCAGCATACATACTGACGTACACTATTTATATGACTGCAATATACAAACTAACGTACACTACGTATATGGCTGCAGCATACATACTGACGTACATTATTTATATGACTGCAGTATACAAACTAACGTACACTACGTATATGGCTGCAGCATACATACTGACGTACATTATTTATATGACTGCAGTATACAAACTAACGTACACTACGTATATGGCTGCAGCATACATACTGACGTACATTATTTTTATAACTGTAGTATACAAACTAACATACACTACGTATATGGCTGCAGCATACATACTGACGTATACTTCTTACAGTATACAAACTAACGTACACTACTTATATGACTGCACCAGACATACTAATGCACACTACTTATATGGCTGCAGCATACATACTGACGTACACTACTTATATGACTGCAGTATATAAAAAAGGTTCACTACTTATATAATTGCCCCAGACATACTCACATACACTACTTATATGGCTGTACCAGACATACTAACGTAAACTACTTATATTGCTATACCATCGTATGGATGTACACTGCTTATATGACTGCACTATACACACTGACGTACACTACTTATATAGCTGTACCATACATACTAACGTACACAACTTATATGGCTTCACCATACATGCTAACGTACACTACCTATATGGCTGCACCAGACATTCTAACGTACACTACTTATATGGCTGCACCATACATACTAACGTACACTACTTATATGACAGCACCATACACACTAACATACATTACTTATATGGCTGCAACATACACACTAACGTAAATTACTTATATGGCAGCACCAGGCATACTAACGTACATTACTTATATGGCTGCACTAGACACACTACCGTACACTGCTTATATGGCTGCACCATACACACTAACGTACACTACTTATATGGCTGAATCATACATATTAACGTACATTACTTGTATGGCTGCAACATACACACTAACGTACACTGCTTATATGACTGCACCATACACACTAACGTACATTACTTTTATGGCTGCACCAGACACACTACCGTACACTAAACTACGTATATGGCTGCACCAGACATACTAACGTACACTGCTTATATGGCTGCACCATACATACTAACGTACACTACTTATATGACAGCACCATACACACTAACATACATTACTTATATGGCTGCAACATACACACTAACGTAAATTACTTATATGGCAGCACCAGGCATACTAACGTACATTACTTATATGGCTGCACCAGACACACTACCGTACACTGCTTATATGGCTGCACCATACACACTAACGTACACTACTTATATGGCTGAATCATACATATTAACGTACATTACTTGTATGGCTGCAACATACACACTAACGTACACTGCTTATATGACTGCACCATACACACTAACGTACACTGCTTATATGGCTGCACCATACACACTACCGTACACTGCTTATATGGCTGCACCATACACACTTACGTACATTACTTATATGGCTGCACCAGACACACTACCGTACACTGCTTATATGACTGCACCATACACACTAACGTACATTACTTATATGGCTGCACCAGACACACTACCGTACACTAAACTACGTATATGGCTGCACCAGACATACTAACGTACACTGCTTATATGGCTGCACCATACATACTAACGTACACTACTTATATGGCTGCACCAGACATACAAACGTACACTACTTATATGGCTGCACCAGACATTTTAACGTACACTACTTATATGGCTGCACCAGACATACTAACGTACACTACTTATATAGCTGCAACATACATACTAACGTACACTACTTATATAGCTGCAACATACATACTTACGTACACAACTTATATGACAGCACCAGACATACTAACGTACACTGCTTATATGGCTGCACCATACATACTAACGTACACAACTTATATGGCTGCACCATACAAACTAACGTACTCTGCTTATATTACTGCAACATACACACTAACGTACACTACTTATATGGCTGCACCAGACATACTAACGTACACTATTTATATGGCTGCACCAGATATACTGACGTACACTGCTTATATGGCTGCACCATACAAACCAACGTACAATACTTATATGTCTGCAACATACATACTAACGTACACTGCTTATATGGTTGCACCATACATACTAATGTACACTACTTATATGGCTGCACCAGACATACAAATGCATACTACTTATATGACTGAATTATACATAATAACGTACAATACTCATATGACTGCAACATACATACTAACGTACACTACTTATATAGCTGCACCAGACATACTGACGTACACTACTTATATGGCAGTACCAGAATACTGACGTACACTGCTTATATGGCTGCACCAGACATACTAACGTACACTACTTATATAGCTGCACCAGACATACTGACTTACACTACTTATATAGCTGCACCAGACATACTGACGTACACTACTTATATGGCAGCACCAGACATGCTGACGTACACTACTTATATGGCTGCACCAGACATACTAACTTACACTACTTATATAGCTGTACCAGACATACTTACGTACACTACTTGTATGGCTGCACCAGACATACTAACGTACACTACTTATATAGCTGCACCAGACATACTGACGTACACTACTTATATGGCTGTTCCATACATACTAACGTACACATCAAGTTCGTTCTGCGATAATAATGTGTTACACACCATGGTTACCAAACTTCTGGGTACTTCCGGTTGATTAATATTAATCTTGCTCTTTCCAGTTTTATTGTGATCAAGTATGTTCTTATTTTGTATTATTCGTGTTTGGAGAAAAGTGAACACGTCGGGAGATAAGTATATGTTTGTATATGATTTATCGTACGTTCCATTTTGCGACAAAGAACGGTTTAATTATCTAAAAACGTCTATGTGAAACTGATCTAATTCATGTATATATATATATATATATATATATATATATATATATATATATATATATATATATATATATATATATATATATATAAATCATATTTTAAATCATGACTGCTTTAAAAAAAAAAGGAAGCATTTAAATTCGTCAATCGTTTTTAATTTTTATTTTCCCTATTCGAGTTCGTTCGATATATCAATATGCAAATTGCTGTATATACAATCATCCACCGTGATTTTTTTAATACAGCGATTATGGGATATAAAGTACATCACACGATGTAAAGATATAATTGGAATACTAGTAGATCTATTGACTAATATGAAAAGCATCAAGATAAAGCTGACTTTATTTTTAATATTAACAAAAGCGGAAATCAATAAATGTCAGGTGGACACACAGATGCGTTGATTTCTAAAGATGAACGTTTTTCCCATCTCGGTGTATATAATCTCCTGGTCACGATATGAGTACTTTTGACTTTTTTCCAAATTTCTGAATCAGCTTTATTTAGAAATTCACAAGCTTTTCTGTTCAAAGAACTGTCGTTTTTATCAACATATGGGGATTTATACTATAAGCTGTAAATTCCTTCTGCGGCGGTATAAGCTTCTGCGATATTATTAGCGGTAGAAGCCCTCTCCTATGTTATAAGCTTTAAAAGCCTTCTCAGACATTATAAGCTGTAGAATCCTTCTCCGACGTTATAAATGGTTAAAGCCTTCTCCGCCGTTATAACAGGTACAAACCTTCTCCTACGTTATAATAAATAGAAGCCCTCTCCGACGTTATAAGTGGCAGAAGTCTTCTTCTATGTTATAAGTAATAGAAACCTTCTCCGCCGTTATATGTGGTAGAAGCCTTATCAGACGTTATAAGAGGTAGAAGCCCACTCCGACGTTATAAATGGTAGTAGCCCTCTCCGACGTTATACTAAATAGAAGCCCTCTCCGACGTTATACTAAATAGAAGCTCTCTCCGACTTTATAAGTGGTAGAAACCTTCTCCTACGTTATAAGTGGTTTAAACCTTCTCCGCCGTAATAAATGGCAGAAACCCTCTCCAACGTTATAAGTGGCAGAAACCCTCTCCAAAGTTATAAGTGGCAGAAACCCTCTCCAACGTTATAAGTGGTAGAAGCACTCTTCGACGTAGAGAGGTAGAAAAAGCATTTTCCGACGTTATAAGAGGTAGAAACCTTCTCCGGCGTTATAATAAATAGAAGCCATCTCCAACGTTATAAGCGATAGAAGCCCTCTACAACATTATAAAATGTAGAAGTCTTTACCGACGTAATAAGAGGTAAAAACCTTCTCCGACGTTATAAGCGGTAAAATCCCTCTCCGACGTTATAACTGGTAGAAGCCTTCCACGAAGTTATAAGCGGTAGAAGCATTCTCCGCTGTTATAAGTCGTAGAAGCCTTCTCCAATATTATACGAGGTAGAAGCCTTCTCCACTATTATAAGTGGTAGAAGCCTTTGCCGATGTTATAATAAAGAGAAGCCATCTCCAACGTTAGAAGTAGTATAAGCATTATCCTACGTTATAAGTGGTAGAAGCTTTTTCCGACGTTATAATAAAAAGAGCCCTTTCCAACGTTATAAGTCGTAGAAGCCTTCCTGCTGCTATAAGTGGTAGAAGGCTTCTCCGACGTTATAATAAATAGAAGCCAACTCCGACGTTATAAGTGGAAGAAGCCTTCTCCAATGTTATACGAGATAGAAGCCTTCTCCATCGTTATAAGTGGTAGAATCCTTCTCCTACGTTATAATAAATAGAAACCATCTCTTACGTTATAAGTGATAGAAGCCTTGTTCGGCGTTATAACAAATATAGCCCTCTCCGACGTTATAAGTGGAAGAAGCCTTCTCCTACGTTATAAGTGGTAAAAGCTTTCTACTACGTTATAAGTGGTAGACGCCTTCTCCGCCGTTATAAGTGGTAGAAGCCTTCTCTATCGTTATAAGCGGTACAAGCCTTATTTGGCGTTATAATAAATAGAACCCTCTCCGACGTTAAAAGTGGTAGAAGCCTTCTCAGCTGTTATAAATGGTAGAAACCCTCTCCGACGTTATAAGTGTAAGAAGCCTTTTTTCTACGTTATAAGAGGTAGAATCCCTCTTCGACGTTATAAGAGGTAAAAGCCCTCTCTGACGTTATAATAAATAGAGCCCTATCCGACGTTATAAATAGTAGAAGCTTTCTCCTACGTTATAAGTGGTAGAAGCCTTCTCCGCTGTTATAATAAACAGAAGCCCTCTCCGACGTTATAAGTGGTAGAAGCCTTCTCCGACGTTATAAATAGTAGAAGCCTTCTCCAATGTTATATTCTCCACCGTTATAAGTAGTAGAATCCTTATCCAGCGTTATAATAAATAGAAGCCATCTCCGGTGTTATAAGTAAAAGAAGCCTTCTCCTACGTTATAAGTAGTAGCAGCTTTTCCACCGTTATAAGTGATAGAAGCCTTCTCCGCTGTTATAAGTTGTAGAAGCCGTCTCCTGCGTTATAAGTGGTAAAAGCCTTCTCTGCAATTATAAGTGGTAGAAGCCTTCTGCGACGTTATAATTAATGGGAGCTCTCTCCGACGTTGTAAGTGGTAGAAGCCTTCTCCTACGTTATAAGTGATAGAAGCGTTTTTCGCTGTTATAAGTGGTAGAAGCATCTCCGACGTTATAAATTGTAGAAGCCTTCTCCGACGTTATAATAGATAGAAGCCATCTCCGGCGTTATAAGTAGAAGAAGTCTTCTCATACGTTATAAGTGGTAGCAGCCTTTTCCGCCGTTATAATTATAGAGCCCTCTTCGACGTTATAAATGGTAGAAACTTTCTCCTTCGTTATAAGTGGTAGAAGTTCTCCGCTGTTATAATTAATAGGAGCCTTTTCCGACGTTATAAGTGGTAGACGCCTTCTCCACTGTTATAAGTGGTAAAAGCCTTCTCCGACGTTATAATTAATAGGAGCCTTCTCCGACGTTATAAGTGGTAGACGTCTTCTCCACTGTTATAAGTGGTAAAAGCCTTCTCCGACGTTATAATTAATAGGAGCCTTCTCCGACGTTATAAGTGGTAGACGCCTTCTTCACTGTTATAAGTGGTAAAAGCCTTCTCCGACGTTATAATTAATAGGAGCTTTCTCCGACGTTATAAGTGGTAGACGCCTTCTCCGCTGTTATAAGTGGTAAAAGCCTTCTCCGACGTTATAATTAATAGGAGCTTTCTCCGACGTTATAAGTGGTAGACGCCTTCTCCACTGTTATAAGTGGTAAAACCTTCTCCGACGTTATAATTAATAGGAGCCTTCTCCTACGTTATAAGTGGTAGACGCCTTCTCCACTGTTATAAGTGGTAAAAACCTTCTCCGACGTTATAATTAATAGGAGCCTTCTTCTACGTTATAAATGGTAGACGCCTTCTCCACCGTTATAAGTGGTAGAAGCCTTCTCCGCTATTTTTTATTATTAAATGGGTATTTTGGATGGATTGAACATAGATTTGACAAAAAAAAATTGTCGTCAAAGGATGGGGGTGGTAGGGAGGAACCAACCAAGGTCCATTAATCCTGCCTGTGGTTATAAGAGGTATAAGCCCTCTCAGACACACATATGTAATGTTTTAAGGTTTGTTTACATAAAGGTAAAAATGAAGTAGCGTAGAGGTCAGATTTTATTTCATTGTTTGGCATTGATATTTTTTTGATTTCTCAAAATTGTAGGCACGTGCCTACAGTACCTTTGAGAAGCTACACCACAGTAAGTGGTAGAAGCTTTCTCCGACGTTACAAGTGGTAGAAACTTTCTCCGACGTTATAAATGGTAGAAGCCCGATCCAAGGTTTATAAATGTTAGAAGCTTTCTCCGACGTTTACAGTGGTAGAAGCTTTCCCCGACGTTATAAATGGTAGACGTTTTCTCGGACAATATAAGCGGTAAAACTTTCCCCGATGTTGTAAATGGTAGACTTTTTCTCGGACAATATAAGCGGTAGAAGCTTTCTCTGACGTTACAAATGGTAGAAGCTTTTTCCGAGTGTTATAAATGGTATAAGCCTTCTCCGACGTTATAAATGGTATAAGCCTACTCCGACGTTATAAGCGGTAGAAGCCTTCTCCGACGTTATGAATGGTAGAAACTTTCTCCGAGCGTTATAAGATTTAGAAGCTTTCTCCGACGTTATAAATGATAGAAGCTTTATCCGAGCGTTATAAATGGTATAAGCTTTCTCCGACGTAATAAATGGTAGAAGCCTTCTCCGACGTTATAAATGGTAGAAGCTTTCTCAGACGTTTATAAGAGGTAGAAGCCTTCTCCGACGTTATAAGCGGTAGAAGCCTTTCCCGACGTTATAAGCGGTAGAAGCCTTCTCCGACGTTATAAATGGTAGAAGCTTTCTCCGACATTAAAAGCGGTAGAAGCTTTCTCCGACGTTATAAATGGTAGAAGCTTTATCCGAGCGTTATAAATGGTATAAGCCTTCCCCGACGTTATAAGTGGAAGAAGCCTTCTCCGACGTTATAAATGGTAGAAGCCTTTTCCGACGTTATAAGCGGTAGAAGCCTTCTCTGACGTTATAAGCGGTAAAAGCCTTCTCCGATGTTATAAATGGTAGAAGCCTTCTCCGACGTTATAAGCGGTAGAAGCCTTCTCCGACGTTATAAGCGATAGAAGCCTTCTCCGACGTGATAAATGGTAGAAGCCTTCTCCGACGTTATTAGCGGTAGAAACCTTCTCCGACGTTATAAATAGTAGAAGCCTTCTCCGACGTTATTAGTGGTAGAAGCTTTCTCCGACGTTATTAGTGGTAGAAGCCTTCTCCGACGTTATAAATGGTAGAAGCCTTCTCCGACGTTATAAATGGTTGAAGTTTTCTCAGACGTTATAAGCTTCTCCGACGTTATAAATGGTAGAAACCTTCTAAGGTTTATAAATGGTAAAGCCTTCTCCGACTTTATAAGCGATAGAAGCTTTCTCCGACGTTATAAATTGTAAACGTTTTCTAGGACAGTATAAGCGGTAGAAGCTTTCTCCGACGTTATCAATGGTAGAAGTTTTCTCCGACGCTATGAATGGTAGACGTTTTCTCGGACAATATAAGCGGTAGAAGCTTTCTCTGATGTTATCAGTGGTAGATGCCTTATCCGAGCGTTATAAGTGGTAGAAACCTACTCCGACGTAATCAGTGGCAGAAGCCTTATTCGAGCGTTATAAGCGGTAGAATCTTTTTCCGGCGTTATAAATGGTAGAAGCTTACTCCGACGTTATCAGTGGTAGAAGCCTTCTCCGACGTTATAAATGGTAGAAGCCTACTCCGACGTTATCAGTGGTAGAAGCCTTATTCGAGCGTTATAAGCGGTAGAATCTTTCTCCGACGTTATAAATGGTAGAAGCCTACTCCGACGTTATCAGTGGCAATATGACTAAAGTACACGATCTTCCATAGCGTAGCGTAAATAGGAGATGATTTTAATGAGATTGTATCAGTGGTAGAAGCCTTATTCGAGCGATATAAGCGGTAGAAGCCTTCTCCGACGTTATAAATGGTTGAAGTTTTCTCAGACGTTATAAGCTTCTCCGACGTTATAAATGGTAGAAACCTTCTAAGGTTTATAAATGGTAAAGCCTTCTCCGACTTTATAAGCGATAGAAGCTTTCTCCGACGTTATAAATTGTAAACGTTTTCTAGGACAGTATAAGCGGTAGAAGCTTTCTCCGACGTTATCAATGGTAGAAGTTTTCTCCGACGCTATGAATGGTAGACGTTTTCTCGGACAATATAAGCGGTAGAAGCTTTCTCTGATGTTATCAGTGGTAGATGCCTTATCCGAGCGTTATAAGTGGTAGAAACCTACTCCGACGTAATCAGTGGCAGAAGCCTTATTCGAGCGTTATAAGCGGTAGAATCTTTTTCCGGCGTTATAAATGGTAGAAGCTTACTCCGACGTTATCAGTGGTAGAAGCCTTCTCCGACGTTATAAATGGTAGAAGCCTACTCCGACGTTATCAGTGGTAGAAGCCTTATTCGAGCGTTATAAGCGGTAGAATCTTTCTCCGACGTTATAAATGGTAGAAGCCTACTCCGACGTTATCAGTGGCAATATGACTAAAGTACACGATCTTCCATAGCGTAGCGTAAATAGGAGATGATTTTAATGAGATTGTATCAGTGGTAGAAGCCTTATTCGAGCGATATAAGCGGTAGAAGCCTTCTCCGACGTTATAAATGGTTGAAGTTTTCTCAGACGTTATAAGCTTCTCCGACGTTATAAATGGTAGAAACCTTCTAAGGTTTATAAATGGTAAAGCCTTCTCCGACTTTATAAGCGATAGAAGCTTTCTCCGACGTTATAAATTGTAAACGTTTTCTAGGACAGTATAAGCGGTAGAAGCTTTCTCCGACGTTATCAATGGTAGAAGTTTTCTCCGACGCTATGAATGGTAGACGTTTTCTCGGACAATATAAGCGGTAGAAGCTTTCTCTGATGTTATCAGTGGCAGATGCCTTATCCGAGCGTTATAAGTGGTAGAAACCTACTCCGACGTTATCAGTGGCAGAAGCCTTATTCGAGCGTTATAAGCGGTAGAATCTTTTTCCGGCGTTATAAATGGTAGAAGCTTACTCCGACGTTATCAGTGGTAGAAGCCTTCTCCGACGTTATAAATGGTAGAAGCCTACTCCGACGTTATCAGTGGTAGAAGCCTTATTCGAGCGTTATAAGCGGTAGAATCTTTCTCCGACGTTATAAATGGTAGAAGCCTACTCCGACGTTATCAGTGGCAATATGACTAAAGTACACGATCTTCCATAGCGTAGCGTAAATAGGAGATGATTTTAATGAGATTGTATCAGTGGTAGAAGCCTTATTCGAGCGATATAAGCGGTAGAAGCTTTCTCCGACGTTATAAATGGTAGAAGCTTACTTCAACGTTATCAGTGGTAGAAGCCTTACCCGAGCGTTATAAGCGGTAGTATCTTTTACTGACGGTATAAGCAGTAGACCCCTTAAATGTAGTTATAAGGACAATTTAGCCATTTTAATGTACATGCGTTGATATAAGATTACAGGCAACAGAAAGCCTTTGAAGGTAAAGCACATACTGTCAATAGGAACCCTTGCTCTATTGACCCCGTGTATACTTGGATACACATAGATACAGAGTTCAATACGTAAACATGCGCTATTGATCACTAATAAATTAAACTTGTATGGTGTATTCTAAAGTATCTCTTACTACGTACCTTGAATATTAATGTGATCAAGTCCATCAGAGGCCCTTATCAGATGTGTGATCCAATATTTGGTATTATAAAAAATGCACTTAATATATATTTCCATTTCCTAATGTTCACATATTTCCTTACTTAAATTATTTTTTCAATACTTTAGTCCGTATTGTTCATTGCTTAAATTATATTATAAGGTTGCAAGCGCGCATGTGTGCGTGCATGTGTTTATTTTTTTCGCTTATTTCTGTAGATTCCGTTATAGCCAACAAATTGGTTCCCATTGATTTCTAGATATGAACGCTTTGCTGTACAATATAGCCCGAATAAACTACTAGTAAGTCATTATCTTGTATCAAGCATGTCGCTCCAACTATTTTGAAGTATATTCAAGCTTTCTCGATGATTTTTTTGGTAATTTCACAGTTAAAAGTAATTACGTATATATTATTAAATTATAATATGTAATTTCATTGTATACAGGTATCGCTGATCAATTACCTCCCCTTAGTGACGGTATCAAGATTATTGCGCCTTAGAAATTAGAGCTGAGTAAATCGGTTGGTTTTGAACATTTTCATGAGTTCTGCCATGTTTGGATGACTGGGTACTGTTGGATGAAGATATAACAGTTTAATGATGCGTAGTGATACACTGCAACAAATGGGCAGAATTGTCAAAAATAAAGGGATGTCCTCAAAATATCAAAATTGTGAAAAAGTACCCTGGTCAACCCCATGTTTTTCCCCGCAATTTTTGACTAAAAGAGAACATTTAATGGTAACAAGACACGTTTAGAACCATTGGCAATGTGTTCCAGAAGTACATTTCCCTATGTGTAGAACGGAACAAAATTAATTGGTGTGTGAGACGTTCAGTAAAAAATCAAAATAAATGGGTTTGTTGCAGTGCCATATCAAGGACTTATATTATTCTCTCTAATTCATAGACTTAGAAAATGGTACTAGAAGCTTCCTCGCTTGACGCTCAGCATTTAGAGGAGAGTTCTGGGTCTGGTCGGCCCGGTGTCAGTATAATGTGACTGGGTGGGGTATCATACCATGTGTCTGCGGCATGATACTCCAGAGTGACAGCGCTTAGAATACTGTCTCAAGTAGACACCGTCGCGATATGACTGAAAAATTGTTGAAAGCAGTACACCATACAACATCTAATTCATAGGCATATAGATTATATATAATGAAAAATAAATGAACGAATAAATGGTGTTTTACGGCACGTCGACACATTATAATGAAAGAAACGGTACACCTAATCCGTCACTTTCGTATTTCCAATATGTTGGCATGCTCTTGTTCACTAGATGAAATAAACGATTACATTTCATAGAAAACCTACATTGATTCTGTATATCATGGCCCAAAAAAGTGAATATAGAAATCTTAAATATAATCATTAAATTTCAAGATTTATGCTACTTTTAAAGGCAGTAAACCAGGAAAATGTCTATAAATGTTTAGAAAATAATTATAAACAAATATTTTTTTATTTGGATACATAGCATCTTATCATCATTGATAAATCAAAAAACGAATGATTTGGTATCTTAAATCTGTTAAAACATGACAGAAAACGATATTTTAATCGAAGTGATGACCTTCACTTTGTCCTTGCAACACTTTCTGAGATGGAACACGTTCTAGGCATAGTACCACTATTGGAGAAAGGAAGTGCTTCCGCGGAGTAGTCGCATAACGACGGTTATAAATAATCCTCGTTTCTTCTTTTTTAAAAATGCATTTTCGTTATTTTAATACTCATTTTTTATTTGAATGACATTATTAATGTATTTTGAACATTTTGACAGCATTGTCAATTTCAATTGTGAATTTAAAAAAAAATTGATGGTTGGCAATTAGGGTATGAATACATGATTTCGGAAGTCTACTTTCACTTTGTCAACAGTGTACACACTGAGAAGAAGAAAATCTCATATTTTTGGTAGTGCAGAGGTTGACAAACAGTAAAATGTAAGTTTCTCTTCTCTCATTTAGGTCTCTCTATGAATGACAAGCCTTCAAACTGTTATTATTGACTATAGAATAAAGAACAAAAAATCAATGATGAGGTTACTCCTTCTACAATAATGTAACCAATATTGCGGATAAAAATTAAATCAAAATGTCTTGTCAATGATGCGCCACAAACCACTTTACAATTTTAAGCGGGAATCTGTTTTAGTCTAACCCTGGCGCGAAGACCAAGTTAGGAAATATCTGATTAATATACTACTTCGGTATGTTTGAATATGTATGTTTTAGACTCGGACCAGTCTACAGGCCTCACGCCACTATTATCTCCCTTGAGTACTCCGGACCAGATGAAGGTGGTAGAAATAAAACTTGAGTTCTCTTTTTCTTCTTTTTTCCAGGGCTTTGTACTGCAGTGATTTATTTTTTCCTAGCATATGTTAAATGGTCAGTATTTTAGAAATCACCGCTGATAACAGCTTTGTGGACAAATCTGTGTCATTTCAGAATTGTTGGTTCGAACCGCATCCTGGGCGAATAGTTATTATTACTCTGGAAATTGAAAAAAAGCATTTAAATGGTCAAGGTATGCTTTTTTCCTTTTATAATTGCATATCTTGAACCAGTGAAGAATTTGAGCCCAGACGCATGCTGCAGATTTTGTTGTTTTTTTTTTTCGCTGTGTTTTGAACATATATGTTATAATGGAGTCCTATGGGAAATGTAATAGTGGTGTAAGACGTAAAGTGTTTATATTGTGCACATGTGGTCTCAAACTCTTCTTTGGTAGAGTAATAGTCATCTGAGTAATATAGTGGGTTCGGCCCCAGGCTCGATCCGCTTGCCTCTTAAAACACAAAACAAGACCCAGTATCAAACGGACTCGAAAGCAATTCATATAAGCTATATGAATTACTTTGTTAAATAAATTGATTTTTTTAACACATTTGACATATTCCGGAACACCGATGGGTGGTTTTTCGACAAAAAATCAAAGTAGAGGGAACATACAATCCACGTGTCACTGTGCGCCTCGTTTACTTCACGCTGCCTATTGAAATAGTCGTATATAAGTTTTTATATCTCCTTTAAATCCACAGTTATCACTGGCGGCTGTGGTAGCTATTGGACTTGGTGTTATTTTCATTTAACTATGAAGTCTCTTTACCTGGTGTGTTTCGTAGCAGCATGTATATGCTTCATGCTGGATGGATGTCTGGGGAAACCGGCTGCTCAGGAAGTGGAACTTTTAGAAGACTTGGTGCAGCTGGAAAGCGACTTCTTGCGGGAAATGGAGACAAGAAATTCGTTCCCGCTTCAGAAACGGCTAAACGGTCAAGGGCAACAGGACGAGGGTCAAAATCAATCAGAACGTTCACACGAACCAAAAAGAAGTGGCTCAGGGAGAGATAAAGGTTCACATGAAGGTTCACATGAAGGAAGTGGCTCAGGGGGACATGAAGGTTCACATGGAGGAAGTAGCTCATGGGGACATGAAGGTTCACATGAAGGAGGTGGCTCATGGGGACATGAAAGTTCACATGAAGGTTCACATGAAGGAAGTGGCTCAGAGGAACATGAAGGTTCACATGAAGGAAGTGGCTCAGGGGGACATAAAGGTTCACATGAAGGAAGTGGTTCAGGGGGACATAAAGGTTCACATGAAGGAAGTGGTTCAGGGGGTCAAGGGGAGCATGACGGAAGTGGTTCAGGGGGTCAAGGGGGACATGAAGGAAGTGGTTCAGGGGGTCAAGGGGGACATGAAGGAAGTGGTTCAGGGGGTCAAGGGGAGCATGACGGAAGTGGTTCAGGGGGTCAAGGGGGACATGAAGGAAGTGGTTCAGGGGGTCATGGGGGGCATGAAGGAAGTGGTTCAGGGGGTCAAGGGGAACATGAAGGAAGTGGTTCAGGGGGTCATGGGGGGCATGAAGATAGTGGTTCAGGGGGTCATGGGGGGCATGACGGAAGTGGTTCAGGGGGTCAAGGGGAGCATGACGGAAGTGGTTCAGGGGGTCAAGGGGGACATGAAGGAAGTGGTTCAGGGGGTCAAGGGGAGCATGACGGAAGTGGTTCAGGGGGTCAAGGGGAGCATGACGGAAGTGGTTCAGGGGGTCATGGGGGGCATGAAGGAAGTGGTTCAGGGGGTCAAGGGGGACATGAAGGAAGTGGTTCAGGGGGTCAAGGGGGACATGAAGGAAGTGGTTCAGGGAGTCAAGGGGGGCATGAAGGAAGTGGTTCAGGGAGTCAAGGGGGACATGAAGGAAATGGTTCAGGGGGCCAAGGGGGGCATGAAGGAAGTGGTTCAGTGAGACAATGGGATGGCAGAGCTAACGGACAAGAGCTTAATATCGAAACTAAGGAATTGCTGCAGCTATTGAGGAAACTGATCAACAAAAACCGGAAGGTATTTATATAACTTAAGAATGTTTAATACACATGTTACTATATAAAGTAACAAAAATGAGCATGTTTTTAAACCGGTAATTGCCTTCACGCGCTGATTATCACTTACCGGCCCGGGCCGAAAACTCACAATCATAATCGGCCCGGTGAACGCGTGCGCGAAACCAATGGTCACGTAAAACGTCACTTTGGTCAGTTCGATTTCAACATGTCTCAACATATTTTTTTCACGGATAAAAAAAAAGTGTTCTTCGTTAAAGAACACCGCTGATGTGGTATTAAGTGCTTGCGTACATTAACTTATTATGTATATTTCTATTCTGTGTCGAATGTAAACAAGTCAAGCGACGTGCATAGTGAAACTGAAAAGCAAATAAATATCTTGAAATACATCGTCTGAATGGCAAACTTGCACGTCATATCACATTTTATTTATCTAAACGTTTTTTTTTAAATCAAATTTGTTATTATTATTATTATTATTTTATTATTATTATTATTATTATTATTATTATTATTATTATTATTATTATTCTTTCATTTTATACTCGGTTAAATTATAATGAAAGTAGGTGTACATAGTAATAAAAAGCACGCGTAATAAAAAAGGTTGATAAATGGACATCATGGGCAATACCTTGTAGTGATAACAGCAGTTCCGGGCTGCATTTTACAATATAACTTACAATAAAAATAAAGTAAGTCAATTTGACAATTTTCTGTTATGTGTTCAAATTTTGATCGACATTTAAAATGATTGTATTTTCAGAAAATATGTAACTTTCTGCATGACTTGGCTTCATTTGGATGAAAATTAAAATATTATGAATAATTGTTGGTTTACGTCTACAACGAATTTTGTCGTAAGTTTTTTTGTTAAACGCATTCCCGGCGAGTGAAAACGTAATTACTCCCTTTGAGAGATGCAACCGAACATGTGTATTAAAGACATTAATACACGACAGAGCCGGGCCGGGAGGTGATAATCGACACAAAATTCAAAATATTCTTATTCCGGGCCGATTATGACCTCCCGGCCCGGCTTTGTCGTGTATTAACCTCTAATGAATTAATGAATAGGGTTTTACGGCGTACCAACACATTATAGGTTATTCGACGCCAACAGGAAGGACTCACTCTATATGTACAAAAACAACAAATTAACATACAGATTTAAAAAAAAATACATCAACAAATGAATATGCAGAATAATGAACCTAGAACCTTGATACCTGCAGAACTGCAGAGTTACAGCAAATTCTATCGTATTACTCAAATTGTCTCTTCTTACGACATGCATGAGCCACAGTGGTCCTATTCTTGCCATCACTCATATGGCTCCCTGAAACCACACAGGGGTTGATAATTTAACCACAATAGTGAACATGACAAAAAAAAAGATAAAATAAACATGACACTTAATGATACTGGCGGATACCCGTAAAACGAATATGGCAATATTGTATCAGGTGGGCTGATCAACAAGCATAGCGCATCTGGTCTACGTTCAGAAACGTCCACTCCTTATGTTCTCTAAAGCAAGTCAACTGAACGCTGCGTTCACGTTTATTAACATTATCATGCACGCTTAATTCAGAAGAACTGGGTTGAAGTACTCATATTTTTTAAAACTAGCGTGACACATGTCTTATTACAGCATGCAGATTAAAACTGGTGGAAGTAATTTATAGTCAACACTGGTGTCATAAATCACCACACTGCCTTTCAACCATTTACAAGAGTTAGGTCCCTTTACCTTACAACCATTTACAAGAGCTATGTCCCTTTGCCTTTCAACCATTTACAAGAGTTATGCCCCTTTCCAAAAAAAGGTTGCTCTTGTATGGTGTTAAGCGTCGGCTTTTAAGATTTTTTCTGTCATGTCACGACGGTGTCTACTTGAGACAGTACTGTGAGCACCACTGCCGCACTGGAGTATCATGCCGCAGACACATTATACTGACATAGGGCCCACCAGACCTAGAAATTCAAGTATTTGGTATGACCCGGCTAGGGATCGAACACATGGCCTTCCGCATGCGAGACGGACGCCACGAAAATAAGACTCTTAATGCATACTTGAGTGGTTCAATTTCATATTTGCAGCTTTTAGATATACAATTTTCAACAAAAATATTCTAGGCGAATAGTCATTAGAATTAACGCAAGTCTCTTTATAAAGACATTACATATAAACTAACGGTAACACACGAGTAATCCGGAAAGAAGTAACGATTTACTCAACAATATTCCCTTTTTTATATATCTACATAATGCAAATATGAAATCAAAATAACCCAATAGCATCGGTATGTAGTCAAACCATTAAGTTTTATTTTTCAAAGGGGTATAACTCTGTAAAATGCCAACACAGCATCCTCTTTTCGCAGATTTAAGGTCACGTGTATGGCAAAAAGCGCCAAGAATATCTTAATGCCGGTTATCACCTTTTTTGTCGATACACTAGAGTAATAATTCTACAAAATGTCAATTTGTATTTTAACATATTTTTACTCATAATTCTAAAAACAAACATCACATCATTAGGTTTTTTTTTAAAAAAGAAATGTTAACACCGTTAACTATGACGTTTCAGACGGTATTGCCTCCATATGAGCATACATACAAAGCATAAATACTAACTGGATTTGTATACATTGCCATGACTCCCTATAACAAAATTTAAATATAAGGATTATGGTAGTTTTGTGAGGGTCCATGGCAGACGCCGTCTAAAGTGCCGCTCGCTCCAACAACTTTATGCGAGAAAGTTTGCCAGTTACTTGCGGAAGGACGGTGGTTCTACTCAGATTCATTTTGATGTTTTCCTCCACCAATAAAACTAGAACTGCCATATATACAGTAACTTGAAATGTGTTGAGAATGTCGTTTACCCCATTCAAAAAAGGGAGAAAAGATACTTTTGTGGTTGGACAGTGTTGATTTTCTGATTTCGGACGAAATAATTGAACTAATTTTTATCATACATCGTAGGAATGTTATTTTCTTAATATTAGAAAAATAACAACTTTCTTTGGATTGTTTTAAAAGAGCCACTTAATAGGGCTTAGACCTCGCACACTCCGTGGCGCAATTTGTGACTCTTGGCATTCATATATCACCATGTGCAAATCTTATCAAATGAATACAATGTTTTCATTAATTGTATTTTTATTTATAATCAAAGTTCATAATATTGTTTGAACACTTGAACACTTGTGCTTACCTCCGCACTATTGTATGGAAACTTATGCTAAAAGCTCAAGATACTATTTCAACATGCATGCTGGAAGTTCAAAAGACTGTTTGTCTACTTATTCTAAAAGTTCTTTTTTGTTTTTCAGAAGTAGTAACATCAGAAGTAATGTAGTTCACTAAGAGAGGGCGGGCGTTTGTTAGATGGAACAGTTAACCTAATGCCGTAACAGCGTTAAAATAAATTAAAGCAATGTGAAATTGTACAATACATATCTGGACTGCGTTCAGTAACATAATTCAACTACGTATGGCCACTTTTTCTCGGTAGCCCAAAGCTGGCCAAGACTTAGTTATCTGCGGAAAAGCGTAGTTTAAAAAGTCGCCATTAATGTACATGTATCTGTTTACATTGGCTAACAAAGGTTAGCTGAACAATGTGTTTGTCGTTAGTTTTTTTACCCGGGTGACAAGACGGAGACGCACTTTGTAGGCAATTTCCGGAATGTAGTTCGTGCCAATGCGCATGTCAGTTCGACAGGGATATTGACACCCGTGTGCTGTTTGTAAACCGGACATGCGCAGTGACAGTCAAGTTGACAATGGTGACCGTTCATCTCTTTAGGCCTACTTAGCTTTTGTAAATGATGTTGGTTGTTAGCTTCGAACTGAACGCAGTTCAGAAAAAATAATGTCAACATCCATAAGACATTCTTTATACTTTCTTAATACAGATCTGTAAATAGAGCAGTGGTACCTTCATAAACATTGCAAATAGAGCAGTGGTACCTTGATAAACATTGCAAATAGAGTAGTGGTACCTTGATAAACATTGCAAATATATTTAGCTTTTTTTTGTACTTAATTGTCAGTAATAGCCTGTATATTTTATGTAATGTGTATAACGTACATGATGTTATTATTTCGTTTAATTAATGTAGTATAGATAAGCACTATCTTAGAGAGAGAGAGAGAGAGAGAGAGAGAGAGAGAGAGAGAGAGAGAGAGAGAGAGAGAGAGATATGCCGTTTTCAATTTCATTTATCTTTGAATATTTTTTATTTTGGAAATAGTTGGTTATTTAATTACAATAAAAGTCTTTTCGGATATGTTTGTGTTTTGTTATTTATTTAACTTTTTAATCGCTTAGTTAATTGTTTTTGATGAAATGTTGAAGCTTAATTTAAAAAGACGAGTTGTACTATTACATACAGGCAGTGTGTCAGGAAAATCTCTTAAAATGCCAAAAACAATATAATTGTTTTAAAATGACTAGATATATAAAGCATGTCATTATCATTAATACATAACATACGGATACTCTGGTACTACAAATCCGCACAAACGTGATAAAACAATAGTTTAATCAGGGTGGTGAAATTGAAACGTAAATCCTATCAAAAAATATATCACGCACACAGCTTCAATTTGATTTTTAATGGTGTTTAGCCCCATTTTCAACATATTTCAGGTTATATATGGCATATCCAGCTTTAACATGGAGGAAGACCTCAGAATAAATCTGAGTAGAACCACCGTCCTTCTGCAAGTAACTGGCAAACATTCTCATATAAAGTTTTTGGACCGAGCAGGACTCGAACCTACGACCCCAGCGGTGAGAAGTCAAGTGATTTGAGACAACGCCTTGGACAACTCCACGGAGGACAAATTGAAATCAAAATGAAATCACGAGATCAATTTAATTCGTCATTAAATATGTTGCAATTTTTCCTGAAGCGATAAATCCACTTTAGCCTAACCTCAGCCTATAGGCCAAGCTAGGGAAACCCTTTCCAGCATATTATTTTGGCCTGTTTAAATATACATCTTTGTGATATATCTTTACAGTTTATTTTTGTTGAAAAATCCCGATTTATTTTGTTTAAATGTTAGGGATCTCTGTGGTACAGATCTTCAAATGATACCTCGCACCTCCGAGGTCGTGACCCTTCTGGCCAACATGGTCAACATATATCAACCCTAACTAATATTTAAAGAGGTCTCATCTATATCTCCGATATTTTCTCGATCTTAGCAATAAAACTACATATTTATATAAAACATCATATATTATGGATATTCTGTTGACTATCTTAAATAGTATTTTATCTTTGTAGTGAAAAATTCTTTTATTTTATTGGCAAAATACTATATATCGGCCCATGATAAAGTCACTTATTGGCCAGTAACATGCTAAAATATTGACGAATAAAACGGAAAAGGCTGACCTGTGTATTGACGAATTTCTCATAAATAATACAAACTACAAGGACGGAATCAACCATTATCTTCAAATGAGACCTTCAATAAACTTTTCTTCATTTAGTGAACAGAGAGTTATAGGTGGTGCATCTTTAACAATGTCTTATAGAAAAACGGCGTTTCTGTTAAAACGCTATATAACTTGCTCCGTTAATAAATTGCCAAACATGGAGAATCTTACACGAGTGCGCATTAATTATTGAATTCATTAAATGAGTTAGCAAAAAATATATTATGCTGTGCTCTGACAATTTTAATAAATTAAAACATAATGAACACGAATGTAACACAGTTTTTAATCGCAAAACTCATGAAAATAGTTCATTTACGATTTGTCGAACTGATCACCTCTACATAAAAACCGACTACATAAAATCACCTCAAACATTAAAATAACCTCTACATAAAAATCACCTCTACATAAAATCACCTCTAAATAAAAAATCACCTCTACATAAAATCACCTATACATTAGAATAACCTCTACTATATATAAAAATCACCTCTACATAAAATTACCTCTACATAAAATCACCTATACATAAAATTACCTATACATAAAATCATCTCTACATAAAAATCTCCTATACATAAAAATCACCTCTACATAAAAACACCTCTACATAAAATCACCTATACATAAAAATCACCTCTACGACAGAAAACTGGGCATATTAGTTCCCGTCAGTCACCTTATTGCGAGATAAAGCATCAATATGCGACCTAAACATACCACTATCTTATAAAACATTAATGGCGATTTCTGCACGTTTCTCCGACATTTCTCAGTATGTATTTCACAGTTTCACCAACAAGACTTTATAAAAAAACGGAGAAAAGTTGCTTGCTTTACAGATAACTTGTTAAATATTTAATGAGAATACACAAGGATGAACGCCATTTCTGTGTATAAACATGAACCATCGGTGCAATGAAGTGACCAGGTTTTCCAAAAAAGTACAACGGCGTATTTTGATTACTTAAAGCTTATGGCAAGGAGTGATGCAATTTATATAAAAAAATACTCCGTTGCACTTTTTGCAAAAATACGAGTTTTGCATGGCCACTCGGTAGTTCTTATGGTCCATCTCTATGTAGAGACGCCACCGAGTACTATAGGTTTAAGTATACTGTCATTATGAAATTTACAACCGTATACGTATATAGTATTGCTATGTAAAATCAAAGTCCTCTTAATTGACCTTTATAGATCACAGCCCCTCCATTTGAACAAACATGAAACCCCTACTCATAAGGATCATTTATACAAAATATCAACAAATTTTGCTTGACAGTTCTTGATTTTTTTACCAATAACCATTTTATCCCTTTTTGGACCCCTTATGGATATTAAATCCCCTTTAATAGATCCAATCACAACTGTCATGACAAAACAATGCTCTTGACCTAAAGATAGTTGAAATTATACATAAAATTGGTGAGAAAAACAAAATTGTCTGTTTTCCCATACATGTAGTATTCGTATGTAAAAAATCAAAGTCCCTTTACAGGACCACTGTATATCCTAACCCCTTTATTTAAACATATTTGAAATCCCTATTCATATGGGAAATTTAAACCAAATATTAATACATTTGGCTCATCAGTTTTTAAGACGATTTTTGAAGTTTTTAAGAAGGACCCTGTCTCAACTGTTATGCCTAAGCAATGCTCCAAACATGAAAATAGTTGAAATGATACCTAAAATAGATTAGAAAAGCAGAAGTTTCTGTTTTGCCATAGTATTCCTATATAAAAAGTCCCCTTACTGAGTCCTAATTGATCCTAGCCCCTTTATTTGATCATTTATACCAAATATGAACCAATTTGATTGGAAGGGTCTTGAGATATTTAAATGTAAATTTCCCTATGTTAAACTGACATGTCCCCGCGGCGGGGCGAATTTTGACCCTTGGGTTATGGCTTAAACAAAAAAATGATAGAAACTCATTAGGTGATACTACAGGAAAAGTATCAAAGCTCCAGGCCTTGAACTTTCGGGGAAGATTTTTAAAATTTTGAATAAAAATACTGATAAACCCCTAGGGTGGCGCCAAATTTGACCCCAGGGTCATCATTTGAACAAGCTTGAGAGAGCTTTAAACATAAATTGATGAAAATTTATCAAGTGGTTTCAAAGAAGTCGTTTGAAACAAAAGTTAATGACGGACGGAAGACAGACGAAGGTAGATCACAATAGATCATCCCAAGCTTTGCTCAGATGAGCTAAAAATACCCGCACAACGATTTGGGGATTTACAAAGCGACAGCAATACTGTACCTCAAAGTTTTTCGGGAAGCATAAAAAAATAAACCAGTAGTTTTGAACTTTGGATCACGATAGAAATTTTCAGACAGAAACAAACGCCAGACGATGCGATAGGGCAGCATTACCAACTTTTAATCAGTTGAGCTAACAACAAATTGACATGCAGATTAAAAAGAATTCACATAAAAATGAGTATGCAGAATGAACTTAGAACCTCGATACATGCAGAACCGCAACGTTTCTGCATATTCTATTCCAAACATAATTTATCACCTGCTACAACATCTGCAAGCTATGGTGGTCATATTCTAGTCATCACTCATTTGGCACGCTAGAACCACATAGGAGTTGATGCAAAAACTAAATACTTAAACAAATTCAGAATACTTTATTTGCATTTGTTCAACACAACAAAAACATTAAAATCAATACACATAATTATCACAGAATTTCAAATCAATTTTGTCTTTTTCATTTCATTTAAAGGGAGGGCCATGTTTACCAGTTACTTGTGGAAGTACGGTGATTTTACTCAGATTCATTCTGGGATCTTCCTTCAATAATACAACTGGATACGCCATATATAACCAGAAATGTGTCGAAAATGGCGTTAAATCACATTAAAAAAAGTGATGTTGAAATGTACACAATCATAGTGTAGACATCTACTTCATGTTTTATTCCTTGCACAGTGTATATCGTATTTCACAATATACTTCATATAGTGAATATTATGTTTAAATCAATCATCAACACGATTTAGGGCTGATGGTATGTACATTCTAATCTAGATTCACAGACCATTCTCTTTTATTTTGAACACAATAAGCATCTCATATTTTTCAGACTACATCTCAAATAAGTATGTAAACATCTCATATTGTCAGATCAATATTTTATATTGAGATAAAGAGACATATCATATTGTCAGATCAGCATCTCATATAAGGATCAGGTTACATCTCATAAATTATTGTCAGATCAATATCTCATGAGATCAGATAACATCTCATATAGCCTGACCAATATCTCATATTGTATGACCATCATCTCATAATGAGATCAGATAACATCTCATATTGTATGACCATCATGTCATAATGACATCAGGTAACATCTTATATTTCCAGACCAATATCTCATATTGTATGACCATCATCTCATAATGAGATCAGATAACATCTCATATTGCCAGACCAATATCTCATATTGTATGACCATCATCTCATAATAAGATCAGATAACATCTCATATTGCCAGACCAATATCTCATATTCTATGACCATCATCTCATACTGAGATCTGATAACACCTCATAGAGCCTGACCAATATCTCATATTGTATGACCATTGTCTCATAATGAGATCATGTAACAACTCATATAGTCAGAGTCTGACCAACCTAGCAACTATGAAAATGGTAGAGAAATATCTACTATAATTGTACCAACATCTCACATTCAGACAAACAGTAATGCAGTGAATATGAGATGATGTTTCTGTTAAATTCTACTCCACACAAGGCTATGTATCAAGTGAAGGATTTACAGAGGGCTACTGTATGGTCAACTCCACATTCAACACGGTGAGCAAACGCTGGCATGGCCACCTGAAAAAGTGAAAGATGTTTGATAATTTAGTGTCATTTTTATGCCATAGAGGGGTAACAAACAATCAGTTAACAGAACTGCTGTGTCCAGGGATTCTGAAAGGTTTACCAGTACTCCAGCATCCCTAACTCGTCAATTAACTGATAATTTACCCACTTGAAACAGCCATGAGAGACAAATGACAATGAGATGCAATGTTGTATATCAATCATCACAGAGAATGTGACTTGTTGGGGATTCAAGCTCATGACCCCTGGACTGAAAGTCAGATGAACAGATTGAGTTATCCAGAAAAATATTATTCGGTATCATCCCCTAAGTTACTAAAACAAGAAACACTGATGATATGAAATTAACCTGATTCCACTTGATAGTTAGTATGTATCACAAATTTTTAAAAACTGTTGACCCAAAATCTTGTGTGTAATGTTTCATTCAAATTTATAGTATACAGTCAAACCTGTGTAATCAGTCACCTCTATTGGCAGCCACATTTATTATTTCCAATTTCTATACTCTAAGAACAAATTAACTGGCATTAAGAAACAACCTGTCTTAAAAGGCCACCTTTGCTCCTTCCCTTGAATGTATATTATATAAATGAACTTGTTGTTTGCAGCATGTTTTATATAAAGCTTTTTGGGCTTTAAGATCAATCTTTTTTTGCAGAAAAAAAGTAAAACAAGATTAACAACAAACAATTATCTTAAATGGGGATCAATGCAAATTTAATGTTTCTGAAACTGTAAACATTTAGATATTTTGCAAAAACTTCTAACAGGCATAAAATATGTATATAAAAAAAAGTTTTGGATCAAGCAGGGCAAGTAACAATGACCTCAACAGTGAGAGGTAAGTGACCATTGAATGCCAGCCCTTTATATTGTTAGGTTTGCTTACAGATTTGGGGGGTAGAACCATTGATAAATATATGCAGATAAAATGTTTCGCTCAATAACACAAAACATGTCTGTGGCAGATTCTCTAATCCTGGGTTTGATGTTCCATCACCAGGGCTGCGTTCAATTCATTTAAAGATTTAATTTGTTTACAAACGTTCAATAACAGAGCAAACACTTCAGAGAGCTGTCTGCTTGTGTTTAATCAGGTTCAACCCAGGAAGCAGACTTGAGAGCAGTTCATATAAGCTTTGACCTTTCTTTGCAATCTAGCTAAATCAGTTTAGTATAAACTAAAAATGTTTCATTTACTATGGAAATGAGAAACAGTTGGCTTGCACCTACACATTACGAACCTTCAACGGGAAAAACTGCTGATATGTTTTAGGTAGACCCAAGCAGCCTTGCTTGCCCTTACCCCAAGTGTAGATGTCTCCCGTGTCTATAAGTAAAAAATAACATTATATGAACACCATCGCACATTTATTTACATGACATGTACATGATATATTTGTCTAAATGACACGCCGTACACAATATATTTGTTTATACAATGTATACAAAATATATTTGATAACAGAACATGTTAATATCACATTTTTTTACATGACATGTACATGATATTTTTGTCTAAATGACACGCCACACACCATATATTTGTTTACACACTGTATACAATTCTTTACATGACATATTTGTTTCCAGGACATTTATACATGCCACCTTGGACATGGATCTTTGTATGACATAAACTGATGTTTCCATTCTGAGGGCAATACTAGAATCACTTAAGAAATAATAATATTTCTTGACAGTTTATGAGATATGAACTTACTTGCAACACATGCAGACCACAGTGTGGTCTAGTGATAGAGCATCCGCCTCGCATGCAGAAGGTCGTGGGTTTGATCCCCAGCTGGGTCATACCAAAGACTTTAAAAATGGTACTAGAAGCTTCCTCGCTTGACGCTCAGCATTTAGAGGACAGTTCTAGGTCTGGTCGGCCCGGTGTCAGTATAATGTGACTGGGTGGGGTATCATACGATGTGTCTGCGGCATGATACTCCAGTGTGACAGCACTCAGAAAACTGTCTGAAGTAGACACCGTCGCGATATGACTGAAAAATTGTTGAAAGCGACGCTAAACACCATACAACAATACAGCAACATTGTAACACATGCAAAGTAGGTGTAACCCGAAGGGGTTCATATTTACATTTCTGGTTACATGTAAGTTCATATGTCATGAATATTCAACAAATAAACTTCAATTGTTATATTTTTATTATAAAAAACCAGCAAAACCAGTATTTCTGCAATTACAAATCAATAAAAAAAACTGGTGTAATTGTGATATTTAGTATAAATTGTGACTAACTGGATCATGTTTGGTGCAAAATACTTTTGTTGATTGTCAAAAAATCATGTATTTAAATTTGCTACTATCTCCGAATTTGACCTACATTTAACCTCGGAATAATGTAAATGATTTAGTAGTTATATCAATTAAATCTGGGTCAGTAGTTAAGTTTCAAGTTAGATTTATACTGCTGATCTTCATATATTCCCACATGGCATATACTGGTTATGTCAGTGGCTTATTGCTCAGTTTGAATCTCGTAACAATTTTTTAATCCCCTATCAACACTATCTTTTTCTATAGTGATCCATAATCCGCTTTTGATATAAAAAAAACTTAGGTTCTAACTAAATGAATAAAAAGAATTGTCAATGTATACATTTACATACATGTATGTATGTGCACACATCTAGCTACCATTTTAAAACTGAAGGATGATAGAATTTGGTGAAAATGTTTGTAATTCATGTACAAGTTGTTTCTTTCTTTTATGCGGCTTTAATGCTCTTGATTAACACCACCATGTCCGATTTCACATTTATCTGGCACCGATACACATGTTAAGTATGTGTTGCATCATGAAGATAAAGTTGAAGAACGGAACAGTAAAATTTACGCCTTTTGTTTATTGCTTCACGACAAAAAAATCATTAGTAATTGTGAAATTTTTGACATTATAAACAAATCCTCTCAAACAAGGTTGATTTTATCCACAATTTTGCCCAATCTAAAAATGAGGGTACATTGGTATGTGTTCCTGGGAAAATGAACACCAAAATTCAATTTAGGTTCACTGAAGAAGTTTAGATGCTTAACATTTAGTATATTAATTGATGAAATTTTTGTGTATTGTTTTCATATGGGGGTAATGTCTTTTTAACAACATAGTTATTGTACTGAATGAAAAAGATTGTGTATATTTCTACAAAATCCGTCTCTATGGTGCAGATGTTCTATAGCATCACCAGTCTGACTGGGTGTACCCTGTACTCTATAACAAGTAATGTTGTTGTGTAGGGGGATTCAAACCCAGGCTGTACTGGCAACAATCAGATGTTCTATAGCATCACCAGTCTGACTGGGTGTACCCTGTACTCTATAACAAGTAATGTTGTTGTGTAGGGGGATTCAAACCCAGGCTGTACTGGTGACAATCAGATGTTCTATAGCATCACCAGTCTGACTGGGTGCACCCTGTACTCTATAACTAGAAATGTTGTTGTAGGGGGATTCAAACCCGGGCTGTACTGGTGACAATCAGATGTTCTATAGCATCACCAGTCTGACTGGGTGTACCCTGTACTCTATAACTAGTAATGTTGTTGTGTAGGGGGATTCAAACCTGGTCTGTACTGGTGACAATCAGATGTTCTATAGCATCACCAGTCTGACTGGGTGTACCCTGTACTCTATAACTAGTAATGTTGTTGTGTAGGGGGATTCAAACCCGGACTGTACTGGCGACAATCAGATGTTAATATTATTATGCCTAACAGACATTTCATAACAAAATGATAAATAATAAACATCGAGGCTTTGTGGATACCTGTTAAAGCTGCAAAATGGCTCATTCCGCATTTTACATCAGTGACTTTCACATTTGGGTGGAGCTCATTGCAACCAAAGAGGGGTGGAGGCAGTAAACCTGGGCTGTGAAGAATATCTGTCTTCGGACCTTTACCCAGAATTCCATATCCCCAAACATACACTTTACCTTTGTCTGAAAAACACAAACAAAAAAAAAACATAGAAATAAATGTTCTCAATTTTATTGTATAATGTCTACTTGAGAATGTGTTTTAACCTGCTGTATCACAGACACATATTATACTGACACAAGCCAACCTGTCCTACAACTATCTTCTATTATGCAACAGACAGAAGATTTTGAAGTTTTCCTATTTTAAAATTAAATACACAGAGGCGGTGCCAAATATGACCCTGGGGCGAAGACTTGAACAAACTTGATAGAAGATGATGGGAATTTCTTATGTTCAAGTCCTAACATTCTAGTTTCAGGGAAGATGAATTTTACACAATATATAAGACTATGTAAAAGTGGAGTTAGGGCCAAATTTGATGGGAACAAATTTGGCAGAAGACTTAGGATATATGCTATATATAAAATAGCTAGATCCTAGCATTTGTAGTTTCAGAAGATGTTTAAAGGTTTTCATATGGAAGTCTATGTTAGAGTTTGAACCAAGGATATCAAGGGTATTTTTTAAAAAAAACTTTTCTCTGTCATTTGCGAAGTGTTTACAGGTGAATGAAATAATGAAATTTAAGGTCAAATAGTTTTTCTACTGGACATTTATGATTCATACAACAAAATTTACATATATATACTAGTGAGGTGAGATGGTAACATGTTTAAATAAACCTTCAAAACCATAATATTTTTTGAAAACCCCACCACATAAATTTTAACATTTAGAGGTATCACGAATTAAACTATTGCAATTACGTATATATGTATACTGAACGGAACAGCCAACCCGCCACCTAATGTTTTATGTACCTGACATTTTAAGTATTTTTTCGCAAAAAGTATCAAAGCAATTTCCTTGAAATTTCGACTTAAATTAGGAAGACCACCAAGGCCATCTAAACTCAATACATATATTGTCTGTTAACTTTGTATACAGCATCTAATAACACTATGTAATACTTTGACAAAGATACTGGAAATACACAAGTGGTGGGTTAGCTGTTCCGTTCAGTATATATTGTTGGTCTTTAACCCTTTACTTCATATAGACGCCTTTGGACACCTCTAATATAGACACCTTTGGACACCTCTAATATAGACACCTTTGGACACCTCTAATATAGACATCTTTGGACACCTCTAATATAGACGCCTTTTGACACCTCTTATATAGACGCCTTTGGACACCTCTAATATAGAGGCCTTTTGACACCTCTAATATAGACGCCTTTGGACACCTCTAATATAGACACCTTTGAAGACCTTTAATATAGATGCCTTTGGACACCTTTAATATAGATGCCTTTGGACACCTCTAATATAGATGCCTTTTGACACCTCTAATAAAGACTCCTTTGGACACCACTTATATAGATTCCTTTGGACACCTCTAATATACATGCCTTTTGACACCTCTAATATAAACGCCTTTGGACACCTAATATAGAAGGCTTTTGAATTATTGGGTGAATTATGTTTATATTACCTGATAGAGTGAAAAACAATGCAGGAAGTGTTCAGATTGCTCGTTACGAGCAATCTGAACTCTTCCTGCACTGTTTTCAAAGGCATTCTGTGAAAACACATATCTATGGAGTAAAGGGTTAAGTCTAGCCTTAAATACAGTACGAGTGAAAATATCCACATATGCAGTATGTACGCAATTTTTGTGAAATCTAAAAATCAGATTTTTTGAATGCGGAAATGTGTGAAAATAATTTTTCAATTAAAAATTACAGTTATGTAGTGTTTATTATTTATTCATCAATAAAGTAGTAACTACAGTCTGAGAGTAAAATAAACAATGACACTGTGTACTCAAAATGACATTCCATAAGAAATAAAAAAATTAACTGGCATTGGCTTTTAGTGTTGTTGTATGGTGTTTAGCGTCGCTTTCAACAATTTTTCAGTCATATCACGACGGTGTCTACTTGAGACAGTATTCTGAGCACTGTCACACTGGAGTCTCATGCCCTTGAAACATGGTATGATACCCCACCCAGTCACATTGTACTGACACTGGGCCGACCACACTTAGATCTCTCCTCTAAATGCTGAGCGTCAAGTGAGGAAGCTTCTAGTACCATTTTTAGAGTGTTTGGTATGACCCGGCCGGGGATCGAACCATGCCTTTTGCATGTGAAGCGGACACTCTACCACTAGACCATGCTGCGGTCTGGGCTTTTAAAGATAATTCCATATAATTTTTATATTTATGAAGGTTGATATTTTATTTTTGCGAGAAATTAAGATGTGCAAATTTGCAAGCATTACCACATAGCAAAATAAGTCACTTACAACTTAAACAGTAACCTATAAATAGAAAATACCATGTCAATGCCCGATAGTCAAAAATTTATCTGATGAGGCAGTGAAAGAAAATTAAACAAGAGGCGTTTTTTTATTTTGGTGCAGAATACAAATGCATTTGTAAACATCAGTGCCTGAAAATACTTAATTAAAACAAAACAAGTGTAGTTACTTTGTAAACTGTTCGATTCAGTTATTAGTTTATATTCTAAGATTTATTTTCAGACATAATTTACAGTTTATCACAGATGAAAAGTATCTAAACTTATACTTTGGTTGAAAACAACACAAATGTAATGATATCATAAACTGTAACCAACTATCAGAAAAGCTCATCTTGAGCCTTTGAATCATGCAAACTAAAAATAACAATTGTCTACAGAACTATAAAATAATTACCATTGACTATTGCACATATCGATCCTCCAGATGCCACAGAAACTATCCTGCCGCAGTCTTTTATTGGTAGGTGACGTGGTACACTCACTTGTGTGTCTGATGTTACCATGGATAACTGGTGGTACTCGGAATTACCCCAAGCAAACACATCTCCACTATCAGATAATGCTAAAACACAGTCTGCTTTTGAAGCAATGTCTACAATCTTTACACCCTCGATGTCACCTCTAACCCTTGACGGAATTCCAATGGATTTGAAGGATCCCAACCCTGAAAATATTAAACAAAGTATTCATTTATATTATTAATTCATGAATAAGTTATTTATTCCTTTATCTTTAATTACTGGTTAGGCAGCTATGATGAAATGTTGTGTGACTGAAACCTGTTAATACTGTAGAAATATTATAAGTGAGAGTAGGTTAATTTTGTTGTGGGGACAAATGTGATTCATGAAGAAAATGTAATAGTATATTTTTACAAACATAGTTAATAGGACTATATTGGCATATTACCGTCAATTCCCTGTCCTAAATACACACGCCCAGCATGAATATACACTTATAACTTAGAGATATATGCGTCTAAAGTGTCTAATTGCATAACATCTTTATTACAAACGTCAGATTTCTGAAGCCACATTTTTGTTTTTGTTTACATTCACAATTTTTAACGTATTGCTTTTGGGTTTCCAATCAATTATCAGATAACATCGTGAAGACTCGTTCCTGATCTCGTTTTTGAGGCTTTGTTCGGGAAATTTACGAAGTTCAATGTAAACATTGCGCAATACTTTATTGCGGGACGTATTAAAGTTTTGGCCAATATTCAACTACTGTTAATTTGATAACTTTCAAGTAAGTAAAGGTTATACGTCAATACATAAGCATTATTTTGTGCACACTGCATACAGGCAAAGTCTGGATTAACAGTGTGTTTGTGTTACTTGCCAATATAATCCCTTTAATGTAAATTCTGTGTGGGTTTATGTAGCTCATAGTTCATTTCACTAATGTTGGTATGTTTGTAATTTTCTTAGCGTAATTACAAAAAATAAGGTAAGAGATTCAGTTAGTGTTAGCCTAGAGGTAAAGCAACCACCTCATATGCAGAAGGTGCTGGCTTTGATTCCCGGTCAGGTCATACCAAAGACTGGAAAAATGTTATAAGAAGCTTCTTCGATTGGCACTCAGCAATTAGTCGATAGTTTTAGATCTGGTTGACCTGGTGTCAGTAGACTGTGACTGGGTGGGGTATCACACCATGTGTCTGGGACATGATACTTTAGAGTGGCAGTGCTCTGAAGACACTGTTGCAATATGACTGAAAAATTGTTGAAAGAGACGCTAAACACAAAAACAACATCATTAAGTATTGCACTAAATCATCATCCACGCTTCTGTAAAACTTGTATCAAATAACATTCCTTGGCAATGACTGTTAAAGGTTTTCATTCTTCATACGAAAATCTCAAGACTTAGAAATGTCAATGAAAGGGGTCCAAAGTTTACGTGACTAGAAAGAATAAAACACTCATTGACCTAAAATGTAAAGAAAGATTTTCATGGTAAAACACACATTAACCCAAAATGTAAAGAAAGATTTTCATGGTAAAACACACATTAACACAAAATGTAAAGAATGATTTTCACATTCACCAAAAAATGTAAAAGAAGATTTTTATGGTAAAACACACATTAACCCAAAATGTAAAAACTTTCATGGTAAAATACCATGCACTGACTTGTAAATTTTCAAAACACTGTTCCATTCAACTTTACAGAAGATGAATTCTGAACAAATTTCTTAACTGTGATCTCTTTAGCAGGACGGACCCCATTATACATGTATATCTGGCCTTGACACCTTAGAGCATGAAGGTGCTATGTGTATATGAAACACGATGGCACATAGAACCTTGATGCTTCAAGAGGTTGATCCTTTGTTTAAAAAACACAACAAGGCCATATTTCAATACTACTCATAAATTTTCAAAGGATCTATGCATTTGGTGACTAGAGCAAATGACCGTACTCCAGATAAACACTATTTGGGGGTATTTAAGCATTGACAGTTTTAAAACATTGAAATTTGAATCAAGAGGTAAAATAAACATTGGTTATTCTCAATTTCAGTGTTGATTAGTTTGCTTTAAATGGCAATTTGATAAGAATGTTCAATTTTACCCTTAACATATTGGAAAAAAGCATTGCACACTAATTTCAGGGGTAAAATACTCATTTGGAGAAAAGTTTATCAGGATCACTGAAATGATCCCAGTATTTACCTGTTTGTCCATCTGCTCCCAGGCCACAGGAGTAAACCTCTCCATTGTTGGTCAGAAACAGCGTGTGATCTTGTCCACATATCACCTGGGAAGAATAACATCCAAATATCTGAATATTCTATCAAATAGTACATAAAACATCATTATCAATTGGTAGATGCATGCACAAAACAGTTTTAGACAGTCATTTTAATTCAAACCCCTTATTTTTATTTCACTTCTTTCTTTAGTTTAACTTTTTTTTTTAAGTTAAGAATCACTTATAACTATTGTTGAAGTAAGAATAATCATTAAAGTACTAATTTTTTGCAGAAAGATTAATACGACATGGTAATGGAATTTTGTGAAGTTCTATTTTAGTAAAGACATTGTGATCTTTATAGTAATTGTTATGTTGTATAGATCAAAGATCATTTTTAATGTAAATGGCTGTTTTCATAAAATGTGTACATTATATATATACCATCTATCTATCTTTCGCAGGTATAAATATTGTTTTGATACATGAACTAAGTAAAATAGGTTTCAAGTTTAAGAGCTGCTATATTTTTATTATTCATGTTGGGGAACATGTGATGCAGTAATTCATATCTACATGTTCATGTATGGTGACAATGAAGGATTACAATACAGTTTATTGATCTGATCATGAGGATGGATTGTGATTGATGATAATTATGATGATAAGTTTAATAGATACTAAAATTTACTTAAACTCGATTGTAAAGAATTCCAGAGTTTATATGAACCGCCCTCAAGTCAACATTCTGATTAGAACCGGTACGGAGTGTTTTTTTTGAGAGGTCATCAAGCCAAGCTGAGTATAGAACTCACAACCTCCAGCATAAACAGTCAAAACTCTTAACACTTCCCATAACCAATAATGATGGATGATGATTATGACTGTAATGAATAATAATGGAATAATGAAAACGATCACACATGATGATGGTGGATGCTGATAATGGATAATGATTTTGGACATCAATGATGAGTAATAATGGATGATGATTTTGACAATGAAAGATTATAAATGATGATAACAGATAAAAATGATGGATGATGGTAAAGATTATTGATGATGACTATGGACGACAAAGATAGATGATACCTTTGATAATGAATTAGCATAGATGCTGAAATGATGATGACGGATGGTATTAGCATAACAATGATGGTTGTGAGCATGATGTCTCTAAGATGATTAATGTTTCTGCTGTTGTACCTACCTTAGACACATTCTCCGGAAGATCTTCTATCTTTTGTATGTTGGACACTTTACTGAAGAAATGAAAGTGAAATATCAGTAAAGCAAATCTGCCATGACTCATCTTGTTGATTTGAAAGTGATGTACACCCATTTTCACTGCTGCGGACCATAATCCATTTATAATACACCAAAATGCGTGTTTTAAACATCAATTTTATTATTGTTAAAGTTTCGCATTTACAAATGCAAATTTCAATACATAAACGCATATAAAATTTTAACATATCACAATTAAAACTACATGTATATACACATGTACACTACTGTGGGAAAATCAGAGTTTACGGCATTTTTCAAATTATGCATTTTATATCATTTATGAATGCATTATGTTTGGTTATTACCATAGTTTGGAAATGCATTTTCTTTTTTCACATTTAGCATTGTCATTTGTTTTTTCTGCATGTTTAAAATAGATTTCTTTTGTTTACTTAAATGAATTAGGGTCTATAAATAACAATGCATGAGTAGAAACAAATCTGATTTAATTGAGCACTTTGTACAAGATGGCATAAACTCAGATGACATTTCTTTGTGGCACTTAATTCAGATATTCTGTTAATTTTCACTCAGATGTCACACACATTTTTATAAGAAAAATAATTTATTCAGAAAAACACACTTTTTCTTTTTTTGTTTGCAATCCATGTCGGGCCATTTGTTACAATTTTAAAGTTTAAAACCTTAAAAAGAAACCTTACCAGTATCAACCTATTAGAAATTTTAAAATGCATTATTGCAATATTCCTTATTATTTACGTAATTACATCAATATAAAAATATATTGTTTAAAAGCTTTACATATAATGTTTGGCCATTCTATAATCTTTTAGACAATAACTCAACTATTGATCGATTAATTGTCTGAACATTTATCACCATTTTTTATGCAATCTAAGCTTACAGAAGATCAGTTACCAGTCTTTCCTGGGATCCTGGAAGGTTAACCAGTACTGATCACACCCATCTCAACAAGTAACTGATAACTTTACCACTTGAATCAGCAGTGAGAGACAAATGATTAGGAGACGAAATTTTGTTTATCAATTTTCACAGAGACTGTGGCCCGGCACAGATTCACAATCAGATGCACTATTAACTGAGCTAACTGGGCCTCAGTACTAAACTTTGAATCAATAAAAGTGCCACTAGATCCAGTTATATCAGATTCATATTTATATATTTTACATGGGGTTTAATGTTATTTTCAACACGTTTCAGGTTAAATATGGCATATCCAGGTTAATTGGTGGAGGGAGAACACAAAATAAATCTGTGTAAAACCACCGTCCTTCCGCAAGAAACTGGCAAACTTTCTCACATATAGTTTTTTTGACCAAGTGGGACTCAAACCTACGACCTCTGCGGTGAGAGGTTAAATGATCTTGAGACGATGCTGTAGGCCACGGAGGACCCTCACAGATGTTACAAACTTACTGAAATATTTCACCTTCCACAGCAGGTCGTCCACACTGACCATAGGCATTGTTTCCCTGAGCATAAACTGAAACGATAAATATGACCTTTTTTATTTATTTATTTCAGTTCAACGTAACTTCCACCAATTGGAAGGTTTCTTTTTAACCACATGATGATTCACAAGGAGTTAGTTTTGGGCTTAAACGGACTGGAGAATAGTGGAATGCAAGGTTCTAATCTATGTTTTAAAACATCTTGGTCATTAACAATTTTTCAGTCATGTCATGTGTGCTTACTTGAGACAGTTAACTAAGTGCTGCCACATGGGTGACGGTATGAACCATGGAACATTATACAGACACCTGGACGGCCAGACCTAGAAAAAAGTTCTAAATGCTGAGCGCCAAGCAAAGAAGACTCTAATTCCATTTTTCAAGTATTTGGAATGGCCCCGACAGAGATTGAACCTTTGATGTTCCACATGCAAAGAAGAAACTCTAACACTAGACCACCGCTGTGGTTTGAATGTTAATATGGCTCCAGACCTAGAAAATTCCACATGTCTGTTTGCTATATGACAATTAAACATTTGGCCAGGATATAAGATTTCACTTTAATATTTCTGTGTTTTAAGCATTCAAAAAAAATTGGGACAGTGAGGACAAATAACTTTGATTGCAAATTTCAAGCACTGGATTTCCATTCTTTGTATAAGTAATGTTGATTGTTGTTTCTTATGACATGTATGAGCCACAATGATCCTATTCTTGCCATCACTCATATGGCTCCCTGAACCGGGTTGGTAATTTTATCAATAATAATGAACATGACAAAAAATGATAAAATGAACATGACACCCATTGGGATGATTCCTACCCCTCTGCAGAGAACCACAGTGATTAGCCGGAACCACACAGGCTCATACAATTACTTATATATATGAATGACAACTGGTTAATAGAATAAAGTCTAAGAATGAAAACACCTTATTTGCATATTATAAACGCATATGCCAATGTTGTTGCCAGGATTGTCAAAATAGATCACTAACTTCTTAACCTTTATTTTAAAGCAAAATTTTAACAAAAAATAACCCACATAATAACATTTGCTCCATACAGTCTCATCATTAAATGATTTTGGTGATCAAGGCTAACAGAAGAATTACCTCCATTCTGTGTGAGGAAGACACTGTGAGCCCGTCCACAGGCTACCTGTATCTTGGACCTGTTATCATCTATTGCCCTCGAGGTTTGTGGAATGGCAACAGAGACTGGTTCTATGATGTAGTCTAACACCCGGCCTAAACAGAGGTTAGAAAACACACAAAAGTTTTAAAAGACTTCAGTGGGTCCTCCAATGCTTTCATTTCCAAGATAGATATATGACAATACATCTTATAATCATTCGTTTCTCACTGCTGATTCAAGTGGGAAAATTATCAGTTAGGTTAACTGATCGTCTGTTAACCCTCGATGGCATTAAAATGACACTAAATATTCAGTCAATCAATCAATTCAATCATTTCCATTAACAGAATACATATATGGTAGTTTTATAGAAACAAGAATGTTTTCTGAGAATAGCATGATATAATACTAGCACATGCTTTTATGAATAGTATCCTGACCCTTGGGAGAAATAGAAATTTCTTGCATATCTGATTTTTACCAGGGTTAGATATTTATATCTCACCCTAGGCCTGGGATACAAATCTTGTGCTGCAACATTGGAATCATCTATGGTGCAGATCATGTAATTTGATGTCTTAAAAAAGCAATTGTGGTATTTTCTAAAAATAAAATGATGAATTCATTTAAATGTGTTATTCAATGTTTTTGGTATGCAAAATAACAGATAATTATTCATGGCATTTTTTGGTTCAGATAAAAAATTCCTTCCTTTAGAATAACTGATTTCAATGCAACTAGCCAGAACCTTGCCTCCAACAAAACAACTGTTATTTTCTATCCAAACCTCAAACCTATACAGGATTCTTATAATTTCACATAGGTAAATATATATATATATATATATATATATATATGGGACTGTGCAAGAAAAAGGCTTAATCACACTTGAGCAAGCATGCATGCATAGAGTTTTTTACCCTCAATTTCTGAGGTAGCATTATCCTCGACAAGATGTTGTTATAAATTCATTTAAAAAAGAAATAATCATAATATTTCTTAATACCAATCTTACTTCATATAACTCTTTTCAAGAGTAAATAAATATAAGATACCATGAAAACAACTCTTTCACATATCTGTACTCCCCACCTTAGATTTCCTTACTCTTAGTACAATATTATAATATAGCTAAACTTTAGCCAACAACAACAACCTGGCAGATTGTCCCAAGTCTATTTTGCCAGCTGTGCATACATGTATGTTAAAATATATTTCTATATTGCTTTCAAGCAAGTTTGATAACATTAATAATGTCAGAACACATTAACTATCTACAACATTACCTGTATTTCTAGGATATTCGTGATAGCCGAGTTGAGAATCTGTGTTAATTCCTGTTGCCATGACAATATGACGCCTGCGTCTCCTCACAGCAAACAATGTAAACCCATAACCGCATGCCACATCATTCACCTGAAATTCAGGTTTGTTTTGTTATGGTCGTAATGTCATTTATGACTCTCATAAATGTAACAAGAGTTGTCAGAAGACAACAAAGCTTGCTGATGGGATAAAACTTATCAACCATGCAAAGATTGAGATTGGAGGTAAACACCAAAACTTAAACACAACTTAACACAAAACTTTAACCTGGGTGTCTACAGACGAAAAATTAAGTCCAAAAGGGCCATAACTTTGCCAAGATGCAACCCAGAGTTATGGTTCTTGTCTCTGTGTGTTCCATCGATGATGGTATATTCACATGTGAAGTTTCATCCATATCCAATGGGTGGTCGCAGAGATATCGTAAACTTAAACGCAACTTCATGCAAAAATTTAACCTGGGTGTCTACAGACAAAAAGTTAAGTCCAAAATGGCCATAACTTTGTCAAAAAACAACCCGGAGTTATGGTTCTTGTCTCTGTGTTTTCTGTCTATGATGGTGAACACAAATGTGAAGTTTCATTCATATCAAATGAATGGTTGCATAGATATCTTACCTGATAAAACACTTTAACCTGAAAAATTAAGTCCAAAATGGGCCATAACTTTGCCAAAATGCAATCTAGAGTTATGTTTCTTGTCTCTGTATGTTCCATCGATGATGATGTACACACATGTGAAGTTTCATTCACATCCAATGAGTTGTTGCATAGATATCTTTAACTTACAACTAAACGCAAAAGTTCAACCTGGATGTCTTGGTCCAAAAAGGGCTGTAACTGTGCCAAAATATAACACAGAGTTTTGTTTTTATCTCTGTGAACACACATGCAAAGTTTCATACATATTCAATGAGTCGTTGCATAGATATCTTAAACTTAAACGCAACTAAACACAAAAATTTAATTTACAGACGCCGCCGGGGTCATGGCAATAGCTCTCCTTGGACATATATCCTGGCGAACCAAAAATAGTATTAAAATCATTACAATACATCTCATTATCATTTATCAAACACATAAATAATATAACAAACCCACTGAAAGATGACCAAACCCCCCCCCCCTCCCAAAACATGATATTTTAATTGTGCTGACGAAATTGTTAAAAATAAATATTGCACATGTATTGCTTGGCGACCATCACCATGTCATTTCGGCTCCTTCTAAGATGATTAGTGGAATGTTGTGGATAGATTGTTGGCCGATCATGGCAGAGGTTGCATGATCGACAATCCCCAGCTAGAACTGATGCCTCTAAAAAAACAACACTTATTACTGGTTCTATCCAGGAAGCAAACTTGAGAGTATATATATACATGTAAGCTTCGAGTTTTCTTCCTTGAAGATTTCTCCAGTATCATACCGATAAAAACAGAAGAAAAAATCTTTTATTGTATATGATTGTGAATATGCCTTTCATCCAATTTCAACAATTACACCCATTTACAAAATATATATAAAATTAAGGGTCTTCACACTTACTGATAATTTAATATTTACATCATGTAGGTACATAATTTTCAGAAATTAACATGGTAAAGTGTAAATTTGTCAAAGTTGCTGCGTGTCTCTTTAATGATAAATGTGTCTAAAACAAACTCTGTATATCAATAAGTTAGAGAGAAAGAGATGCCGAATATAACTTACAACGATATCGTTTTCATCCATGAATCTCAATCTAGCTGGTCTTGCCTGCTGTTTTAATACGTTTTGTCTCTTCCCTTCCGGCCTTAAATACGTACGGACACCTGAAAGTGAAATCAGATAAATATCAATGTGAACAAGATATTCAATTAATTGATATCCCCAACCAATTTGAACATGTTTTAAGGATTGTTTGAGTATCTGATGGTCCAGTGTAAATAAAATATTATGCGACTGGGGGTCCACAATATGGACCTGACTGGGGGTCTACAATATGGATAAGAGTTGCAGCAGACACTGTTTCAGTGGTTTTTCGGCCATTTTCATAGCCGTTATTGGGTCATATTCCCAGTTGATAGCTTCAATAATTGTAGATTGAAACTTGCCATAATTCCTTGATAAAATAAACGTTTTCCTCATTCTGACTCGAGTATGACATTGATTCAAAGGGTATGGGTCATCTTCCAAAAATGGTGAGAAAAAACACTGTGTTTTGACAGAATTGAAAGTGAGTTGGATGAGATACAAAACACCACACACATCTGCTTTCAAATTGTAAACACATGTATGGCACTCTTCTGATGGTTCTCTAGATTTGAACTTTATATAATTGGAGTTTATGAACCAAAATTCACATATTTACCAGTATAAAGAATCTTAAATCTTAACTCCAGAGCAGTGTTGAAGTTGTAACTATTTACACAGACTCCTGCAAACTATCTCATATTACAAAAACAATTACAATGAATTTGATAAAAATAGTTATAGAAACTAAGTATCCATATTCAAAACATTATCATCAGAGATTGACACCTTTTTGTCTTCTTTTCAAACCAAGATAACTCAGATGACTTAGTTTGTCTATTTTAACTCTATTGCAAAGAAAGCTCAAAGCATATGTGAACTCAACTTCCAGGGTATACCCAATACTGAGAGTTGATTTTGACAGGCATCAGGTTGAAATAAGGATCAAACTCGCAACTTCTGCTTTGAGTGGCAAACACTTTCAAATAACGTTACCATCCTCCCCCTACCCCCTTATAAAGTGTCTTAAAGATCTGTTTATAATGTTGGAAAACTGAAAGTCTTAGAACATTCACCAATACTGCACAACAGCATCTGGCGTGATATATTGATTCTGCATTGATTATACTGTTTTCTTGAATGACTGCCATCTTTCTTACCTAGAGCACCGGTGGCTGCATTCCCCCATACGTAGACCCGCTCTGCTGCTTTCGCATTCACTTGTTGATATTGAATCACTTGTTTCTTGCGTTCCTCCCTCACCAGATTTTTTCGTATAAAGCCAGTGGCATAACGCACTTGTGTGTCAGATTGACATCTGCATCTCAATGAACAAACTGGCCTTACCAAGGTATTTTTCACAGAATGTATTATTGCTTCCATTTTAAACATGGGTTATATGTCAGATCTGAAATCAGTAGTTCTACAATTAAACGAGAGGACATTTTCTGACCAAAGACTGCCAGTTCTTCAAAATAATAAATACTTCAGTATATAAAGTTGACTTGGACAAGATGTTGGCACCTGACAAAATTAAACTATATTTTAAACATGAGGCCCAGATTGGCCCTAAAGTGCTCACCTGTGGCAGAGGAGACAATAACTTAGAAAGCAAATTTTAATAATACAAGGCCATACCTCAGACATTTAAATTTTGTCAGTTAAGACATTATAAATATGCATGTATAACTACTGTGTATGTTTGGTGAATATCAAATGAAATTTGCTAGTGGCTCTGCTAGAGCGTACAAAATTTAAATAACGCTGTCACAATATTATGACAATTCAGGTGCCACAACTCCAACAATATTCATCTGATTTGGCCAGTTCTAAAACTTGTCTAAAATATTTTGGTTATAGAACTACTGTGTAAGATGGCGAAGATAAAATTACTGCTTGAGTGCTCATAAGATCAAACAGCATAATTTTTGAAGATTCAATGGCTATAACTCTGATAAAAATGATCCAATTTAGCCAGTTTGAAAACTTGTCTGAGATATTTTGGTTATATAGCTACTGTGTAAGTTTGATTAAGATTTTATGAAAACTGAGAGTGCTAAAGCACATACAAAACAAGATATCGGTGTAACCGATGGATGCTCCCGGAACAAGTGCTTGATTGAGTAGTAGTTGCATTGTTTGTAATGGGAAAGGGGGTGTAAAGGGAAGATAATGTTTGGAAGTGATGTTTGGTTCTTCACTCTGCACCGCCACACACTGACCTCTACAGCATTATTTATTTTCCAAGTCTCATTGCACTTCCATGTTCTTGAAGATCAAAACAATGATGTGTGGTAATGGACAGAATCAAAGGGCCATAACTCTGTGAAAAATCATAGAAATAAAACACAAAGACAATACACACACTCTCCACTTGGTAGTGATGCTTCCTAGCAAGTTTCATAGAATTCCAGGTACTAGAATGAGAAATGGAGAGGACAAGCATTTGGTAATGGATGCAATCGAAGGGCCACAACTCTGTAAAACATCATCAAACGTAAACAATAAGAAAGTATGCATATCTCCACTTGGTAATGATACATCATAGCTAGTTTCATAAAATTCCAATCAATGGTTCTAGAGAAATAGCCTGGAAAAAAATTTGGGGACAGACAGACGGACGCGGCTATGTATGACAAGCATGTAAAACAAGTTTCATAAAATTCTAACCTGAGGTTGAAGAGAAAAAGTGCAGATAAACCAGAGGTTGTAGAGAAATAGCCCGGACAAGAACTTGGGGACGTACAAAGCGGCGACTATATGCTTCCCCCTTTGGAGGAGCATAATAATATACAATTTTTGACTATTCAAGAGCCGTAACTCTGACAATAATTATCAGATTTTGCCAGTTAACATACTTGTCTAAGGTATTATGGTTATATAACTGACTGATAATTTTATTTCCTCCAATTTTCAGGAAAGCATATAATACAATGAAACAAATGAACAAGTTAACTTATCTACAAAAATGAAAAATTACATGTATACATATTTAAGAAAAAATCACAATTATTATATGTACATGAATATAGCTATTATACAGTCAGTTCAAATTAATTCAATTTTCTTATTCTGACAGCACAATCATCATAAATATGAATCAATATGTCATTTAATAAGATGTAAACATAATTGGATATGTTCAGACTAAGAATGTTATATCTCACACACCGGATCATAAAACATTAAATGGTTATATCTGTATATTATTACTTTGTAACTAAGTCTGGTGAAGATAAAATTAAAACACAGAGCGATGAGAATAACTCACCTTGAGCTAAATACCTACAAATGTTATAATCACAGCAAGTGCATTTTTTGCACAGCTGGTGGGCCACGATTTACAGCGTGTATTTAAGGCCTACTACAGTTAAATAGGATTGTTTTCTGTATGTGCGTTATATCTATGCGTCATATGAAGCCGCAGGCCACACAAAAACACACAACTTGCCACAGTTTCTTCCTAGCAAACATATTTTTCTGTGGCCTGTCCCTTTGCAGGCTGTAGCGGCTTAACAGCATCTAAGGAATGGCATTTCAAATGTAATTTCATAATTTTCGATGTAATAATAAAATAAGCTATTCACCATTACGACGCGTGTGTATTTAATTTACTAACTCGACAGGTTGTTGACACATGGGGGCTGACATCTTGAATCGGAATCGAGGCGCACCTCATTCTTATACATACGCTTTCCTAAAATGTTTGTCAACAAATTCGCAGAAAAAAATCTTCTGTTAAAACAACATATAGAAACCGAATTATTTTTTATATTTTAGAACATTTTTATTGCTAAACATCGGTCAACTTTAATATGATCCGTACTATTAAGTTTGAGATAAAAGTATTGCGCTAACTTCCGGTTGTAAAAAGCACAACTTTTGTATTCACAATTGTGATTTTTTCTATTTGTTTCTGATTTGAAGAGATATTTAATGTATGTTATTCTTTTTTTAGTTATATATCAGTTCGAGGTTCACATTTGTGTTGTTCCAATTTTAACTTCTATTTAATTGATACTATTTGTGACATTTTTATAATATTATATTGGTGAGCATATGTGTTTGACAAAAAAGGGAGACATAACCAGATACACACCTGAGAGTAACTATAAACTGGGGTTTCTATTTCCGAAAATTGTTGTATTGGAAAAGCAGGAATACTTACCAGAAAATATTTTCAATTTTGCATAGATACCACTGTATTAAAGGGTAACATTGAAAATATCACATTGTCCTCATTTAAAACCACTTTAAAAAAAATCACAGTCCGATCGCATATGATATTTTTATCCTAAATACATAAATCCAAGCTGTTGATGATGATTTTTATTAGTTGTCTCAAAGTTTGTCGAGAACAAAAGATTGTTTTTATGACATTTCTTCGTCAAATTTTATGTTAATAAATCCATGCTCCACTCAATTTTGTATTTCCAATGTACACAATATTTTAATTAATCCATCTGTGTGATAATTATTATAAATTGACTATTATTAAATTATGATTTGAGACATTCTATTTAAATAGCATATTGAGTATATATATCACGTGATTATCAACCAAAATTGTGAAGTTGTGCTGCCAATGTTTAAATGCTGTTGATGATTGACTCATATAGTTGCTGTTTAACAGTTAATATTTTGCTCATATAGTTGCTGTTTAACGGTGATTATTTGGCTCATATCATTGCTGTTAATGTTTGACTCGTATCATAGCTTTTTCACAGTTAATGTTTGACTCATATAGTTTCTGTAGATGTTTTTCTCATGTAGTTGCTGTTAATGTTTGACTCAAAAAGTTGCTGTTTAACAGTGAATATTTGGCTCATATCATTGCTGTTAATGGTTGGCTCATATATTTTCTGTATATGTTTGACTGATATAGTTGCTGTTGATGTTTGACTCATATTGTTGTTGTTTAACAGTTAATATTTGACTCGTATAATTGCTGTTAATGTTTGACTCATATAGTTGCTGTTTGGAAGTTATGTTTGGCTCATATAGTTGCTGTTATTGTTTGGCTCATAAAGTTGCTGATTTATGTTTGACTCATTTAGTTTTGGTTTAACAGTTAATATTTGGCTCATTTAATTGCTGTTCATGTTTGACTCATATAGTTGCTGTTTAACAGTGAATATTTGGGCTCATATCATTGCTGTTAATGTTTGGCTCATATAGTTTCTGTAGCTGTTTGACTGGTATAGTTGCTATTAATATTCAACTCATATAATGGCTGTGATTGTTTGACTCATATAGTTGCTGTTTTGAAGTTGTGTTTGGCTCATATAGTTGCTGTTATTGTTTGGCTCATATAGTTGCTGTTTAACAGTTAATGCTTTGCTCATATAGTTGCTGTTTAAAAGTTATGTTTGGCTCATATAGTTGCTGTTATTGTTTGGCTTATATAATTGCTGTAGATGTTTGACTCAGCTCGTATCATTGTTTTTTCACAGTTAATGTTTGACTCATATATTGCTATTAATGTTTGACTCATATATTTGCTGTTTAAAAGTTGTGTTCGGCTCATATAGTTGCTGTTATTGTTTGGCTCATATAGTTGCTGTTAATGTTTGACTCATATATTTGCTGTTAATATTTGGCTCATATAGTTGCTTTTAATGTTTGGCTCATATAGTTGCTGTTAAAGTCACTATCTCCAATACTGTCTTTGTAGGAACAATGGCTCGTGGTCACCAGAAGATACAATCTCAGCAGAAGAATAAGGAAAAGATGGACAAAATGAAAAAAGCACAGGGACATGATCAAAAGAAGGCAGCACAGGCTGGACTTAAGTTTGTGTGTTCTGCCTGCAAGGTACTGTTTTATAATACATCACTCCAGTAAAAAGCAAGCATCTTATGTAAAAGGTGTTTCTTTCTTAAATTTTCAGTCATTAATATAGCTGATGTCAATATAAATAAGTCAGATTTGAGGGGGAAAATCAGCCATTTGCTATCACTTCCTTATCGATCCTGAGGCAGTGTTTTGGCCGCATTTTAAATATGTCGCATTGCGTAGCATTGCAGTACTCTCTTAGTAAATTAATATTAGCATACTCTTGCATTTTTTTTTGTTCGAACCCTGGTGGGTCATACCGAAGACTTGAAAAATAGTACTTGAAGCTTCCTCGCTTGACACTCAGCATTTAGAGAATAATTTTAGGTCTTTCGACCCGGTGTCAGTATAATGTGATTAGATGGGGTATCATACCATGTGTGTGATTGGCATGATACTCCAGTGTGGCAGCACTTAGAATACTGTCTCAAGAAGACACCATCGCAATATAGCTGAAAATTGATCAAAGTGATGCATAACATAACACAAACAAATTACTTCTTTCTTTTTTAGCACCCAAGCACTTGAAACGGGTAATGGATGATATGCTGTAAAGATGAGACTTTTGTCTCTCAGTTTTAATTTATAACGTTTGCTTCTGCCTTGCAGTCCCAGATGCCCGACCCCAAGACGTACAAGCAACATTTTGAAAACAAGCATACGAAACTGGACCTGCCGGATGAGCTAAAAGAAATATAAATAAGGTTGTATTACAATGTAAAAGAAGATCCAAGCAGAGCTTTTTTCCCGGAAGGTGGGGAGAGGCCGAAGCCTTTGAAATTTGGGAAATACAGCAGGATTGAGAGGAAATTGAGATTTTTTTAAGATTTTAGCAAACTGGAAATTAAAGCGTAAAGATAATTTTGTTACTATTAATTATAAACTTCTTCCGTGGCTGAGAGGTTAAGGCATCTGCCTCAGAAGCAGGAGGTCGTAGGTTTGAATCACAGCTCACCAAGCAGCTTGTTAATTTGAGTGGTTCTGAATGTCTAACAGCCTGATGCTTACCAAGAATGACTTTTGGGAAGTAACTGTGTACAACATATAGGTGTCTCAAAAGCCCATTGGGCTGGCACACTCAATTGGGGTGACACTATAAAAAACAACAATTCACTTTATTACAGTAATAGAAACATCCTGTGTTTTTTTATCCTTTAATTGTAAGAAAAACTCGTCTAAAATATAAAATATATATATATTTTTTTCTTTTTGGGATTTTTTTTCCTCAATTGTGGGGGGGGGGGGAACCATATTTTTACATTTGGGAAAGAAGCTGAATATCAACTTCTGTTTAAAGGTAAAAAAGCTCTGTCATACATTATTATTATATTGCATGTGTTTTTTTCCGGCCATTTTTATAGCCGTTATTGGGTCATATTCCCAATGACAAATAGTATCTTTTCCCAATTGAGTGGTAAAAATTCCCAATTGAAAGCTTCATTAATTGTAAATTGTAAAGTTTTCCCATTCTGAATTAAATATGACATTGATTCTTTAATTAAATGGTCAGAGAAGCAAGTGTACACATTTTTATGAAATTAAACAAATATATATTTTATGTAAATGAAAACTACGTTGAAACTCCCAATTCCAAGGGTATTGGTCATCATCCCAAAACAGTGGAAAAAAACACTATGTGATCATTATTTACATTTCTTCTGCAATTTTCCAAATGAACTATATAGAATATCTGCATTTCATTTCCCATAGAAAAATATTTGCAGCAGAGTTGAGCTGAAAAGAACCAGTTTGCATTTCTTTGAATGAAAATCTTGGTTTGCTATTGCATTGTCCAGCATGTTGCATTGTCAGTTACAATGGGTGCTTAACAAGTTACCATAAAAATGCATGCACACATTTACTGTGTTGACCTTATCACTGTTCCAGTCTTTGAGGTTTAATGCATCATAGTAAATTTGCAAAATAAGATCAGGGTTTTATCTGAAACAAGCTGGGCCCGATTAGCTCAGTTGTTACGCGTCTGACTATCAATCTAGGAGTTTGAGTTAGAATCCCTGCCCGTCAACTGTCTCCGTGATGATTGATATACGATGTTGTGTCTCATTATCATTCGTCTCTCACCACAAATTCAAGTTGGGAAGTTATCAGTTACTTGCGGAGACGGGTGTGCTCAAGTACTGGTTAACCAAGGATGGTTAGGTTAATTGATTGTCTGTTAGCCCTCGATGGCACAAAAATGACACTAAATATTCAATCTATTATTTGAAACAAAAAATATAATGTTGGTATAAGACTTCAGTATTAAAAGCGCAATTTTGAGTTTTCATCTTGTGATGAAAAACAATAGTCTAGTTTGCATCACCCATTGAAAACTCAAAATTGAGCTTTTAATCCTTATTTAAAGGCTACTGTGAAGGTTCCGATTCACTCCAGCAATTAACCTGGATATCTGAAATGTATGAAGAATTGGGTTAAAAACTCAGCATCAACGTGTTGAACGCCATTGAAATACAATTGAAAATTCAGCATAAATTGTTTATATATTTACTTTATTTGAATATTCAAGCTATAAATGTCACAAAATACATGTCTAATGTCATGGGTTTGAACCTACCTTGATCCAAACATCTTCCTACACCAATAAAACTGCAATATATATGCAATATATAGCCGGTGTCAAAAATAGCGTTAGACCTATTAAACACTTCATGAATTAACATGTGTGAAGTGTTTATAGAAGAATGGTTATTGGGTAGTTAATCCCGGTTTAAACGTCTTTGTTTTAAATAATAGATTTGTCTTTAAAGATAATTTTGAGGGAAGCCAAATATTAGCTGTCACATACTTCATCTTTACTGGGAAACCATGCCACACTTTCTTGTCAACTCTACTCCAAATAATGCCGGGCATTGTTGGCTCAGTCTGACTATCAATCCAGGGGCCATGGGTTTGAATCTCTGCCCAGCAACAGTCTCCGTGATGATTGATAAATGATATTGCAGTCCATTGCCATTAGTCTCTCACCGCTGATTCATGTAGGAAAGTTATTAGTTACTTGCAGAGGTATTTGTGCTTGAGGTCAAGTTGACCTTCCAAGATCCCACGAAAGAATGGTCATCTGATTGCCTGTAAACCCTCATGGCATACAAATAATGCTAGATATTCAAGCAAACAAACTACTCCAACTAAACTTCTCAAACAATTTTGGGCACAGTTGCTCGGTAGTTTCACTTATATCCAGTTGAAATCTTGTTGTTTACTTAGATTGGATGGAGAACCATGCATAAAACTTAATGTGTTATTTTTTCTCATTTCAGACTGCTTTTATCATTATGCCATGATCTTTCATTGGACAGAGTCATCGTCATGGAAACATGTTGCATGACATCATCATCTTATCATTTCATCATATACTGTAAGAAGTGTGTAACATCTGCTAGTATGACAGCCATCTTATTACAATATGACAGCGATCTAATTACAATCGATTGATATTTGGTGACATTTATGATATTCTTTCATTGTTCTATGGTTAGATACATGTAAGTTAAGTGAATGTTGTGTTATGACTGCAAGAAATTGATGCGAAAATCAACATTACAGTGCCAAGACATCGTTTGTTCTTACTCAACCCTAGACTAGTAGCAAGACAATGGCAGTGCATATTCACTGCTCAAATCATTTCTGATGCATGTAAATTTTTACATCATAATTCACATGTGAGTATAGCAGGAATGGATAGCAATCTGGTGGATTTCATATTGGCTATCGTGTTGGGATTCAAGAACAATTTTACATGCGCATATACAAAGGATATGGAAGATTTCATTGAAAATGCATTAAAACATTCTACAAACTGTGGTTAGAAAGTTCATATTTATTTCTACAGATTTAACTTGTATTTCCCCTTAAGTAAATTGTGAAAGGTTAAAATGCTGCAATGATACATTTTGGACATGTAAAAATTGAATTCTTTTCATTTGATACTTTGAACAAAATTTTATAGTTGCAACAATATTAAACAGTTTTAATATTTGAAATATAGAAAATAAAACCAAATGATATTCATAGTACTTACTGGCACAGACCATTACTATTTTTATGACTTGCAAATGGATCAAGCCCATGTAACATTTATGTTAAAAAATGATTGAATCTAAATAAATTGTGTTTTTAGTATACTAGACTTTTGGTTTTAACATCAAAACCTATTCCAGTACTTATGCCTGTACGTATCAGTCATTCCATATGTGTACTTACTATTTTGAAAATGTTTTGTTGCCAATGATTTATTGGCTCAAATCATTTTACTGACAAAGTCAACCTAATTTTCTTTGATCATTAGATTTAATGAAGGCAGTGCATGGTTTCCACCCCATGCAAATGCTAATTTGGTGATTTTCTCCACATTGCACAAAAGTCGGAAGTAAACGTAAAAATTCCAAATTTGAAAAAAAAAACACCATTAATTTTTATAGTGCACATTTCCATCTATGTTTCTGGACCATTAATTATTAAGAAATGTCAGTAAAAAAATACTGAGAGCTAAGTAATGCAACCTATGGTCACACACTGATCTGGGTCTACATTATGTGTTAATGGCATCATTTGATTGAACTGTAATAATTGTGAGCATACATGTGTATAAATGTATTGTTGTCAGGAATGTTGTCCTTTGTAAATGTCTGAGACATAAGGAAATGATGGGATATTGACAATTACAAAATACTGGGATATTGACAATTAGAAAATACAGGGATATTGACAATTAGGAAATACTGGGATATTGACAATTAGGAAATGCTGGGATATTGATAATTAGGAAATAATGGGATATTGACAATTAGGAAATACTGAGATATTGACAATTAGGAAATACTGGGATATTGACAATTAAGAAATAATGAGATATTGACAATTAGGAAATAATGGGATATTGACAATTAAGAAATAATAGGATATTGGCAAGTGAAAATTATTTAGCCACTATTAAGTGACACTTTAGAAATAAGAATAAAGATGGGATATTGACAGTTAGGAAATACTGGGATATTGACAATTAGGAAATACTGAGATATTGACAATAAGTTAATAATGGGAAATTGATAATTAGGAAATAATGGATATTGACAATTAGGAAATACTGGGATATTGACAATGAGGAAAAAAAAGGATATTGGCGAGTGAAAAGATATTAAGCTTTGTATATGTATTTGATTTTTGTTAAAATATTTGAAATAATGACATGCACAATTAATGATTTGTTTAAAATTGATTTACTGTTTTTTTGTAGAATGGTTCACTGCCATATTTAGTGTGTATAATTGTATTAGTTGTTGTTACGCAAACAAAATGTCATGGGAGGACATCCAAATGTACAAACAGCGCTACTTTTTATTTAAAACGAAACTAGGAAAGTCGCTTGTCAGTGCTTTATTATTGACCATATCAGAATCAGCAAAAATCCAAGTCCAGTTATGGAACTGTTAATTTTAATTTTGAAATGAAACATGGCAATTTCAATAAATATTGAATTACATATTTTTGAAAATAATAAATCTGCATGATGCAAATATGAAATAGAATATCCAAGTACATGTATATACCTTTAATTTCCATTTTATTTTGGAAAGAGCCATCACTCTTGTAAATGGTCGAACGTAATTATGTCGAACGTTATCATGTCGCATATTTATGATAATATATGACAATATTTCATTGTGTGTGTGTGAGAAAAAAATCCCCAAAAATATCAGTTTGTATTTTTTGAGAGATTCACTTGTTTTAAAACTAACCTGACCACTAGTTTTATAAACTTGCTATCAATTCAGGGGTCATAAGTTCAAATGCCAGACTTGGCCAGTGTATTCGTGATGATTGATATATGATATTGTGTCCCATGTCATTCGTCTCTAGTCGCTGATTCATGTGGGAAAGTTGTCAGTTAATGGCGGATATTGCTGTGCTCAAGTACTGATTAATCTAAAGAGTAATTATCTCAACTGGTCAATGATGTGTTCATGCACCAATGAATATGCAATTTGTTCACCCATGTTATTGTTTGTTTGAAGGATGAATACCGACTAAGCAGACACCTGCTCTGAGAAATTTCAATGAGCAGAAATTTAACTTTACCCTTTACTCCATAGATACACGTTTTCCCGCACCAATCACAGAAGGCCTTTGAAAACAGTGCAGGAAGAGTTCAGATTGCTCGTAACGAGCAATCTGAACACTTCCTTCACTGTTTTCCACTCTGTCAGTTAATATAAACATAATTCACCCAATAATTCAAAACCTTTTATATTAGGTGTGCAAAGGCATCTATACTAGAGGTGTCCAAAGGCGTCTGTATGAAGTAAAGGGTTAAACAATTTCCTGTTTCTTTAGGCGTCGGTGCAATGTTCCTGTATGGGGTATTGTGCTGTGTGTCTGCCAGTTTGTGCCTGGGTGGGTGGGGTATGTCTCAAACACGAACAATGCTTTGAAGAATTTGAATATAGATAAATATAACTGATGAACATGTTATATCGTTTTGTTCAAATTGTTTAGGTCAAATTTGTCACAAATGATATTTTTAGTGTATTTTATATATCAGTTTTTCTTTTGAAGAATTTTAATCATAGAAAAAATATAACTGACATACATGTGATATCGTTTTCTCAAAGTTGTGGTGGTCAAATTTGTCGCAAATTTTGTTATTTTTTAATCTTATTTTTATAAATCATTATTTTTGTCAGAAAGTCCATACCTTCTCATTTGTTGGTTGTATACATTATGCATTCTGTCTTTTTCTTTAAATATTAGATGGTTGTTAAAATTAAAAGTTCGAGCTATTTTAATTGATGTCAAGTTAAAAGAATATTTTGAAATTTTAGGCATTCAACCTCATCAGTAACATAATGTACAGATTTGGTTCAACAATTCTCTTCATTTCCACTTTAGTGAGAACACTTTATGCTCTGATTCAGATATAATTTTCGTATAAGAATGCTAGATTTACACCACAAGAAATAAAACAAAAACAAACCTTTAGGTCCATTACAGTGATGCAAAATGCGAGAAAAAAAAATTTCAACTGACAAAATAGGCAGATGGAATCACAAACGAACAATTAAAATAGTAACCTAATCCAACCATAATTTATTTTACATTCTATCAATAACAGATTCTGATTTGGATATATTAAAACTTGTTTCAATTTAATTGTATGTTTTCGAGTAATTTTTAGATTTGATAAATGTACTTTGTGTTTCCAACACTACCCATTCCAGTACAATAAGTTAAGACTGAATGTGAATAAACATTATTAATTTATAATTGGTTGTTTATCTTAAAATTTTGTTTAATACAGCAAAATGTTTATTCCACCTCTCACAAACTCTTCTAGAGTTTATGCATATAAAGTGTGTTGGCACACATGTAAGCATCAGGACTGAGCCATTGTGAAACTGTAGGTTAACATTGAATGTCCTGTTGGTTGGGCATTTGGAAATGGATAACTGTGTTTCCAGCAGGTAAGAGTCCCCAAGCTTAAGTTTACATTTGTATATGAATTTGTACATTGCACTGTCATGATCAGTGCCAAGTGAGGCCATACACATGATGAGTGCCAAGTGAGGTCATATATATGATAAGTGTCAAATGAGGCAATATACATGATGAGTGCCAAGTGAGGCAATATACATGATGAGTGCCAAGTGAGGCCATATACATGATGAGTGCCAAGTGAGGTCATATACATGATGAGTGCCAAGTGAGGTCATATACATGATGAGTGCCAAGTGAGGCCATATACATGATGAGTGCCTAGTGAGGCCATATACATGAGTGCCTAGTGAGGCCATATACATGATGAGTGCCAAGTGAGGCAATATACATGATGAGTGCCAAGTGAGGTCATATACATAATGAGTGCCAAGTGAGGCCATATGCATGATGAGTGCCTAGTGAGGCCATATACATGATGAGTGCCAAGTGAGGCCATATACATGATGAGTGCCAAGTGAGGTCATATACATGATGAGTGCCAAGTGAGGCCATATGCATGATGAGTGCCTAGTGAGGCCATATGCATGATGAGTGCCAAGTGATGTCATATACATGATGAGTTCCAAGTGAGGCCATATACATGATGAGTGGCAAGTGAGGCCATATACATGATGAGTGCCAAGTGAGGCCATATACATGATGAGTTCCAAGTGAGGCCATATACATGACGAGTGCCAAGTGAGGCCATATACATGATGAGTGCCAAGTGAGGCCATATGCATGATGAGTGCCTAGTGAGGCCATATACATGATGAGTGCCAATTGTGGACATATACATGATGAGTGCCTAGTGAGGCCATATACATGATGAGTTCCAAGTGAGGCCATATACATGATGAGTTCCAAGTGAGGTCATATACATGATGAGTGCCTAGTGAGGCCATATACATTTTGAGTTCCAAGTGAGGTCATATACATGATGAGTGCAAAGTGAGGCCATATATATGATGAGTGCAAAGTGAGGCCATATACATGATGAATGTCAAGTGAGGCCAAATACATGATGAGTGCCTAGTGAGGCCATATACATGATGAGTTCCAAGTGAGACCATATACATGATGAGTTCCAAGTGAGGTCATATATATGATGAGTGCCTAGTGAGGCCATATACATTTTGAGTTCCAAGTGAGGTCATATACATGATGAGTGCAAAGAGAGGTCATATACATGATGAGTGCAAAGTGAGGCCATATACATGATGAGTTCCAAGTGAGGTCATATACATGATGAGTGCAAAGTGAGGCCATATACATGATGAGTGCCTAGTGAGGCCATATACATTTTGAGTTCCAAGTGAGGTCATATACATGATGAGTGCCAAGTGAGGCCATATATATGATGAGTGCAACGTGAGGCCATATACATGATGAGTGCCAAGTGAGGTCATATACATGATGAGAGCCAAGTGAGGCCATCTCAATGATGACTGCCAAGTGAGGCCATATAAATGATGAGTACCAAGTGAGGTCATATAAATGATGAGTGCCAAGTGAGGTCATATACATGATGAGTGCCAAGTGAGGTCATATAAATGATGAGTGCCAAGTGAGGTCATATAAATGATGAGTGCCAAGTGAGGTCATATACATGATGAGTGCCTAGTGAGGTCATATACATGATGAGTGCCAAGTGAGGCCATCTCAATGACGAGTGCCAAGTGAGGCCATATAAATGATAAGTGCCAAGTGAGGTCATATAAATGATGAGTTCCAAGTGAGGCAATATAAATGATGAGTTCCAAGTGAGGCCATATACATGACGAGTGCCAAGTGAGGCCATATAAATGATGAGTGCCAAGTGAGGTCATATAAATGATGAGTTCCAAGTGAGGCAATATACATGATGAGTTCCAAGTGAGGCCATATACATGACGAGTGCCTAGTGAGGTCATATATATGAAGAGTGCCAAGTGAGGCCATATACATGATGAGTGCAAAGTGAGGCCATATAAAAGATGAGTGCCAAGTGAGGCCATATACATGATGAGTGCCAAGTGAGGCCATATACATGATGAGTGCCAAGTGAGGCCATATACATGATGAATGCCAAGTGAGGCCATATACATGATGAGTTCCAAGTGAGGTCATATATATGATGAGTGCAAAGTGAGGCCATATAAATGATGAGTGCCAAGTGAGGCCATATACATGATGAGTGCCAAGTGAAGTCATATACATGATGAGTTCCAAGTGAGGTCATATACATGATGAGTGCCAAGTGAGGCCATATATATGATGAGTGCATAGTGATGTCATATACATGATGAGTGCCAAGTGAGGCCATCTCAATGATGAGTGCCAAGTGAGGCCATATAAATGATGAATGCCAAGTGAGGTCATATACATGATGAGTGCCAAGTGAGGTCATATACATGATGAGTGCCAAGCGAGGCCATCTCAATGATGAGTGCCAAGTGAGGCCATATAAATAATGAGTGCCAAGTGAGGTCATATACATGATGAGTGCCAAGTGAGGTCATATACATGATGAGTGCCAAGTGAGGCCATCTCAATGATGAGTGCCAAGTGAGGCTATATAAATGATGAGTGCCAAGTGAGGTCATATAAATGATGAGTGCCAAGTGAGGTCATATACATGATAAGTGCCAAGTGAGGCCATATACATGATGAGTGCCAAGTGAAGTCATATACATGATGAGTGCCAAGTGAAGTCATATACATGATGAGTGCCAAGTGAGGTCTTATACATGATGAGTGCCAAGTGAGGCCATATACATGATGAGTGCCAAGTGAGGCCATCTCAATGATGAGTGCCAAGTGAGGCCATATACATGATGAGTGCCAAGTGAGGCCCTATAAATGATGAGTGCCAAGTGAGGTCATATACATGATGAGTGCCAAGTGAGGCCATATACATGATGAGTGCCAAGTGAGGTCATATACATGATGAGTGCCAAGTGAGGTCATATACATGATGAGTGCCAAGTGAGGCCATATACATGATGAGTGCCTAGTGAGGCCATATACATGAGTGCCAAGTGAGGCCATATACATGATGAGTGCCTAGTGAGGCCATATACATGATGAGTGCCAAGTGAGGCAATATACATGATGAGTGCCAAGTGAGGTCATATACATAATGAGTGCCAAGTGAGGCCATATGCATGATGAGTGCCTAGTGAGGCCATATACATGATGAGTGCCAAGTGAGGCCATATACATGATGAGTGCCAATTGAGGTCATATACATGATGAGTGCCAAGTGAGGCCATATGCATGATGAGTGCCTAGTGAGGCCATATGCATGATGAGTGCCAAGTGATGTCATATACATGATGAGTTCCAAGTGAGGCCATATACATGATGAGTGGCAAGTGAGGCCATATACATGATGAGTGCCAAGTGAGGCCATATACATGATGAGTTCCAAGTGAGGCCATATACATGACGAGTGCCAAGTGAGGCCATATACATGATGAGTGCCAAGTGAGGCCATATGCATGATGAGTGCCTAGTGAGGCCATATACATGATGAGTGCCAATTGTGGACATATACATGATGAGTGCCTAGTGAGGCCATATACATGATGAGTTCCAAGTGAGGCCATATACATGATGAGTTCCAAGTGAGGTCATATACATGATGAGTGCCTAGTGAGGCCATATACATTTTGAGTTCCAAGTGAGGTCATATACATGATGAGTGCAAAGTGAGGCCATATATATGATGAGTGCAAAGTGAGGCCATATACATGATGAATGTCAAGTGAGGCCAAATACATGATGAGTGCCTAGTGAGGCCATATACATGATGAGTTCCAAGTGAGACCATATACATGATGAGTTCCAAGTGAGGTCATATATATGATGAGTGCCTAGTGAGGCCATATACATTTTGAGTTCCAAGTGAGGTCATATACATGATGAGTGCAAAGTGAGGCCATATACATGATGAGTGCCTAGTGAGGCCATACACATTTTGAGTTCCAAGTGAGGTCATATACATGATGAGTGCCAAGTGAGGCCATATATATGATGAGTGCAACGTGAGGCCATATACATGATGACTGCCAAGTGAGGCCATATAAATGATGAGTACCAAGTGAGGTCATATAAATGATGAGTGCCAAGTGAGGTCATATACATGATGAGTGCCAAGTGAGGTCATATAAATGATGAGTGCCAAGTGAGGTCATATAAATGATGAGTGCCAAGTGAGGTCATATACATGATGAGTGCCTAGTGAGGTCATATACATGATTAGTGCCAAGTGAGGCCATCTCAATGACGAGTGCCAAGTGAGGCCATATAAATGATAAGTGCCAAGTGAGGTCATATAAATGATGAGTTCCAAGTGAGGCAATATAAATGATGAGTTCCAAGTGAGGCCATATACATGACGAGTGCCAAGTGAGGCCATATAAATGATGAGTGCCAAGTGAGGTCATATAAATGATGAGTTCCAAGTGAGGCAATATACATGATGAGTTCCAAGTGAGGCCATATACATGACGAGTGCCTAGTGAGGTCATATATATGAAGAGTGCCAAGTGAGGCGATATACATGATGAGTGCAAAGTGAGGTCATATATAGGATGAGTGCAAAGTGAGGCCATATAAAAGATGAGTGCCAAGTGAGGCCATATAAAAGATGAGTGCCAAGTGAGGCCATATACATGATGAGTGCCAAGTGAGGCCATATACATGATGAGTGCCAAGTGAGGCCATATACATGATGAGTGCCAAGTGAAGTCATATACATGATGAGTGCCAAGTGAGGTCATATATAGGATGAGTGCAAAGTGAGGCCATATAAAAGATGAGTGCCAAGTGAGACCATATACATGATGAGTGCCAAGTGAGGCCATATACATGATGAGTGCCAAGTGAGGCCATATACATGATGAGTGCCAAGTGAAGTCATATACATGATGAGTGCCAAGTGAGACCATATACATGATGAGTGCCAAGTGAGGTCATATATATAATGAGTGCAAAGTGAGGCCATATAAATGATGAGTGCCAAGTGAAGTCATATACATGATGAGTGCCAAGTGAGACCATATACATGATGAGTTCCAAGTGAGGTCATATATATGATGAGTGCCAAGTGAGGCCATATATATGATGAGTGCCAAGTGAGGCCATATACATGATGAGTGCCAAGTGAAGTCATATACATGATGAGTTCCAAGTGAGGTCATATACATGATGAGTGCCAAGTGAGGCCATATATATGATGAGTGCATAGTGATGTCATATACATGATGAGTGCCAAGTGAGGCCATCTCAATGATGAGTGCCAAGTGAGGCCATATAAATGATGAATGCCAAGTGAGGTCATATACATGATGAGTGCCAAGTGAGGTCATATACATGATGAGTGCCAAGCGAGGCCATCTCAATGATGAGTGCCAAGTGAGGCCATATAAATAATGAGTGCCAAGTGAGGTCATATACATGATGAGTGCCAAGTGAGGTCATATACATGATGAGTGCCAAGTGAGGCCATCTCAATGATGAGTGCCAAGTGAGGCTATATAAATGATGAGTGCCAAGTGAGGTCATATAAATGATGAGTGCCAAGTGAGGTCATATACATGATAAGTGCCAAGTGAGGCCATATACATGATGAGTGCCAAGTGAAGTCATATACATGATGAGTGCCAAGTGAGGTCTTATACATGATGAGTGCCAAGTGAGGTCTTATACATGATGAGTGCCAAGTGAGGCCATATACATGATGAGTGCCTAGTGAGGTCATATACATGATGAGTGCCAAGTGAGGCCATCTCAATGATGAGTGCCAAGTGAGGCCATATACATGATGAGTGCCAAGTGAGGCCCTATAAATGATGAGTGCCAAGTGAGGTCATATACATGATGAGTGCCAAGTGAGGTCATATAAATGATGAGTGCCAAGTGAGGTCATATACATGATGAGTGCCAAGTGAGGTTATATACATGATGAGTGCCAAGTGAGACCATCTCAATGATGAGTGCCAAGTGAGGCCATATAAATGATGAGTGCCAAGTGAAGTCATATACATGATGAGTGCCAAGTGAGGTCATATACATGATGAGTGCCAAGTGAGGCCATCTCAATGATGAGTGCCAAGTGAGGCCATATAAATGATGAGTGTCAATTGAGGTCATATAAATGATGAGTGCCAAGTGAGGTCATATACATGATAAGTGTCAAGTGAGGCCATATACATGATAAGTGCCAAGTGAAGTCATATACATGATAAGTGCAAAGTGAGGCCATATACATGATGAGTGCCAAGTGAGGTCATATACATGATAAATGCCAAGTGTGGCCATATACATGATGAGTGCCAAGTGAAGTCATATACATGATGAGTGCCAAGTGAGGCCATATACATGATGAGTTCCAAGTGAGACCATATACATGATGAGTTCCAAGTGAGGTCATATACATGATGAGTGCCTAGTGAGGCCATATACATTTTGAGTTCCAAGTGAGGTCATATACATGATGAGTGCCAAGTGAGGCCATATACATGATGAGTGCAAAGTGAGGCCATATATATGATGAGTGCAAAGTGAGGCCATATACATGATGAGTGCCAAGTGAGGCCATATACATTTTGAGTTCCAAGTGAGGTGATATACATGATGAGTGCAAAGTGAGGCCATATATATGATGAGTGCAACGTGAGGCCATATACATGATGAGTGCCAAGTGAGGTCATATACATGATGAGAGCCAAGTGAGGCCATCTCAATGATGACTGCCAAGTGAGGCCATATAAATGATGAGTACCAAGTGAGGTCATATAAATGATGAGTGCCAAGTGAGGTCATATACATGATGAGTGCCAAGTGAGGTCATATAAATGATGAGTGTCAAGTGAGGTCATATACATGATGAGTGCCTAGTGAGGTCATATACATGATGAGTGCCAAGTGAGGCCATCTCAATGATGAGTGCCAAGTGAGGCCATATAAATGATGAGTGCAAAGTGAGGTCATATAAATGATGAGTTCCAAGTGAGGCAATATAAATAATGAGTTCCAAGTGAGGCCATATACATGACGAGTGCCAAGTGAGGCCATATAAATGATGAGTGCCAAGTGAGGTCATATAAATGATGAGTTCCAAGTGAGGTCATATACATGATGAGTGCCAAGTGAGGCCATATATATGATGAGTGCATAGTGAGGTCATATACATGATGAGTGCCAAGTGAGGCCATCTCAATAATGAGTGCCAAGTGAGGCCATATAAATGATGAATGCCAAGTGAGGTCATATACATGATGAGTGCCAAGTGAGGTCATATACATGATGAGTGCCAAGTGAGGCCATCTCAATGATGAGTGCCAAGTGAGGCCATATAAATAATGAGTGCCAAGTGAGGTCATATACATGATGAGTGCCAAGTGAGGTCATATACATGATGAGTGCCAAGTGAGGCCATCTCAATGATGAGTGCCAAGTGAGGCCATATAAATGATGAGTGCCAAGTGAGGTCATATAAATGATGAGTGCCAAGTGAGGTCATATACATGATAAGTGCCAAGTGAGGCCATATACATGATGAGTGCCAAGTGAAGTCATATACATGATGAGTGCCAAGTGAAGTCATATACATGATGAGTGCCAAGTGAGGTCTTATACATGATGAGTGCCAAGTGAGGCCATATACATGATGAGTGCCTAGTGAGGTCATATACATGATGAGTGCCAAGTGAGGCCATCTCAATGATGAGTGCAAAGTGAGGCCATATACATGATGAGTGCCAAGTGAGGCCCTATAAATGATGAGTGCCAAGTGAGGTCATATGCATGATGAGTGCCTAGTGAGGTCATATAAATGATGAGTGCCAAGTGAGGTCATATACATGATGAGTGCCAAGTGAGGTCATATACATGATGAGTGCCAAGGGAGACCATCTGAATGATGAGTGCCAAGTGAGGCCATATAAATGATGAGTGCCAAGTGAGGTCATATACATGATGAGTGCCAAGTGAGGTCATATACATGATGAGTGCCAAGTGAGGCCATCTCAATGATGAGTGCCAAGTGAGGCCATATAAATGATGAGTGTCAATTGAGGTCATATAAATGATGAGTGCCAAGTGAGGTCATATACATGATAAGTGCCAAGTGAGGCCATATACATGATAAGTGCCAAGTGAAGTCATATACATGATAAGTGCAAAGTGAGGCCATATACATGATGAGTGCCAAGTGAGGTCATATACATGATAAATGCCAAGTGTGGCCATATACATGATGAGTGCCAAGTGAAGTCATATACATGATGAGTGCCAAGTGAGGCCATATACATGATGAGTGCCTAGTGAGGTCATATACATGATGAGTGCCAAGTGAGGCCATCTCAATGATGACTGCCAAGTGAGGCCATATAAATGATGAGTGCCAAGTGAGGTCATATAAATGATGAGTGCCAAGTGAGGTCATATACATGATAAGTGCCAAGTGAGGTCATTTAGATGATGAGTGCCAAGTGAGGCCATATACATGATGAGTGCCAAGTGAGGTCATATACATGATGAGTGCCAAGTAAAGCCATCTCAATGATGAGTGCCAAGTGAGGTCATATAAATGATGAGTGCCAAGTGAGGTCATATACATGATAAGTGCCAAGTGAGGTCATTTAGATGATGAGTACCAAGTGAGGCCATATACATGATGGGTGCCAAGTGAGGCCATATACATGATGAGTGCCTAGTGAGGTCATATACATGATGAGTGCCAAGTGAGGCCATCTCAATGATGAATGCCAAGTCAGGCTATATAAATGATGAGTGCCAAGTGAGGTCATAAAAATGATGAGTGACAAGTGAGGTTATATACATGATGAGTGTCAAGTGAGGCCATATAAATGATGAGTGCCAAGTGAGGTCATATACATGATGAGTGCCAAGTGAGGCCATATAAATGATAAGTGCCAAGTCAGGCTATATACATGATGAGTGCCATGTGAGGCCATATACATGATGAGTGCAAAGTGTGGCCATATACATGATGAGTGCCAAGTGAGGCCATATACATGATGAGTGCAAAGTGAGGTCATATACATGATGAGTGCAAACAGAGGTCATATAAATGGTGAGTGCCTAGTGAGGTCATATATATGATGAGTGCCAAGTGAGGTCATATAGATGATGAGTGTCAAGTGAGGCCATATACATGATGAGTGCCAAGTGAGGCCATATACATGATGAGTGTCAAGTGAGGCCATATACATGATGAGTGCCAAGTGAGGCCATATACATGATGAGTGCCAAGTGAGGCCATATAGATGATGAGTGTCAAGTGATGCCATATACATGATGAGTGCCAAGTGAGGCCATATACATGATGAGTGCCAAGTGAGGCCATATATACGATGAGTGCCTAGTGATGTCATATATATGATGAGTGCAAAGTGAGGCCATATACATGATGAGTGCAAACAGAGGTCATATAAATAGTGAGTGCCTAGTGAGGTCATATATATGATGAGTGCCAAGTGAGGTCATATAGATGATGAGTGTCAAGTGAGGCCATATACATGATGAGTGCCAAGTGAGGCCATATACATGATGAGTGTCAAGTGAGGCCATATACATGATGAATGTCAAGTGAGGCCATATACATGATGAGTGCAAAGTGTGGCCATATACATGATGAGTGCCAAGTGAGGCCATATACATGATGAGTGCCAAGTGAGGCCATATACATGATGAGTGTCAAGTGAGGCCATATACATGATGAATGTCAAGTGAGGCCATATACATGATGAGTGCAAATTGTGGCCATATACATGATGAGTTCCAAGTGAGGCCATATACATGATGAGTGCCAAGTGAGGCCATATACATGATGAGTGCCAAGTGAGGCCATATACATGATGAGTGGCAAGTGAGGCAATCTCAATGATGACTGCCAAGTGTGGCCATATTCATGATGAGTGTCAAGTGAGGCCATATACATGATGAGTGCAAAGTGAGGCCGTATACATGATGAGTGCCAAGTGAGGCCATATACATGATGAGTGCCAAGTGAGGCCATATACATGATGAATGCCAAGTGAGGCCATATACATGATGAGTGTCAAGTGAGGCAATATACATGATGAATGTCAAGTGAGGCCATATACATGATGAGTGCAAAGTGTGGCCATATACATGATGAGTGTCAAGTGAGGCCATATACATGATGAGTGCCAAGTGATGCCATATACATGATGAGTGCCAAGTGAGGCCATCTCAATGATGACTGCCAAGTGTGGCCATATGCATGATGAGTGTCAAGTGAGGTCATATACATGATGAGTGCCAAGTGAGGTCATATACATGATGAGTGCCAAGTAAGGCAATATACATGATGAGTGCCAAGTGAGGCAATATACATGACGAGTGTCAAGTGAGGCCATATACATGACGAGTGCCAAGTGAGGCCATATACATGATGAGTGTAAAGTGAGGCCATATACATGACGAGTGCCAAGTGAGGCCATATACATGATGAATGCCAAGTGAGGCCATATACATGATGAGTGTCAAGTGAGGCAATATACATGATGAATGTCAAGTGAGGCCATATACATGATGAGTGCAAAGTGTGGCCATATACATGATGAGTGTCAAGTGAGGCCATATACATGATGAGTGCCAAGTGATGCCATATACATGATGAGTGCCAAGTGAGGCCATCTCAATGATGACTGCCAAGTGTGGCCATATGCATGATGAGTGTCAAGTGAGGCCATATACATGATGAGTGCCAAGTGAGGTCATATACATGATGAGTGCCAAGTAAGGCAATATACATGATGAGTGCCAAGTGAGGCAATATACATGATGAGTGTCAAGTGAGGCCATATACATGACGAGTGCCAAGTGAGGCCATATACATGATGAGTGTAAAGTGAGGCCATATACATGACGAGTGCCAAGTGAGGCCATATACATGACGAATGCAAAGTGAGGCCATATACATGATGAGTGCCAAGTGAGGCCATATACATGATGAGTGCCAAGTGAGGCCATATACATGATGAGTGGCAAGTGAGGCCATACACATGATGAGTGCCAAGTGAGGCCATACACATGATGAGTGCCAAGTGAGGTCATATACATGATGAGTGCCAAGTGAGGCAATATACATGATGAGTGCCAAGTGAGGCAATATACTTGATGAGTGTCAAGTGAGGCCATATACATGACGAGTGCCAAGTGAGTCCATATACATGACGAGTGCCAAGTGAGGTCATATAAATGATGAGTGTCAAGTGAGGCCATATACATGATGAGTGCCAAGTGAGGCCATATACATGATGAGTGCCAAGTGAGGCCATATACATGATGAGTGGCAAGTGAGGCAATCTCAATGATGACTGCCAAGTGTGGCCATATTCATGATGAGTGTCAAGTGAGGCCATATACATGATGAGTGCAAAGTGAGGCCGTATACATGATGAGTGCCAAGTGAGGCCATATACATGATGAGTGCCAAGTGAGGCCATATACATGATGAATGCCAAGTGAGGCCATATACATGATGAGTGTCAAGTGAGGCAATATACATGATGAATGTCAAGTGAGGCCATATACATGATGAGTGCAAAGTGTGGCCATATACATGATGAGTGTCAAGTGAGGCCATATACATGATGAGTGCCAAGTGATGCCATATACATGATGAGTGCCAAGTGAGGCCATCTCAATGATGACTGCCAAGTGTGGCCATATGCATGATGAGTGTCAAGTGAGGTCATATACATGATGAGTGCCAAGTGAGGTCATATACATGATGAGTGCCAAGTAAGGCAATATACATGATGAGTGCCAAGTGAGGCAATATACATGACGAGTGTCAAGTGAGGCCATATACATGACGAGTGCCAAGTGAGGCCATATACATGATGAGTGTAAAGTGAGGCCATATACATGACGAGTGCCAAGTGAGGCCATATACATGATGAATGCCAAGTGAGGCCATATACATGATGAGTGTCAAGTGAGGCAATATACATGATGAATGTCAAGTGAGGCCATATACATGATGAGTGCAAAGTGTGGCCATATACATGATGAGTGTCAAGTGAGGCCATATACATGATGAGTGCCAAGTGATGCCATATACATGATGAGTGCCAAGTGAGGCCATCTCAATGATGACTGCCAAGTGTGGCCATATGCATGATGAGTGTCAAGTGAGGCCATATACATGATGAGTGCCAAGTGAGGTCATATACATGATGAGTGCCAAGTAAGGCAATATACATGATGAGTGCCAAGTGAGGCAATATACATGATGAGTGTCAAGTGAGGCCATATACATGACGAGTGCCAAGTGAGGCCATATACATGATGAGTGTAAAGTGAGGCCATATACATGACGAGTGCCAAGTGAGGCCATATACATGACGAATGCAAAGTGAGGCCATATACATGATGAGTGCCAAGTGAGGCCATATACATGATGAGTGCCAAGTGAGGCCATATACATGATGAGTGGCAAGTGAGGCCATACACATGATGAGTGCCAAGTGAGGCCATACACATGATGAGTGCCAAGTGAGGTCATATACATGATGAGTGCCAAGTGAGGCAATATACATGATGAGTGCCAAGTGAGGCAATATACTTGATGAGTGTCAAGTGAGGCCATATACATGACGAGTGCCAAGTGAGTCCATATACATGACGAGTGCCAAGTGAGGTCATATAAATGATGAGTGTCAAGTGAGGCCATATACATGATGAGTGCCAAGTGAGGCCATATACATGACGAGTGCCAAGTGAGGCCATATACATGATGAGTGCAAAGTGAGGCCATATACATGATGAGTGTCAAGTGTGGCCATATACATGATGAGTGCCAAGTGAGGCCATATACATGATGAGTTCCAAGTGAGACCATATACATGATGAGTGCAAAGTGAGGCCATATACATGATGAGTGTCAAGTGAGGTCATATACATGATGAGTGTCAAGTGAGGCCATATACATGATGAGTGCCAAGTGAGGCCATATACATGACGAGTGCCAAGTGAGGCCATATACATGATGAGTGCAAAGTGAGGCCATATACATGATGAGTGCCAAGTGAGGCCATATACATGACGAGTGTCAAGTGAGGCCATATACATGACGGGTGCCAAGTGAGGCCATATACATGATGAGTGTCAAGTGAGGCCATATACATGACGAGTGCCAAGTGAGGCCATATACATGATGAGTGCCAAGTGAGGCCATATACATGATGAGTGTCAAGTGAGGCCATATACATGATGAGTGGCAAGTGAGGCCATATACATGATGAGTGGCAAGTGAGGCCATCTCAATGATGACTGCCAAGTGTGGCCATATACATGATGAGTGTCAAGTGAGGCCATATACATGATGAATGTCTAGTGAGGCCATATACATGATGAGTGTCAAGTGAGGCCATATACATGACGAGTGGCAAGTTAGGCCATCTCAATGATGACTGCCAAGTGAGGCCATATACATGATGAGTGCCAAGTGAGGCCATGTACATGATGAGTGCCAAGTAAGGCCATATACATGATGAGTGCCAAGTGAGGTCATATACATGATGAGTGCCAAGTAAGGCAATATACATGATGAGTGCCAAGTGAAGCCATATACATGACGAGTGGCAAGTGGGGCCATCTCAATGATGACTGCCAAGTAAGGCCATATACATGATGAGTGCCAAGTGTAGTCATATACATGATGAGTGCCAATTGAGGCCATATACATGATGAGTGCCAAGTGAGGCCATATACATGATGAGTGCCAAGTGAAGCCATATGCATGACGAGTGCCAAGTGAGGCCATATGCATGATGAGTGCAAAGTGAAGTCATATACATGATGAGTGCCAAGTGAGGCCATATACATGATGAGTGCCAAGTGAGGCCATATACATGATGAGTGCCAAGTGAGGCCATATACATGATGAGTGTCAAGTGAGGCCATATACATGATGAGTGTCAAGTGAGGCCATATACATGACGAGTGCCAAGTGAGGTCATATACATGACGAGTGCCAAGTGTGGCCATATACATGATGAGTGCCAAGTGAGGCCGTATACATGATGAGTGCCAAGTGAGGCCGTATACATGATGAGTGCCAAGTGAGGTCATATACATGATGAGTGCCAAGTGAGGTCATATACATGACGAGTGTCAAGTGAGGCCATATACATGACGAGTGCCAAGTGAGGTCATATACATGATGAGTGCCAAGTGAGGCCATATACATGATGAGTGTCAAGTGAGGTCATATACATGATGAGTGTCAAGTGAGGCCATATACATGATGAGTGTCAAGTGAGGTCATATACATGACGAGTGCCAAGTGAGGACATCTCAAAGATGACTGCCAATTGTGGCCATATACATGATTTGTGTCAAGTGAGGCCATATACATGATGAGTGGCAAGTGAGGCCATCTCAATGATGACTGCGAAATGTGGCCATATACATGATGAGTGTCATGTGAGGCCATATACATGATGAGTGCCAAGTGAGCAATATACATGATGAGTGCCAAGTGAGGCCATATACATGAAGAGTGCCTAGTGAGGCCATATACATGATGAGTGCCAAGTGAGGCCATATACATGATGAGTGCCAAGTGAGGCCATATACATGATGACTGCCAAGTGTGGCCATATACATGATGAGTGGCAAGTGAGGCCATATACATGATGAGTGCCAAGTGAGGCCATATACATGATGAGTGCAAAGTGAGTTCATTTACATGATGAAAGTCTGGTGATGTCATATACATGTATATGATGAGTGCCAAGTGAGGCCATATACATGATGAGTGCAAAGTGTGGCCATATACATGATGAGTGCCAAGTGAGGCCATATGCATGATGAGTGCCAAGTGAGGTCATATGCTTGATGAGTGCCAAGTGAGGCCATATACATGATGAGTGCCAAGTGACGCCATATACTTGATGAGTGTCAAGTGAGGCCATATACATGATGAGTTCCAAGTGAGGTCATATACATGATGAGTGCCAAGTGAGGCCATATACATGATGAGTGCAAAGTGAGGTCATATACATGATGAGTGCCAAGTGAACCCATATGCATGATGAGTGCCAAGTGAGGTCATATGCATGATGAGTGCCAAGTGAGGCCATATACATGATGAGTGCCAAGTGAGGTCATATACATGATGAGTGCCAAGTGAGGTCATATACATGATGAGTGCCAAGTTAGGCCATATACATGATGAGTGCCAAGTGAGGCCATATACATGATGAAAGTCTGATGATGTCATATACATGTATATGATGAGTGCCAAGTGAGGCCATATACATGATGAATGTCAGGTGATGCCATATAAATGATGACTGCCAAGTGAGGCCTTGTACATGATGAGTGCCAAGTGAGGTCATATACATGATGAGTGTCAAGTGAGGCCATATACATGATGAATGCCAAGTGAGGCCATATACATGATGAGTGCCAAGTGAGGCCATATACATGATGAGTGTCAAGTGAGGCCATATACATGATGAGTGCCAAATGAGGCCATATACATGATGAGTGTCAAGTGATGCCATATACATGATGAGTGTCAAGTGAGGCCATATACATGATGAAAGTCTGGTGATGTCATATACATGTATATGATGAGTGCCAAGTGAGGCCATGTACATGATGAGTGCCAAGTGAGGCCATATACATGATGAGTGCCAAGTGAGGTCATATACATGATGAGTGTCAAGTGAGGCCATATACATGATGAGTGCCAAGTGAGGCCATATACATGATGAGTGCCAAGTGAGGTCATATACATTATGAGTTCCAAGTGAGGCCATATACATGTCGAGTGCCAAGTGAGGCCATATATATGATGAGTGCCAAGTGAGGCCATATACATGATGAGTGCAAAGTGAGGCCATATACATGATGATTGCCAAGTGAGGCCATATACATGATGAGTGTCAAGTGAGGCCATATACATGATGAAAGTCTGGTGATGTCATATACATGTATATGATGAGTGCCAAGTGAGGCCATATACATGATGAATGTCAGGTGATGCCATATAAATGATGAATGTCAAGTGAGGCCATATACATGATGAGTGTCAAGTGAGGCCATATACATGATGAGTGCAAAGTGAGGCCATATACATGATGATTGCCAAGTGAGGTCATATACATGATGAGTGTCAAGTGAGGCCATATACATGATGAGTGCAAAGTGAGGCCATATACATGTCGAGTGCCAAGTGAGGCCATATATATGATGAGTGCCAAGTGAGGCCATATACATGATGAGTGCAAAGTGAGGCCATATACATGATGATTGCCAAGTGAGGCCATATACATGATGGGTGTCAAGTGAGGTCATATACATGATGAGTGTCAAGTGAGGCCATATACATGATGATTGCCAAGTGAGGCCATATACATGATGAGTGTCAAGTGAGGTCATATACATGATGAGTGTCAAGTGAGGCCATATACATTATGAGTTCCAAGTGAGGCCATATACATGTCGAGTGCCAAGTGAGGCCATATATATGATGAGTGCCAAGTGAGGCCATATACATGATGATTGCCAAGTGAGGCCATATACATGATGAGTGTCAAGTGAGGCCATATACATGATGAAAGTCTGGTGATGTCATATACATGTATATGATGAGTGCCAAGTGAGGCCATATACATGATGAATGTCAGGTGATGCCATATAAATGATGAATGTCAAGTGAGGCCATATACATGATGAGTGTCAAGTGAGGCCATATACATGATGAATGTCAGGTGATGCCATATAAATGATGAATGTCAAGTGAGGCCATATAAATGATGAATGTCAAGTGAGGCCATATACATGATGAGTGCAAAGTGAGGCCATATACATGATGATTGCCAAGTGAGGCCATATACATGATGAGTGTCAAGTGAGGCCATATACATGATGAGTGCAAAGTGAGGCCATATACATGATGATTGCCAAGTGAGGCCATATACATGATGAGTGTCAAGTGAGGCCATATACATGATGAAAGTCTGGTGATGTCATATACATGTATATGATGAGTGCCAAGTGAGTCCATATACATGATGAATGTCAGGTGATGCCATATAAATGATGAATGTCAAGTGAGGCCATATACATGATGAGTGTCAAGTGAGGCCATATACATGATGAGTGCCAAGTGAGGTCATATACATGATTTGTGTCAAGTGAGACCATATACATGACGAGTGCCAAGTGACGCCATATACATGATGAGTTCCAAGTGAGGCCATATACATGATGAGTGCCAAGTGAGGTCATATACATGATTTGTGTCAAGTGAGGCCATATACATGACGAGTGCCAAGTGAGGCCATATACATGATGAGTTCCAAGTGAGGCCATATACATGATAAGTGCCAAGTGAGGTCATATACATGATTTGTGTCAAGTGAGGCCATATACATGACGAGTGCCAAGTGAGGCCATATACATGATGAGTGCAAAGTGAGTTAATATACATGATGAAAGTCTGGTGATGTCATATAGATGTATATGATGAGTGCCAAGTGAGGCCATATACATGATGAATGTCAGGTGATGCCATATAAATGATGAATGCCAAGTGAGGCTATGTACATGATGAGTGCCAAGTGAGCCCATGTACATGATGAGTGCCAAGTGAGGCCATAAACATGATGAGTGTCAAGTGAGGCCATATACATGATGAGTGGAAAGTGAGTTCATATACATGATGAAAGTCTGGTGATGTCATATAGATGTATATGATGAGTGCCAATTGAGGCCATATACATGATGAATGTCAGGTGATGCCATATAAATGATGAGTGCTAAGTGAGGTCATGTAAATGACGTGTGTCAAGTGAGGCCATATAAATGATGAGGTCAAAATGAGGCCATATAAATGATGAGGTCGAAGTGAGGCTATATTAATGACGAGTGCCAAGTGATGTCATGTTAATGATGAGGTCAAAGTGGGGTCATATAAATGATGAGGTCAAAATGAGGCCATATAAATGATGAGGTCAAAGTGAGGCTATACTATATATTTATACCTAGTAATTTTTGTGTTTTACACACATCTGAGCGTTTTCTACATGTTTATACTAATATAAAATGATTGTAATATCTAATAATCATTTAAATAGTAACGTAGATCATTTTGACTACGGGACTGTATGGCAGCTCCGTATTTAATACTCAGCAATGAGTACCGTTCTAGGGAATATCGTGGTTAGGAAATGCCAGGATATTCATTATAGAATTACACAAGACTACTTAATAAATATATAGTGACCAACTTCTGCTAGAACAGAGCTGATCTGAGGTGATATCGGGTTTCTTACGATATTTTTAAGTATGGCGCTTTTTAGGTACGAGTAATCTGCTGGGTGCTTTTTTTACAAACATCACAATTTAATTAAATAATTTTTTAACACAATTTTAATCCACTGTGTGCCATTATGTGATGCACCATGAGAGATTAGCGGGGATTGGTCACTTTTTAAATAATGTGGTGTACTAATAAAATACTGCAAGGCTGACGAACACATTCTAATTAATAATATTAATGACTGAAAAATCATCTACTTGCGTAGCTCAATCTATTATACAACGGTTCTTGCCGATATATTATAAATAAAAATATGAGTACACTTTAAGAAGTTTTTAATACATCATGCGTGTACAAAACAACAATTTAATATATATAAATAACAATATACTCATGTACAGGGTTATATGGTTCACCATTAATAGTAAACACTACTGTATAATGGTTATAGGGAATGTCAAACTATGTTATAAGTATCATGGGCATTCAATATAGAGCTATACAAGACTATTAACTAAAATAGACTAAAATACAAATACCAGTTCACATAAATATAGATACCTGTGCAGCCACAATTACTTTAAGTCACACCTACAATTCCAGCCACAAAAATAATACTGTTGAGGGTTTTACGGCATACTCTAGTTTGTTGATATTCTTATATTGACAAAAGCTGTTTATATGTGGTATACACGGTTGCTAACAATATTGTCTTATAAATAAAATTTTACCATAGCAACTGAGCACAATTAGTGCACAGATATACAGTCAATAGACTGTTTAATGCGTTTGGTACACTGGTCTCTGTTGTTCAATCATACCATATTTCGTGGTAGACCTACTCTGGATTGAGTCGGTCAGCTATGGTTTACTGGGGTGGGTTGCTCACGAAACAAAATGTGTGTGGTACAATAAAGTGATTATACCACTGCAGTACATAGAGCTGAGTTGTTCAGTTTGCTGTCGTGGTACACAGGATTTGGTTCTTCTACCACAATATCAATACTCGTGGCACAATTGGCTGGGTTGATCAACTATAATTATATTTCCGATATTTCTTTTAAGTTTTGGGCACTGGGCTCAGTGGAACAGAGAACGAAACAGCCAATGATACAAAGGTTACTAATCTGCGAGAGTGTAAATGTCACAAAGGTTGCAACGTGTATGTTTGTTCTTTTGATGTTTTTAAAATGGGAATGAAACGCCACAAATTTCAACACATCACATGCCATATAATAACAGCGTCCAGCTTTATAGGTGAAGTGAGAAATTGGAATAAAATTGGACAGAACCAACGTCTTTTTACAAGCAACTGTAATACTTTCTTACATAGAGTGTTTTGTGCAATCTCAACTTGAACACACGACCTCGGCGGTGATAAATAAGCGACCGTTAGACCTCTCGGCCACGGATGACCCCGCCCCACACCCTCGACGTGTATCTAACTGCGTAAATATCACAATAGTAACACGGGTCGGTAACATAATTCAAGTTTTAGTTTTAGTTATACAACACACTCAAGGACACCACAAATAGTCGTGACGGAAGATCGAACCCACTCAAGGACACCACAAGTAGTCGTGACGGAAGATCGAACCCACTCAAGGACACCACAAGTAGTCGTGACGGAAGATCGAACCCACTCAAGGACAGCACAAATAGCCGCGCGAAGGAGGATTTTACTCACTCTACCACTGGACCACGCGCTCCATCCATTTGTACCGTTTGTGGCAATATTGAATATCGATATAGTAACGACCAGCGGTAAAACCAAACGTCACATAACATGTACATACAATTGTCTGTTTTATGAAATGTTCAACCTGATGTAGCACGTGACAACATCCAATTCCATGTAACCATAAATTAAATGCGGATGAGGTCGTGTGTGTGTGTTAGTGTGTGGAAGGGGGGGGGGGGGGGGGGGGGGTCTTTACAATAACCTTCTTTTCGCATCAGTAGTGTCAATTGTCTACCACGTGTACATCAAATTATGCAATTGATTGTACAAGTTTATATTTCGAATGTTGTTGCTTTTTGCAGTTTCCAGAGCGAGACCATTAATCATGCATTAAGTACCACAAAAACATTCACACACGTTGCGTAATTTCATACTTGACAATATGATATCGTACATAGTACATAGTAATCGAGTCAGTAACGTACCTGTACGCAACATTAGAATAAGGACTATAAATTTAATTTGCGTTGTGCGGTGTTTAGCGTCGCTTTCAACAATTTTTCAGTGATATCACGACTGTGTCTACTTGAGACAGTATTCTAAGCGCTGCCACACTGGAGTATCGTGCCACAGACACATGGTATACAGAGGCGTAGCTGCCTTAAGGCCGTGTATGCCCGTGTATCACTTTAAAGTGAAAAAAAAATACATTTAGAACTGTATGTTTGCATGTTAACATACATTTGGCTCAGTCATCCCATGATGTATAAGTAAAAACTGTAACTATGTCTTAAAATGTACCGGAAGCAACCTTTTCAACAGTTCATATTAAAAAAAATGAAGGGGGTGGGGGGGGGGGGGGGCATGCCCCAACATCCCCACCCCAACACACGACCTGTACCTACACACCCAACTTAAACCAGATATGCCCCTGGTATACTAACCCGCTCAGTCACATTTTATATTATGATACCGGGCCGACCAGACCTAGAACTATCCTCTAAAGCTGAGCATCAAGCAAGGAAGCTTCAAGTATCATTTTTAAAGTCTTTAGTATGACCCGGCTTGGGATCAAACCTTCTGCATGCGAGGCGGTTACAATCAGACTTTTATACAAGTTGACGTCTAAAAGAATAAAAAAGGGGAGGTTATTATGCTAGTTTAACAGTGTTAATTTTTCGTAAAAAAAGGTGGATGGTGCTATGTCCACTTGATGGCAAATTGGTTGGATAAGCCATAATTGGACTCGAGTCGCATGTTCACGTGAGCAAACTGGATTAAAAATAAAGATTTTTTCTTCAACAAATCATTTGATTTTAATGTAACTTATGCTTATCATGACTCCATTTATACATAAACATATGCACAGCATATTATATTAGGCCATACTAAATGAATTGCTAGATTATCATGTCCCATAATTTTCATGACGCCCGGACCCTTTTTATTCTTATAAAAATAAATAAATAAAAATGATAATAAACGTGAAAATTAATAAAAAATACAATCATCCCCCCCATTTATAGAAAAAAATTTGGATGCTAATCTAGCATATAATTCATAATGGTCTTAGTGAGCTAGCGGAGATGCGTTGTTTGTTAATCTACAACGTATTTGTTTGATTGATTAATCTCCAGTTATTGAGCTACATGTATATGCGTAGTACAACCATTAGAAAAAGTGCTTCCGCGGGGTAGAATAGCGGTTATAAATAATCCTTGTTTCTTCTTCTTTAAAAATGCATTTTCCTTAATTTAATGCTATTTTTTATTTGAATTGCATTTTTGATGTATTTTAAACTTTTTGAAAGCATTGAAATTGGGGTATGAATACATGATTTCGGAAGTTTACTTTCACTTTGTCAGCAGTGTACACGCTGTGTAGAAACACACATCTTATATGACACACGACTCCTACTTTTCTCATCATATTTTGGTAGTGTAGAAGTTGACAAACTCTCTATGAATGACAAACGTTCAATTTTGTTATTATTTATTATAGAATATAGAACAAAAATCAATGGTGAGGTTACCTATACACAGCCAAGTAAGCGGTTTTAGTTTGAAAGGGGAATAACTACGATAAGAGAAGAGCACGGAAACTTTGAGAGTTACTTTTCTTGGACAATCGTATTGGGTGAGACCGGAACAATAATGAAACATTTAATTAAAAATAAATGGTATTTATAATAGTTAGTAACGTAGATACTTCAGAAAATGGAGTTTGAACACAATTGTCGATTTCATATTGTCAAAAATTGTCAGAATCAGTTAGATGTTGATATATAAGCGAGTACATGGCTCTCACGCTGAAAAAATAAAATACTTGGAATATCTATAAATAGCCATTTCCGACTGTCCAGAATATACTCGGAATATATTACATTATCAGAGTATATCCGTGTCCGTCCGGAATATAAATTATAACTGCTGCCAAAATTATCAAACTGTCATTCAAATCAAAATATTTGGTCGACTGTCAGGAGTAGATTTTTTATTAGAATATTCTTGAATATGTTCATAATTAGTTAATTGTAATAACCAGTTACGGCCAATTTTATGCCAAACGAATTATGAAATATATTGATAAAAGTTTATTATTGCTGCTATATTTTAATTCCCTCTTTTCATAATAACGTTAATTACAACTTTCATATCCGGCTGCAAATGCCAGTAAGTGCGATGACCCAAGTGGCTAAAACAAATAATCATACGTTCATACCTTATAAATAGGTGTAATAATATCATGCAACTATAGAGACCTCGTCAGTAGACGCTCACTGACGCAACAGGGGCCGTTGGTTCGAATCCCGAAAGTGACACAAAAAATTCCGAAATTGTCCGTGGTCACAATGGGGCATAAAAAGGGAAAGTACAAAGAATATATAATTGAAACATAACAAATACTTTAATACATGTATGTTCATAAATAATTTATTTTCATACTTACGGTGTCCCATTGGGACTCTGGCAGCATATTTATTATTTAAAGCAAAGTAAAAAATACGGTAGTGAAAAGTCGATACAACCGTAATGAAAAGTCGAAACTACGGTGATGAAATGTCGAAACAATAATAATAAAAAGTCGAAATACTTTTTACCATCGTAGATCCGCCTTATCACAATCGTTGTTTCGACTTTTCATCATTGTTGTGTCGACTTTCACCATCGTTGCTTCGACTTTTTACCACCTTCGTTTTGTTTTTTTCGACTTTTCACCACCGTAGTTTCGTTTTTAGACTTTTTCTTAGTTTGATAAATATGCCACATTGATCCCAACGGGACACCGTATTTATTAGTTATTCACAAAACTACAAGATTAATACAGTATGCACATTCAATGTTACTAGTTAGATATTAATTAACAAAATGAAAAATACTATTCAATAAAAGAAGTTTTATATTTTAAACCACTGCTATGGTATCTGAGACAGAGTCCTCCGTGGCCGAATGGTCTAAGGCGCCGTCTCAAGATCACTTACCACTTATCGCTTAGGTCGTAGTTTCGAGTCCGGCTCTCTCCAAAAAATATATGAGAAATAACTTGCAAAATGACGGAGTTTTTACTCAGATTCTATCTTCGGTCTTCACCAATAATCGGGCCTGATTAGCTGTCCTAAGCTCTTCTGACTATCAATCGAGGGGGTCGTGACGGTTCGAATTCCGGCCCGGCCATAATCTCCGTGATGATTGATATACGACATTGCATCTCATTATCATTTGTCCCTCACCGCTTGCGTAGATGGGTGTGTGTGCTTGAGTACTGGTTAATGACGACCATTAGATACTGTAGTAGTTACTCAGCCAGTGATATTGCTTTGGGAAAGAGAACGGTGCCAAACACTTAAACTGTTTAGGAAGAAGTTACATGGTAGTTTCTGCGCTAGCAGGATACATGTATATTAGTAAAAATGCCAGTGCGTCCGTCCGTCGGTCTGTCTGTCTGTCAGAAGACAATTATGATTTCCTGGCGATATCTCAGTACAGCTTGGCTGTGAATGTGGTCAATTTTACTTGAGAGGTTTGTCTTGGTAAGTACATTTTGAGGCTGGTAGGTCAAAGGTCAAGGTCATAGTAGTTATTCTGTAGATAATTGGTTTCCGGATAATAACTTACTACCGTTGGTTCCTATAACTTTACAGGGTGTGTTGATTTGGTAAGTAGATGGTCTCTATTTATTTTGGATAGTTAGGTCGAAGATCAAGGTCACTATTTATAGAAAATCGGGTTTCCGTCTGATATCTCGTGAATGGTTTGGCCCAGGTCCTACGGGGTCTTTCGCCTAACTCCTTAATGGCCCAGTAACTTGTTGTTGTTTATCGAATCCCCGCCCGGCAGCAGTCTCCGGGATCATTGATATACGACATTGTGTCTCACTATAATTCGTTTCTCACTGCTGATTCAAGTGGTGAAAGTTATCAATTACTAGCAGAGATGGGGTGTGCTCGAGTACTGGTTAACCTTTCAGGATTCCAGGAAATATTGGTTAGGTTAACTGATCGTCTGTTAACTCGACAGCATAAAAATACACCAACTATTTAATCAATCAATCGATGTTTTGCGTGCATATTATTATGTTTTAAGAGTTGTTCCACGTGATCTCTCGTTTGCTTTGAATTGTGGGACAGGCATGGAATTCCCTGATGTTTCATTGTGGGTACAGCAAACCTAAATTAGGAGATATCAGGGACCGATTGACAAATGGATAGTTAAAGCTGGAAAAGTGAGGACACTTTTCGTGACGGACCGACCAAAGTTTAAATCAACGACACAAATGACGGAACTCAAGTCGAAGGTGTTTTCTACAGATGGCGTCTTAAGCCACTCGGCCATTGATGAACCTTTACTGTTAATGATAAATATTGATGCCCAGTGTTGATTAAAGACAAGATTAGTTAATCACATAACCCTCTGTTTATTTAAATCACTAAAAAGTTGAATTCCCAATGTGCCTGTATTATACCACTACCACAACGCGTCATTAATTAGACGGTGTTTGGATATAAATGGAGTGATGTGTATATTTACATGTTCAAAACAGCTGTAGAATACAGTAAACCATGTCTTATACAGACAGTCAAAGGAAAGAGCAAAATGGTCCTTAAAGACAGGTTGTTGCCTAAACCAGGTTAATTAGCCATGAAAGCATATAAATTTGGGAAACAACAAATTTGGACAAGTGGCTGTTTCCATAAAGATGTGTAGTCCTGTATAATCATGTGTATGTATAAGTTTTTATTTATCTTCGCACTTTGAACTTAGTCATTTTGGCGAGCCAGAGAAGATGATTATTAAAAAAAAGATTATATATGTAGTTGATGATGATGATTATTTACTTTGAAGTTTAAGTATTTTTTTTTTGTATTTTTTTTTACTAGTAGTTTAGGTGATTATTTTAATTACTAATATTTATGCAGATATTATAAAGGGCGTACTTTGATGATTAAAAATTGACGACTTATTATTAAGAATTGAATTATTTTCCTCTACTTTGGGCAGCCAAGTGATAAGTTAAACAGTTATTCTGTGTAGATTAATGTTACTTTGGTTATTTACTATATGTAATACCTATATGTTAGGCCAGACACTTTCGCTTATAGCGCAAATAAATTTGCAGATGGTATCAAAAGTATCTGACCCAACCTGAACCTTCAACAGAAATGATTTCTATTGATTGTATATCTGTGCACACTAATTGTGCTCGGTTGCTATGGTAAAATTTTATTTGTAAAACACTATCGTTAACAAGCGTTTATACCACATACCAACAGAATTTTATATCGTTTTTTATATTTTAGCCGATGAAAGCAACTAATACAACAGCAGCCAATAGAAGCCGCTAGTACAACATCAGCCAATGGAAGCCGCTTGTACAACATCAGCCAATGGAAGCCGGTAGTACATCATCAGCCAATGGAAGCTGCTAATACAACATCAGCCAATGGAAGCCGCAAGTACAACATCAGCCAATGGAAGCCGCAAGTACAACATCAGCAAATGGAAGCCGCTAGTACATCATCAGCCAATGGAAGCCGCTAGAATAACATCAGCCAATGGAAGCTGCTAATACAACATCAGCCAATGGGAGCTGCTAGTACAACATCAGCCAATGGAAGCCGCTAGTACAACATCAGCCAATGGAAACCGCTAGTACAACATCAGCCAATGGGAGCTGCTAGTACAACATCAGCCAATGGAAGCCGCTAATACAACATCAGCCAATGGAAACCGCTAGTACAACATCAGCCAATGGGAGCTGCTAGTACAACATCAGCCAAAGGAAGCCGCTAATACAACATCAGCCAATGGAAGCCGCTAGTACAACATCAGCCAATGGAAACCGCTAATACAACATCAGCCAATGGAAGCCGCTAATACAACATCAGCCAATGGAAACCGCTAATACACCACATACAGAAGCAGAATCATGGACTCCAAGACGAGCAGATCTAGCCACCTTGTTGGAACCACTGTTGCAGCGTTGTCATCATCTTTGACAGGAAAAGTATCTTCTGAAAATAAAAGGAATGTTTTACCATGTGACGATATTAAATTCCAAATATTGACATTTAAACTGGGACGGTAGTGTAGGGGATAAAGTGTTGGTCACTTACGCCAGAGGTTGTGGGTTGTTCGATCCCCAGCTCTGGTTCTACCAAGCAACCGAACTCAGAAGCGGATCACACATGCTTTGACCTTTTTTTCGTAATAGAGCTAAATGAATAAGTATAAATTAACCATTGATAAGAGTGAGGCAAAATGCGAATTTAAGACACAGATTGACACACTAATTCCATATTTTTACCGTGAAGATATATAATTGTTATGAATTACTTTACGTAAAAACTATCTGTAGTGTCGTACGCCCTTTACTTTCTTAGAATAACACAGAAAAAGTAACATATATCAAGGAATTCCATAGAGAAGGAAAAGCAACTGACCGATATGTTATGAACGCTCGAGTATTCACACAAAAGCACGCGGAATCTCCTAACTTCAATGTATTATAGAAATACAAATTAAAATTCTTTTTTGTCACAACGGAATACTCTACAAAATGGGATTATTTCCAGCAAATTGTGTTTAGCATTGTTGAAGTACTAATGATTACGACATTTGTATACTGCAGCTAAAAAAACAAGAAAAGAGTACTTGAAATTTTACTTCAAACTTCAATACATTTTGAATTCAAGATCATTTTACGTGTTTAAAAGAGTATAAAACATCTAAGGTTACATACAGTTACCAGTGAAATTTGAATTATTTATTTGCCAATAATTAATTCTTTGCATGCTGTTTTAAAGACATTTAGTAGAGAAGTGCAAGTTTCCTATCCATTGCTATGTACGTCCTTGCATATATTCATTTATTAAGGAGGAATATACCTTTTAAATTATTTTCGAAATCAGTGAAATATTTGGTATGTAATGAAACTATAAGTAATTTCAAATTTGAATATGCTTTTTTTTCTGCGGTAAATATAACACTTCTTTACCAATGACGTCGTTAACATGGCCATGTTTGGTATTTTTGACGTCCCGATTTATAGCAGCAAAATCGCGTATTTGTCGACCTCAGTCAAGTTATACAGAATGTACAGAATCGAAACACATATCACCACGTACACATTCAACGGATTTATGAATTTACATATGCAATAATTACGACGAACGCAAAATTCTGAAAATATTAGCGAAAAACGGAAATTATTATTTTCTCGATTTTTTCGAAAAAAATGCTTCAAATCAAATTTACCAAAAAACAAACCGAGCGATTTTGGAATAATTTTTATTTGATTTCTAACAATATGCTTCACAGTGATTGTTAGATTTTAAGAACAATTGACAAACTAGATTTTTTTTTATTTTTAATTATTTAACCCCACCCTACGTCAAAAAAGACGTCAATATATTGCATAATTCTACGCGTTTTCCATAAGATTTTTGGCGGTTGATTAAGGTTAAAATATTTTCTAAATCATTGGTTCAATTATTATATTATGAAACTAGAAGTAATTTCTAATGTGAATATGTATTTTTTGCAGCGGTCAATAGAATATATATTTATATGTGACGTCATAAACATGGCCATGTTCAGCCTTTTTGACGTCCCAATGTATAGCAGCCAAATCGCATATTTTTCGACCTCAGTTGAGTTATTCCTAATACACAGAATAGAAACATATATCACCATGTACACATTTGACGGATGTGTGGATTTACAAATGCAAAAATTACGACGAACCCCACATTTTGAAAATACTAGCGAAAAACGGAAACTATTTTTTTCTCGATTTTTTTCGAAAAACGGCTTCAAATCAAAATTACCACAAAACAAATCAAGCGAATTTTGCATAATTTTTATATGATTTTATACTATATATTGTACAATTATTGTGAGATTTTTAGAAAAATTGACAAACTAGATTTTTTTATGATATTCAATTACTTAACCCTACCCTACGTCAATAAAACGCTTTAATGCAAACGTCAACGTCGGTATAGCGCATGAGGTATACGTTTGTGATAATCAAACAAGTTTGTTCTTACCATTACATTAGTATTTTGTACACACAAGTTATATATAATTCTGCTGTTTAGTTGCAATTAATTTGTATATAGCATTTATGATAGCTTGTCTGTTTGGTGCACATACAAAACCGTCATTTTTTTTCACTTACAGGGAACTGGATTCCAAAACAATATTCTCATTTCTGACTAGCTCCACGACTGCTAGTGAAATGTGGACATCACGGTTGTCAATTATTAGAACAACAGGTCTGGCCTTTCTAAAGTTCGGAGCAAACTGTTCAGTACACATTCATAAAATGAGCTTGAAAAAATACCAACAATAGCAGTGAAAAGCCACCCTTCCACCGAGCCCCATGCTCCGTCGTACGTTCAATGACAATATACCTGGATCGTGGCTTTTCACTGCTCATCATAGACGGTATTGTTTCAAGCCTTTTTTATGTATGTGTAACAGTTTGCTCCGAATTTTAGAAAGGCCAGACCTGTTGTTCTAACAATTGACAACCGTGATGTCCACATTTCACTAGCAGTCGTGGAGCTAGTCAGAAATGAGAATATTGTTTTGGAATCCAGTTCCCTGTAAGTGAAAAAAAATGACGGTTTTGTACGTACATCAAACAGACACGCTATCATAAATGATATAGACAAATTAGTTGCCACTAAACAGCAGAAGTTTATATAACTAGTGTGCACAAAATACTAATATAATGGTAAGAACAAACTTGTTTAATTATCACAAAACGTATACCTCATGCGCTATACCGACGTTGACGTTTGCATTAAAGCGTTTTTTGGCGTAGGGTAGGGTTAAATAATTGAATATCATAAAAAATCTAGTTTGTCAATTTTTCTAAAAAAACTCACAATTATTGTACAATATATAGTATGAAAATATATACAAATTATGCAAAATTCGCTTGATTTGATTTTTGGTAATTTTGATTTGAAGCCGTTTTTACGAAAAAATCGAGAGAAAAAATAGTTTCCGTTTTTCGCTAGTATTTTCAAAATATGGCGTTCGTCATAATTTTTGCATCTGTAAATGCATACATCCGTCAAATGTGTACATGGTGATATATGTTTCTATTTTGTGTATTAGGAATAACTCAACTGAGGTCGAAAAAATACGCGATTTTGCTGCTGTACATTGGGACGTCAAAAAGGCTGAACATGGCCATGATTACGACGTCACATATAAATATATATTCTATTGACCGCTGCAAAAAATACATATTCACATTGGAAATTTCTTTTAGTTTCATAATATACTAATTGAACCACTGATTTAGAAAATAATTTAACCTTAATCAACTGCCGAAAATCTTATGGAAAACGTGTAGAATTATACAATATGTTGACGTCTTTTTTGACGTAGGGTGGGGTTAAATAATTAAAAATCAAAAAAAATCTAGTTTGTCAATTGTTCTAAAAATCTCACTATCACTGTGAAGCATATTGTTAGAAATCAATAAAAATTATTCCAAAATCGCTCGGTTTGTTTTTTGGTAAATTTGATTTGAAGCATTTTTTTCGAAAAAATCGAGAAAATAATAATTTCCGTTTTTCGCTAATATTTTCAAAATGTGGCATTCGTCGTAATTTTTGCATCTGTAGATTCATATATCCGTTGAATGTGTTCGTGGTGATATGTGTTTCGATTCTGTACATTCGGTATAACTTGACTGAGGTCGACAAATACGCGATTTTGCTGCTATAAATCGGGACGTCAAAAATACCAAACATGGCCATGTTTACGACGTCATTGGTAAAGAAGTGTTATATTTACCGCAGAAAAAAAAGCATATTCAAATTTGAAATTACTTATAGTTTCATTACATACCAAATATTCCCTTGATTTCGAAAATAATTTAAAAGGTATATTCCTCCTTAAACTGATTATAATCGCCTTGTTCACATGACGTTTCGCGTGAACAGGGCGGCAATCGAATTTCACATGGCCGCATTTCTCATTGAAACATGTAATAGCTGCCAGCGTAAATAGTTAGAATAACCTCTCAATACTACATTGATCATAATTGATTGATTGATTGAATATAAGCGTCATTTTTATGACGTCGAGGGCTAACAGACGATCAGTTTACCAAACCAATTTTCCTGGGATCCTGCAAGGTTATCCAGTACTCCAGCACACACCATCTCCGCAAGTAGCTGATACCTTTCCCACTTAAATCAGCGGTGCGAGACGACTGCTAATGAGATGCAATGTCGTATACCAGTAATCACGGAGACTGTTGCGGGGTGGTGGTTCAAACTCACGACCCCTGGATTAATAGTCAGACACGTTACCGGCTGAGCTAATCAGGCCTGGCAAATTGATCATTAAAAGAAAGGCTAATCATCATAGTCACTACCATCCCCATCTTTTCTGGTTGGAATAGAGTCCCGGACTCTCTCGGATAGTCAGAGCAAGTTCGAAGCCTGGCGATCAGATATCTTCGTAGAGATAAGTCTGTTTTAAACACACGTGGTTTTGTTTCCCCGTATGTGGGGTTGTTATCGTCTCTTGTATCTCTTTTTCGAATAGAGATGTATGTTTAAATATTCTATTATGCTTAAGGATGTACATATGACGATACTTTATCTCAAATATTTGCCAGTTATCACGTACGAATAAAAACGGATTATACACTTACCCGAGAAACGATTAACACTGCTCGTGGACTCAGCACTAATGTTACAAATAATACTAACTGCAGCATTTTTTTCACCATTTCCTATAAGAAGTACAAGAAGAACATGGTAGATTCTGAAAGGATAAAGAAACGCCGGGTGAACAAACGTTGATTTATAATACTTTTACACACATATCCTAAAACTGTAAATATCTCTTACAATATTTACTAATCCTTGGGCTCTGAAATTCACTTGTCGTTTCTTTATCCTTTCAGTAAATATTTTTTTTTGTACAGCCGGGCCCGACGATTGGCTTAGTCGGTAGCGCGTCTGTCATTCAATCCAAAGGCCGCGTGTTCGGATCCCCGCTCGATCACAGTCTCCATAATGCTTAATATGCGACATTGCATCTCATTTTCTATCCCAGAACATGATATCTCCCGAATCAGGTCTATTAATCACCAATGGAAAAAGCAGGGAATTCCATGCCTGTCCCACGATTCATAGTAGTTGGATGCTTACTTAAACTGTGACGTCATCAAACTTTCTGTTGAAGCAATTGACCAATCAATGTGCGCAAATATGGCTTTCCCAAACAATGCTAGTTAACGGACCCAATCGGGAGAGCTGGGTTCATACTACAGACTATTAAATTGGGAAAGTAATCAGTTACTTGCGGTGAAAGGTGTGCTGGAGTACTGGTTAACCTTCGGGTTTCAACTGGTTATACCGATACATATAACCTTGCACTTGTACCGTCGTCACATCATAAAAGGAGACAGGGTATATTGACCATTAAACTATTTGAATAGTAACTACCTATGTATCCTTTTGAACAATATTTTTATAAGTAAATGTTTATGGCTGAACCATATAAACATATTTAACTTTTTAATTGGGTTAAGCGCCATCATTTTTCAACACATTTCAGGTTATATATGACATATCCAGTTTTGTTGATGGAGGAAGACCTCAGACTGAATTTGAGTAGAACCACAGTCCTTTTGCAAGTAACTGGCAAACTTTCTCACATAAAGTTTTTAGAGCGAGTGGGACTCAAACCTACGATCTAAGAGATATTCAAAGTATAAACTATATAGTTATTACCTTTCTATGGTGGCCTGTGGGTTCCTTTGCGATATTTGAGTCACATTAGCCTATTATTCTCCCCAGGAGACGAATATCAAGACCTCTCCAAATAGTCAAACGTGAAATTATTTTGTAAACGCGATAAAAATACTGGTAGACTACGGCATGATTTATATATTTTTGCAACAGCCTGTATGTTTACAGAGTCCATTATGTACAAAATGCTTTCGAATGACAATGATCTAAAAATCAGCTAACGCGTCGGAATATCATGCAAATCACTTGGAGTGATACTTCGTTTTTTGTCGTTTTCACAAATTAATTTGGCGCGATTTTATGTTTGAATATTTGCAGAGATGTTCCTTACAAGTCGGCACATAAGGGTTTAAAATTGTCTAATATGATGAAAATAATTCAACGCGACTCAAATATCGTAACGGCAATCACATTCCACCATACTTTTCGTACGCTTTCATGCGTTCAATGCTGAACAATTTGGTATCTGCTGCATCGGTGTCCTTTTATCATTTCGAAGCCAATCCCCTCTTAACCATGCATTTTCATATCTCTGGAGTACAAGTGTTACATCATGGGAAAACTCGGCCATCTGTCGATGATTTCATTGTTGTCCCTTCAGTGAACTTTTCAGATTTGAGACTTTGCAATACATAATGAAATAATAAAAAATATTTCTAACGTCCATGACAACCATTTGATCCCAAAAGAAGTGTTATAGACCACTTCACTACTCATCTTCCTCTAGAAACACAACAATGTCAGTTTGTAAAACGGGCATGCGCAGTTGACGGTTTTGCTTTCATTTCAAGACATTGCTTTTCACACACACCTTATACACAACAGGTAAGTTTTACCCTTTCTCCGAAATTTGATATCCGTATATGAAAAATATATAAAAAAAAATGTATTTACCTATTTCGAAAGTGATGTTCACCCAGAAAGGAATGCATTTAGTGATGTTGCATACCTCCCATCTGACAGAAACGTTGGTAGTGTAGCACCATGTTACATCTTAAAATAAATATAGAAGTGTATTATTAGTGACACCGAGTCATTTATTTGGAAGTAGTAATAGTCATTGTTATTATTATCATAAGTAGTAGTAGTAGTACAAGTAGCAGTATTATTAGCAGTAGTAGTAGTAGAAGTAGCAGTATTAGTAGTAGCAGTAGTAGTAGCAATAGTAGTAGTAGTAGTAACAGTAACAGTAAAAGAAGGAGTTGTAGTAGCAATAGTTGTAAAAGCAGTAAAAGAAGTAGTAGTAGTAGTAGTTGCAGTAGCAACAGCAGTAGTATTAGCAGCAGCAGTAGTAGTTATAGAAGCATTAAAAGTAGTAGTAGTTGTGGTAGTAGTAGTAGTAGTAGTAGTAGTAGTAGTAGTAGTAGTAGAAGTGTTGGTAGTGTTGGTAGTAGAAGTAGTAGTAGTAGTAGAAGTAGTAGTAGTGGTAGAAGTAGTAGTAGTAGTAGTAGTAGTAGTAGTAGTAGTAGTAGTAGTAGTAGTGGCAGTAGTAGTAGTAGTAGTATTAAAAGTAGCTGAAGTAGTAGTGATTTGTGTTGCTTCTGTAGTAGTAGTAGTAGAAGTAGTGGTAGTAGAAGTAGTGGTAGCAGTTATAGCATTAGCAGTAGTAATATTAGAAGCAGTAGTAGTTGAGGTAGTAATGGTAGTAGTAGTTGTAGTAGTAGTAGAAAAACAAGTTGGCTGCTTTTAAAAAACATCCAATGGTTAGGTCTTATAAACGATGTGGCAATTAAAGTGAATGAATGTGTAAGTTTGGTTCCTTGTTACTAAATACACGGGTGATACCAAATCCCGACAAGGTTCCTGATGACACAGCGAATTCCCGGCTGCAGGTGTGCCTGATAGTAAATTTGATGTTTAAATGTACTGATATCAATCATTATGTATTGCCATTTGCATATTTAAAAAAAAATTACCTTATATATTGTCTAACGTACTTACTGCTATATTCTATACAATTTACTACTGTTTAATTTTGTTATTATTTTCATTGTTATGGGTTCAGCATATTATAATAATTGAGTGAATACATCGTTATTTGAAAATTATTTACATAAACTTGGTATTAGTAGTAGTGGTGGTAGTAGTAGTAGTAGTAGTAGTGGCAGTAGTAGTGGTAGTAGCAGTAGAAGTGGCAGTAGCAGTAGTAGTGGCAGTAGTAGTAGTAGTAGTCGAAGTAGTAGTGGCAGTAGTAGTAGTAGTAATTTGTGTTGCTTTGTAGTAGTAGTGGCAGTAGTAGTGGTAGTAGCAGTAGAATTGGCAGTAGTAGTAGTCGAAGTAGTAGTGGCAGTAGTAGTAATTTGTGTTGCTTTGTAGTAGTAGTGGCAGTAGTAGTGGTAGTAGCAGTAGAAGTGGCAGTAGCAGTAGTAGTGGCAGTAGTAGTAGTAGTAGTCGAAGTATTAGTGGCAGTAGTAGTAGTAGTAATTTGTGTTGCTTTGTAGTAGTAGTGGTAGTAGTAGTGGTAGTAGTAGTAGTGGTAGTAGTAGTAGTAGTGGCAGTAGTAGTAGTAGTAGTCGAAGTAGTAGTGGCAGTAGTAGTAGTAGTAATTTGTGTTGCTTTGTAGTAGAAGAAGTAATACTGGTGGTGGTGGTAGTAGTAGTAGTTATGATAGTAGTAGTAGTAGTAGTAATAGCATTAGCAGTAGTAATAATAGAAGCAGTAGTAGTTGTGGTAATAGTAGTAGTAGTAGAAAAATTAAAGTAGTAGTGTAATAGTAGTAGTAGTAGTAGTAGTAGTAGTAGTAGAAGTGGTAGTAGTGGAAGTAGTAGTCGTAGTAGTAGTATAAGTAGTATAATTATTATTATCAGTAGTAGTAGTAGTTTTAGTAGTAGTAATGGTAGTAGTAGTATTAGTGGTAGTAGTAATAGTAGTAGTATTGGTAGTGGTAGTAGTGGTGGTAGTAGTGGTGGTAGTAGTAGTAGTAATGGTAGTAGTAGTAGTAGAAGTGGTAGTAGTAGAAGTATTGGTGGTGGTAGTGGTAGTAGTAGTAGTTTTAGTAGTAGTAATAGTAGTAGTAGTAGTAGTAGTAGTAGTAGTAGTAGTAGTAGTAGAAGTAGTAGTAGTGGTAATATTAGTAATAGTAGTAGAAAAATTAAAGAAGTAGTGTAACAGTAGTGGTAGTAGTAGTGATAGTAGTAGAAGTGGTAGTAGTAGTAGGTTTAGTAGTAGTAATGGTAGTAGTAGTAGTAGTAGTTTTAGTAGTAGTAATGGTTGTAGTAGAAGTAGTGGTAGTATTAATAGTAGTAGTAGAAAAATTAAAGAAGTAGTGTAATAGTAGTGGTAGTAGTAGTGGTAGTAGAAGTAGTGGTAGTAGAAGTAGTAGTTTTAGTAGTAGTAATGGTAGTAATAGTAGTAGTGGTAGTTATGGTAGTAGTGGTAGTAGTAAGTGTAGTAATATTAGTAGAAATAGTAGTTGCAGTAATAGTAGTAGTATTAGTAGTAGCAGCAGTATTGGTAGTGATAGTAGTGGTAATAATAGTGGTAGTAGTAGTAGTAGTGGTAGTAGTAGTAGTAGTAGTAGTGGTAGTTTTGGTAGAAGTAGTAGTGGTAGTAGTAGTAGTAGTAGTAGTTTTAGTAGTAGTAATGGTAGTAGTAGTAGTAGAAGTAGTGGTAGTAGTAGTAGTAGTGGTAGTATTAATAGTAGTAGTAGAAAAAATAAAGAAGTAGTGTAATAGTAATGGTAGAAGTAGTAGTAGTGGTAGTAGAAGTAGTGGTAGTAGTAATAGTAGTAGTAGTAGAAGTAGTAGTTTTAGTAGTAGTAATGGTAGTAATAGTAGTAGTGGTAGTTATGGTAGTAGTAGTGGTAGTAATATTAGTAGTAGTTGCAGTAGTGGTAGTGGTGGTAGTAATAGAAGTAGTAGTAGTAGTATTAGTAGTAGCAGCAGTATTGGTAGTAAAAGTAGTGGTAATAATAGTAGTGGTGGTAGTAGTAGTAGTAGTAGTGGTAGTATTGGTAGTAGTAGTAGTAGTAGTAGTAGTAGTGGTAGTAGTAGTAGTAGTAGTGGTAGTAGTAGTAGTAGTAGTAGTAGTGGTAGGAGTAGTAGTGGTAATAGTGGTAGTAGTAGTAGTGGTGGTAGTAGTAGTAGTGGTAGAAGTAGTAGTGGCAATAGTGGTAGTAGTAGTGGTAGTAGTGGTAGTGGTAGTAGTGGTTGTGGTAGTAGTTGTAGTAGTGGTAGAAGTAGTAGTAGTATTAGTAGTAGTGGTAGTAATAGTAGAAGTAGTAGTAGTAGTAGTAGTAATAGTAGTAGTGGTAGTAGTAGTAATAATAATAATAATAATAATAATAGTAGTAGTAGTGTTAGTGGTGGTAGTAGTAGTAGTGTAAGTAGTGGTGGTAGTAGTAGTAGTTGTAGTGTTGGTAGTAGTAGTAATAATAGTAGTAGTTGTAGTAGTAGTAGTGTTAGTAGTAGTAGTGGTGGTAGTAGTAGTGTAAGTAGTGGTGGAATTAGTAGTAGTAGTGGTAGTAGTAATAGTAGTAGTTGTAGTAGTAGTAGTGTTAGAAGTAGTAGTAGTGGTGGTAGTAGTAGTAGTAGTGTTAGTAGTAGTAGTAGTGTTAGTAATGGTGGTAGTAGTAGTAGTGGTAGTAGTAGTGGTAGTAGTAGTAGTAGTGGTAGTAGTAGTAGTTGTAGTTGTTGTTGCAAAGTAGTTCATGGTACATGTAAGAAGCAGTTTAACTATGATAATACCTTCAGAAAAAAGGTCCCGGCAATAATTGTGTGACATATTCCTTTCTGTGAACAGTTTATCCGACATATTGTGCGTATGAGGATACTGGTCATCCCATCTTTGGCACGTGTAGCCGCCAATTGTCGTGTTCAGCCTACCGGTATAAGTCCGCATGTGCCCTTTGTGACACTCTAGAATGCATATTAGATCTAATGTTACAGTGTGTTCTTTACCGGTTATGAGTGAAATTAACGAACACACTGTGACACAAGCAATGCAAACAAACATAAACATATACAAGGTTTTTATTAGTGTCCTTAAGGTTTTACCCAGCATTCGTTAATCTCCGTCAATATGTTCGGGCGTTTAAACGCCTTTTCCGTACAGCTATTCGCGAATGAGATAAGATGCCGATTTTACTGGGTTATCAACAGTAATATCACTGTGTACGTTCGAACATCGAAAACTAATTTACGGATATGTACGGAATATTCACGAGTACCAGGTAAAACCTTACGGACAAAAGTCCGTTGGTAATCGATTCAAAGTGTGTTAATACTTGGGCAATTTCGTGTATGTATAAGTATTTATTTACCCTCGCGCTTTGAACTAAGTCATTTTGGCGAGCCGGATAAGATGATTATTTAAAAATAAAAGATGATTATTTTAAAATTGATGTTGATGATGATTATTTACCTTGAGTTTAAGTACTTATTTTTTTATTGTATATATAGTAGTTTAGTTGAATATTTTTATTGCTGATATTTATGCAGATTTTATATGAGACTTTCTTTGATGACTAAAAATTGACGATTATTTATTAAGACTTTAATTATATTACTCTACCTTGTGCAGCCAAATGGTGATTTAAACAGTAGAGTTGAGTGTATAATTGTTATAACGGTGTTTTACTCTATGTAGTACATGTACCTATATGTTGGGCAAGACACTTTTGCTTATAGCGCAAATAAATTTGCTAATGGTATCAAAAGTATCCGATTCAACATGAACCTTCAACAGAATTGGTTTCTGTTGATTGTATAGCTGTGCACACTAATTGTGCTCGGTTGCTATGGTAAAGTTTTATTTGTAAGACAATATCGTTAGGAACCGTGTTTACCACATACAAACAGTAATTGTCAATATAAGAATATCAACAAACTAGAGTATGCTGCAAAACCAGCAACACTATTATTTTTGTTGCTGGTATGGTAGGCGACTTAAAATGAAAGTTACCGCACAGGTATCTAAATTTAAGTGAACGGTGTTTAATATATTAGTCTATTTTAGTTAATCGTCTTGCATAGCTCTATATTGAATGCCCATGATACTAATAACATTATTTGACATTACCTATAACCATTATACAGTAGTGTTTACTGTTAATAGTGAACCATATAACCCTGCACATAAGTACATTATTATTTATATACATTACTTTGTATATTTTTTTTGTACACGCATAAAGTAATAAAAACTTCACAAAGTGTACTCATATTTTTATTTATAATATATCAGCAGGTCCCGTTACATAGTAGAATGAGCTACGCAAGTAGAGGTTTATTTAATCCTTTATAGTATATAATAGAATGTGTTCGTCAGCCTTGTAATATTTTATTATTACACCACATTACTAAAATGTGACCAACCGCCGCTTATCTCCCATGGTGTATCACATAGTGGTACACAATTTATTAAAATTGTGTTAAAAAATGATTTAATCAAATTGTGATGTGTGTAAAGAAGCACCCGGCAGATTGCTTGTATGTGCAGGCGCTTTTTGTCCGCTTGATGCTTTTTGTCCGCAATGCTTTTTATCCGCAGAAAAAATAAAAAAACGTCGACTTCTGTCCACATGACAACTTTTATCCGCAGAAAATTTAGAAACATGACGCCTTTTGTCCGCAGAAAAAATAGAAAAATGACACATTTTGTCCACATGACGCCTTTTGTCCGTAAAAAAACAGAAAAACGTAGACTTTTGTCCGCATGACGCCTTCTATCCGATTTTTATAGTACAGTTCCATTTTAAAAATAGTTTGGAATACACTGATGCAGGGTAGACCGCGTAAAGTGAAACACGGGGTAAGTAGGAACAAGGACAGTAACTGATATATAGTAATATTCCTATTTCATTCATTTGACGAGGTATAGATAGGCGCCATCATTACTAGTGATCAACAAACATTGGAATGGTGGCAGATGAAGAGTGCTAACGATATTTATTAAGAATAATATTTTACGTTTCGTCAATAGTGTTTTCACTGTTTCAGCTGTACAAGCTTTTAGTATCAATTATACGGAATACAGTTACCCTTAATTTTAGCCCACACGAATTAAATCTGCAAGATTATATATATATATTTGTTCAATCTAATGTCACAGATAATTTGTGGTCGAGGCAAGTTAGAACAAAGTGGTGGAGGCATGTTGTAACAGTATTTCAACTCAGTAAATATACTCCATTTATTTTTTTCATATTCATGTAATAAACTTAAACAGTTGTAAATGTATTTCAATCGTAAGCACGTTATGTACATGTATATGCATGTTCTAAGCGCATGTTGATCTACAGACATCTAGACCATGGTGACACAACTATCCATTTCAAGTGACAAATGGTGAATGCATTTTCTTTAAAACATTCTGAAGGATGGAAGACGGAAGATGTTCATATACAGGCATATTTCAAAAGTGATCGTGCTTTTATTATAGCAATTTATTGGCGGTTGTAAATGTAAAACTGAAAATACAAGCAGTTAGAAGTTATTTTGATATTTTAAGGAGAAACTCTTCAAATTGGAGGTTAGGGCTAGAGTTAGGATAAGGGTTAGCGTTAGATTCATGATGAATGTCGAATATCAAAGACAAATATCAAACTAACTTAACTCTACAAAAAAAAACAAAACAACTATATCATCTTCAGATCGTCAGTTTCTGGATGACCATGGGATTTATTTACAAAATAAAACGATTATAAGTATATGAAAAAGGTATAGTTATGTTGTTTTAACTTGGATATGCAAATTAAGTAGGCCGATCACCGTTTCCATTATCGAAAGAATCCATAGTTTGAATATAGCATTAAACACGCTATTTTTTGTCTTAAAAACTGTCCTACCTAAGAACACCAAATTGTTTTTTTAAGTCTGATGAACCACAGAGACGTGACCGAGACGACATGTAACGTGCTTGCATTTTTAACTGAAGAAATCAGGTAATACTTTTCTGAGTTATGGCCCGTGAATTGTCAATAATTACATTAGAATGTACGTATACTCTAGCAACCGTAGTTTTCAATTGATCTTCACCAAAGCTGCACAATATTTGTTTGGTAATGATAATATCTCATACACATTCTTGAACTGGCCAAATTTATTTTACGGCCCATGAATTGTCATATTTTGCCCTATCTGACCTAATGTGCAGCTCTTGCAACCGTATTTTTCACTTGATATTTACCAAAACTGGCGCTGATCTCGGACAAATACTTGAACCGACCGAATGGTTTATTGGCCTTGTATTAATATTATATTGGTAATCAAAGTATTATCTGACATTATGCACACCCTTACACTCGCATGTTTTCACTTGACGTTAACCAAACATATACAGTAGTTATACAACCATAATATCTCAGACGAGTTCTAGAACTAGCCAAATCGAATAATAAATGACTGAATTATAATTCTCATTTTATATACATAAAGGAGAGCCTCGTTTCATCTTGTGTGGACTCTTACACCAACATGTATTATTCGATATTCGTCCCAAACTAACGCAGTAGTTACATACCGTAATAGTTCGGATATTTTATTTTTTAAAAAAGCCTTATTAGAACAATTGTGCTTAGCTATATAAAAACCCTTCCAATCACGTGGGAGCTAAGGAACGAACGCGAATGAACATTATTTATCTGCTGTAAAGTGTCTAACATTTTGGTGGACAAAATAAAATTTACTTTAGGTATATGCTAGAATGTAATACGTGTACACTGATACCAATCACAAAATGTTTTGTGTTAAATCTGTTTGAATAATATGCTGTTAAAAAGTCTCAGATCTTTTTTTTTAAAATTCAATTTGAGTTAAAATTTACTATAAAACAAGTTCGTTCCAATGTTCGAACTAACCCCAATGCTTGGGCAAATTGGAACATTTCAGTTCGCCATTTGTGTCATTTTGTGAAACAACCAATGATATTAGCCTTTAGTATAAAATCGTTAAACTTAAATGACAAGAGTCGCCAGATATTTATGATGTGCGTGTATTACGTGAATGTATGTAAAACAAATATGTATACATTGTGACAAATGCAATTTTCATTCCGACTTGTCCCGGTTTCCTCCACTGTAAACCGCAAACGGTGTCTAAAGTTAAACAATTAATATTAAGAAATAAAATTCCAGCGTATCATTGAACTTTGAATAATAAAGGCAAATGTCTTTGGAGAAAATTTTCACATCCTAACGTTTGACTTGTAAGAAATAACCGTTTTTTATAGTTTCAAGTTTCAAAGTTTATTAGCAACTCAGCAAGACATTTGCCTTTGGCCATTTACAATGATTACAGAAATAAAGCAAAACAATAATATACAGTTAAATACAATGCAAATAAATATATGATGAAAGTAGAATATAAATTAAGAAACAATCAAAGTTTCAAGGGTAGTTTTTCTAATGATTAATGCTTCTTTGATGAATTTTGAACATTTTTTTATTTTTTGTGGACATAAATATATTGAATTTGTGTACTGAAGGCCATGATATATGCTCTAAATATGTTTTCCTAATATCAGTATACCTTGTACAACATAAAATGAAATGATTCTCTGATTCAATTACATTTTTATACACAATTTACATAAACGGTTTTCCCTAGCGATTCCATTTAACCTACCAAATTCAATTTCTAATGAGTGTGAATTTAACCTAAGACATGAAAATTGTTTTCTCAATGCATCATTATCTATTTATCAATATAATCTTCGTAACAGAAATTGGTCTTGAATTTTGTATAATAATCAAGTTTAGACATATTATGTTTACATGCATTCCATTCTTGGCTGAATTGGTCACGTAATCGTCCCTTTAATAATGGCAAATACTTAATATTATAATCGAAGTAATTTAGTACATTTGGAAACCCCAAGTGCTCAATTATTGAATTCATTTGATTAGCCCAGCAGCTACCATTTATATTTTCACATTGATCTATATACATTATATGTAAAGGTGAGTTAACATTTTTCATATTTTTTAACCAGAACTTTATTGAACGCTCCTTACTTATAACTGATAATGGTAATCTCCCTAATTCGCCATAGACGGCCATGTTGGGTGTTTGTTGACGGACATCCATTATGTATTAACATAATTTAATATGTAATCTATCAACGTCTTTGTAGTTATATAGACTCCCCACACTTCGTAACCATATAAAAGAATAGGTACCACCATACTGTCAAATAAAGATAAATTGTTTTTTACATTTAATTTAAACTCTGTCAAAAAGTGATAAAAGATTATAATATGCCTAAGGGCTTGATCAGTTCTTGTTTTAACATCACCAGACATATTACCTGTACGAACAAATTTGACACCTAGATAGATAAAACTATCTACTATTTCAATTCTTTCATTTTTGATAAAAAAAAGTTAACATCATGCAATTATTTCCTTTTTTCAAAAATGCAAACTTTTTTTTCACATAGCGCGTGGTCCAGTGGTACATGTAGAGCACCGAACCTATGATTGGAGGGTCGTGGGTTCAATCCTCCGCCACGGCTATGTGTGGTGTCCTTGAGAAAGACACTTTTCCGCATATGCTTAGTACTGGTTCTAACCAGGAAGACTTCGAGCGTGATTTGCCTAAGTTGTAAGAACTTGTTTCACAATCGAAGCAAAATAGATAACTTTTAACTAAAGTAATCCCCACTCTGACGAATAATGAGAAATATTATCAATTTGACCTTGTAAGCTATTGGGATCAGTTGTGAAGAGCACATTATCATCAGCAAACAGAATTTAATACATTGACAATATATTTAGGTCATTTTCAGTCAGTATTTTAAAATCTGTTGTTGTGTCATTAATAAATAAAATGAAAAGTAAGGGTGAGAGTGGTTCCCCTTGTTTCAATCCAAGCGAGACGTTGATAAACTCAGACATATGCGTTTCTGAAGATAGTTCGACACTTGACTTAACAACAATATATATAGATTTAATGATAGAAATCATTTTACAGCCAGTACAAGACTCTAACAGTTTAATCCATATATTCATATACAAAAATAAAGTGGATCGCCATCGGTGCACTTTAGTTTGTTTGTTTCAATATTAAGCGCAATTGTATGCCATTCATGGCTAACAGACGATCATTACTCGAAAATATCCATCTCCGCAAGTGACTGATGACATTCCCACTTAAATCAGCGGCGAGAGACAAACGATACGTACACGTAATGCTGTATATCAATCCTTGCGGAAACTATTGCCGGGCAGGAATTCGAACTCACGACCCCTTGATTGGTAGTCAGACGCGCTATCGACTGGGCTAACTGTGCCCGGCGGTGTACGTTAGTAACGACATATGCCGCGTTATTATATTTTTAGTCTCGTAGTCTTGATCATGTTCCAAACGGCGTTTGTCTTTAGCAACCGTCGAAAATAATACTTCAGGGTAAATATCATCCAAAGAGTTTATTTCATATGTGATTTTCCGTTCGCAAGGTAACTTTCTAAATGTTGAACACATGTCAGTCAGTAGGCATAGAAGTGCCTCTTATAATCATAATGACAACAATAATAATAATAACAATAATGATAATACAAATATAAAGACTTTTATTAAGGAGAGAACTCATTTCAAATCAATCTTCCTTGAGGCTCTCAACATATTAATATAAACTAATTACATGTAATAGAATTTGCATTTTCTATATATAATGGAATAGTGTTCCACAAACAAGAGCCTTAACAAGCAAACGAATGACAAAACATTTCAGAATTTGGCTTAGGATACAATGCTATGAGGGAGTTAATTTTCAATATTTTTTCTGTTGCTTTGAAAACAAACAGGCAAATTACAAAATTTTACGTTTCCGGAGTACAATTCCAAAGCCATTCAATGTAACTTCACGACATTTTGAACACATGTCAATCTGAAAGCCTAGTAGTGCTTTTTGTTATGAGGGAGTTTTCATTGTCAAAATTTTTTTCTGTTACCATGAAACAAATAGCCAAAATTACAAAATTCACCGTTTCCGAAGCACAACTCTTAAACCGTTCAAGATAACATCATGAAACTTTGTATACATGTCAACCTTGAGTTGTAGTAGTGCCTTTTGCTCTAATGGAAGTATTCATTTTCAACATATTTTTCTGTTACTATGAAAACACATAGTAAAAACAAGAAATGTCACTCACTGGTAAGTATCTATACACAAAATTTCATCAAATTATCTTAAAAGAAACTAAAGTTATCGAGAAGAAACTATTTGTGGCCTGTATCCGGACATATCAAAAAGAGGCATAAAAATGCAGTGCGGTGTTGAAATTCAATCCAATGCAAGGTCTAGTGATAAGCAACCTTGTGTATCAATTTAAAAAGAAGATAATTATGCAGTAATTGCAAATATTATTTTGACAAAAAACATAATATATGCGGACAAGAAGTATCACCCAGATAAATATATTATTCATTATACTAAATTCTGCGGATAAACGACGTCATACGGACAAAGTCTTCATCATTTTACTATTTTTTCTGCAAACAGAAGTCGTTTTCTCGATTTTTTGCGGGCAAAAGGCGTCATTTTTCTAATTTTTCTGCGGACAAAAGGCGTCATTTTTCTATTATTTCTGCGGACAAAAGTTGTCATGCGGATAAAAAATTTTCTGTGAACAAAAGACGTAATGCGAACAAAAGTCGACATTTTTTTTCTAAATTTTTCTGCGGACAAAAAACGTTGCAGACAAAAAGCGCCTGCACAGCTGTTCTCAAGTAAACTGTACTGTCTGATAAGAATCGATATACTTATAGTATGTGATTGCGTGTTGACGTACGTGCAGTAGTGAGTGTGTAAGTGATTTACTAATTGATTGAGTGATTGATCAGTTGATTGATTTAGTTAACAAGTTAGTGATTTAGCGAGTATCTGAGAGAGTCAGTGAGTTATTGAGCAGTTGAGAGAGTGCGTGCGTGCGTACACGCGTAAGTGAGTGGGTGAGTGAGTGAGTGAGTGAGTGAGTGACTGGATAAGTGAGTAGTAAGTAAATAAGTTAGTATGTACGTATGCAGAAAGTATTGTATTGAATGTATGTAAAAACGCATAAATGTACATATTAGTAGTCGCAAATCAGCCAGTTGTATACATTAAATTATTTTTTTTAAAATTTAATCCAATATGGAACATTTCATTGATTTTTTATTTTATAGTTTGATGATACAGCAGTGCCTAGCTGTCATTAGAAAAATAGGAGTCATGTCTCATCCAAGAGTTTTTTTTCTGTTCAGTGTGTACGTTGATGACAAAGTTAAAGTAGACTTCAGAGATACTATATTCATACCCAAATCCAAGTATATTTCTTTTCTTAATTAAAAATATAAACATGGCAACGCTTTCAAAATGGCCAAAATGCACCAAATATGCCATTCAATTTACAAAATGAGCAAAGCAATAAGGAAAATGCATAATTATTAAGAAGGTTATCACCGTCATTATCCGACCACCCCGCGGAAGTTTTTCTTGTTTCCCTGGATGTGTTATACCTCTGATTAGATATGTTTAGACCAATTATCTTTGCTTACCAAGTTGTTGTTACTGAACGTATATTTTGTTACGCGTGTTTCTTTAGAACTAATCAGCATTTTTATAAAAAAAATAACGTGACAAAGAAATACACTGACACGGCAACAATGTTAATAGCTAGAGTAAGGCAAACATTAAAATAAGTGTTTGCTTGCTCTCTTTCTATAACTATCCGCTAGTAAAAACTTGTGTTTTTAAACACTTCCAGGCTGTCCCACACCCTGGCGGTCCCGTTGAGCACAACCCCAGCTGCCTGGGTAAATCAAGAAGTGTCATCTTCCAGCCAAACACTGGCGCAAGCGAAATGAATACGGGCTTGTATTTTTACACGCACTGAAAATGGTTCGTCTGGGCCAAAATATGACCGTTTGACAATTACAGCTATTTACTCAAATTATGTTTTTACTTAGTAGATTTTGGAGATAGTATTTTTTTTTATTTAATTCAAGAACAAATATGTATGTGCATGGCACGTTTTAATATTGCAGTTTTTGTGTAATACTATTTTTGATATTGAACTCTTTCCCCTCTAACTACCCGATGTATAGAATGAAGATAAGGTGAGAAGCAAATCAAAATTGTGTTGGTGTTGGCCTAATGGGGACATAAATAGCTATGCTTCCTGAGGACGAGTGTCAGTGTATTGACGGAACACATTACAGACATCGCATGTTCCTAATGCTGAAATTTCGAACACAAATTTATACAAGCTTTTGAAAACAAATTTTGAACAAATTAAATATATTAAATAATTACCTTCATTTTTATGTAAAAATATCATGCTATTTATAACTAGAAATCATCGCATGTCTATCGAGGTAGGAAGATGAACAGGTGTACCCATAAATGAAAGGAAATGCTTAACGTGTATTGAAACTGGGTGATGAATTTCACTATCTTTAAGTATGCCCGGAAACAGCAGTTTTAAGAAAAAAAACATATAAAACAATCTTACTATACACGCCCAAATATTATTAAATTTTCTTAACTCTTGTTAGAGAAAAACTATACAGAATTAGAAAAAACTTAGTTTATTTATCGACAAAATATTAAAATATGTGAAAAAGTTAATATGTTTAACATGACATATATTTGAGGACTGTAAATTTGTTAAAATATTTTTATTATTTCATTATGGTATATGCATAAAAGTTTTAAAGCAACACATCCACGTTTTAACTTTAAAAAAAAAAAAATTAATTGAGTTATGAGCACATTTCCCATACAAACATATGATCAATTAGCTGTATATGAGCATATAAACACAATCCCGAACAAAATGATGCCCAAATTAAAATGCGTGACTAGCACTTTATAAAACAAGCGTGTAACTCACCCGAGTCAAAAAAATTGTCAAAATGACTTTCAAGGCAGGTAAAGTACACTACGCACTAAAACGTGAAGTTTTTTAATACGACTCGCATAATTCAATTTGAAGCCAAGTTGGAATCCTCGGCAATTTAAAAATAATTTATAAAGCGTTTGTCACGCTTTATAATTTGAACATCTATTTTTATAATTCTAAAGCGTTCTGGATAGTGTTTGTTAGCACATATACAGCTCACTGACCATATATGTATGTATGGGATATGTGCTCACAACTCAATTGAAATTTTTTTTAAAAAAGTTTAAACGTGGATGTGTTGCTTTAAATCAGCCCATGCAGCTATTATCAATTCCAAGCTTATTACTAGGAGAGTGTTGCAAAGATTGGAAAGATTCGCCAAAAAGTATTGTTTTTAATTGGTTAATTTTCTTAAAGCGCATTACACATATTGTTTTTTTTAAATAATGAAATAGGAGTCAACACGCTAGTCGCCAAAATTGTACTTTAGTTTAGTTCTTTAGTTTTCGAATGTCGATATTCACAATGTAGTTATTAAGTAATGCAGCGGTTTTGGCCGCTAGGCGTGGTGGATTCTACAGACGTGCATAGCACTTATGCTTAAGCAGGACTTCTAACTTCTTATCATTTTAACTTCAAACAGCAACAATTACAACTTCAGACAAATATGTTAATTAGCAGTGACTATGCAACTCTGTACAATATTTCTACGGACACTCGATGTATTTTCTTCAACTACACGTGTTTCTTCTGTTACACTTATATGATTGTATGAAAGTGTATATACTGTTTTTTACTAAACGGATGTTTATGTTGTATAATTACGGTTAATGAATATACAAATTGAAATACAATGGCTGAACTTTACAACAAGTGTATATCATCAATCACAACCGTCTTAACCGTTACTGGCTACACAAACATTTCAGAGATGTTACAGCATGACACAAGTAACTGAGGTCACACTCCGGCTAACGCAATACGCAAAAGGAAGTCATTGTATTGCAGGGATCAGGCGAGTTTGCGCTTTTAAAACTTATTGCAGGTATTATTAATTCATTGACCGTTACTATTTATATGATTATTTATATGACTGAACAAATGATATTTAATATTAACATTATTACATAGCCGTTTCCTTCAGCAATGCTTGTATGTATATTGTATTGTATGTATATGTTTATTACATGTCGCCATTATGTTATTATAAGATAGAAATTTGTATATTGATGCTTATGCTGTTCATATGAACCAGGCTAAGGTTAAATAAAAGAACTGAATAATTTGTAAATGTTAATGCGAGTCTTTACGTGCGTTGACAGTGCAGCCACAAAGAAATAGTTATATGCAAACTAATTGCCCACCGAAAGCAAAATGATAAGAGAGAATTGTTTTTATTTAAACTATTGATTCTTGTCTTTTAAAACAATTGAAGAAATGAAAACAATAATAAACAATAATACTGAAAACAATAATAAATATATCTATTGAGCGATTCTTTATTATTCAATTGCCTCTAGTTATTTTATACAACATTAAAGTACCATAGCTTTTACCTTAAGTTCAGTATCTACTTTATTTCGAAAAGAAGAAAAAATATAAATTGTAAAGAGTTTATTCAAATGACAGTTTCAGCACAGTGGTATAAACACAGTCAATATCATTATAAAACAACTATGTACATGTACGAGTATATACATGTACATGTATGGTGTGATGTTGGAAAATACTTGGCTCAAACAACCGTTGGCTCGAACTATTGTGTTCTGTCCTGTGGGGTTCAGGTCATCGAAGTTCTGCTGTAGGTACATATGCGCAAAACTTCGTCTGAATCCCGTGAATATCAAGACAGAGTAACGGTGTTTGAACGCCCCTCGTATAGAATAGTCATAACACGCACACTACATGCATACAGGCAATAGGAAAACAGGAGTTACCTACCTTCCTCAGCATTCACAAAAGATCTTGTAAACACCAGAATGACAAGTGTAACCATCATTGTTCTCTGGAAGGAAGAAAATATATATATATATATTCATCATCATCATCATCATCATCTCATTCTCTACAGAGAGAGAGAGAGAGAGAGAGACAGAGACAGAGAGAGAGAGAGAGAGAGAGAGAGAGAGAGAGAGAGAGAGAGAGATTAAAAAAGCATAATTACTCCTGTGAATAATTATTAATTTTAATTAATGTTCCCGTAATAATATTTAATCGATACTTTCATTATCGTTTTGAAATGCATACAGTAAGATGATTTAAATGAAACATTAAGCATTTTGCTGGTCTCTTTATCACAAGAAGTTATATATCGTACTTTACCAGGATACTACTACTATTTAGTTTCACGTACCTTGTTCTTACCAAACTATACCATGATACTGTTACTATTCAGCTTCGCGTACCTTGTTCTTACCAAGCTATACCATGATACTGTTACTATTCAGTTTCACGTACCTTGTTCTTACCAAACTATACAATGATACTGTTACTGTTCAGTTTCACGTACCTTGTTCTTACCAAGCTATACCATGATACTGTTACTATTCAGTTTCACGTACCTTGTTCTTACCAAGCTATACCATGATACTGTTACTGTTCAGTTTCACGTACCTTGTTCTTACCAAGCTATACCATGATACTGTTACTATTCAGTTTCACGTACCTTGTTCTTACCAAACTATACCATGATACTGTTACTGTTCAGTTTCACGTACCTTGTTCTTACCAAGCTATACCATGAAACTGTTACTGTTCAGTTTCACGTACCTTGTTCTTACCAAGCTATACCATGATACTGTTACTGTTCAGTTTCACGTACCTTGTTCTTACCAAGCTATACCATGATACTGTTACTATTCAGTTTCACGTACCTTGTTCTTACCAAACTATACCATGATACTGTTACTGTTCAGTTTCACGTACCTTGTTCTTACCAAACTATACCATGATACTGTTACTATTCAGTTTCACGTACCTTGTTCTTACCAAGCTATACCATGATACTGTTACTGTTCAGTTTCACGTACCTTGTTCTTACCAAGCTATACCATGATACTGTTACTGTTCAGTTTCACGTACCTTGTTCTTACCAAGCTATACCATGATACTGTTACTGTTCAGTTTCACGTACCTTGTTCTTACCAAACTATACCATGATACTGTTACTGTTCAGTTTCACGTACCTTGTTCTTACCAAGCTATACCATGATACTGTTACTGTTCAGTTTCACGTACCTTGTTCTTACCAAGCTATACCATGATACTGTTACTGTTCAGTTTCACGTACCTTGTTCTTACCAAACTATACCATGATACTGTTACTGTTCAGTTTCACGTACCTTGTTCTTACCAAGCTATACCATGAAACTGTTACTATTCAGTTTCACGTACCTTGTTCTTACCAAGCTATACCGTGATACTGTTACTGTTCAGTTTCATGTACCTTCTTCTTACCAAACTATACCATGATACTGTTACTGTTCAGTTTCACGTACCTTGTTCTTACCAAGCTATACCATGAAACTGTTACTATTCAGTTTCACGTACCTTGTTCTTACCAAGCTATACCGTGATACTGTTACTGTTCAGTTTCATGTACCTTCTTCTTACCAAACTATACCTTGATACTGTTACTGTTCAGTTTCATGTACCTTCTTCTTACCAAACTATACCTTGATACTGTTACTGTTCAGTTTCACGTACCTTGTTCTTACCAAACTATACCATGATACTGTTACTGTTCAGTTTCACGTACCTTGTTCTTACCAAGCTATACCATGAAACTGTTACTGTTCAGTTTCACGTACCTTGTTCTTACCAAGCTATACCATGAAACTGTTACTATTCAGTTTCACGTACCTTGTTCTTACCAGACTATACAATGATACTGTTACTATTCAGTTTCACGTACCTTGTTCTTACCAAGCTATACCATGATACTGTTACTATTCAGTTTCACGTACCTTGTTCTTACAAAACTATACCTTGATACTGTTACTATTCAGTTTCACGTACCTTGTTCTTACCAAACTATACCTTAATACTGTTACTATTCTGTTTCACGTACCTTGTTCTTACCAAACTATACCATGATACTGTTACTGTTCAGTTTCACGTACCTTGTTCTCACCAAACTAGACCTTGATACTGTTACTGTTCAGTTTTACATACCTTGTTCTTACCAAGCTATACCATGATACTGTTACTATTCAGTTTCACGTACCTTGTTCTTACCAAACTATACCATGATACTGTTACTGTTCAGTTTCACGTACCTTGTTCTTACAAAACTATACCTTGATATTGTTACTGTTCAGTTTTACATACCTTGTTCCTACCAAACTATACCATGATACTGCTACTGTTCAGTTTCACGTACCTTGTTCTTACCAAACTATACCATGATACTGTTACTGTTCAGTTTCACGTACCTTGTTCTTACAAAACTATACCTTGATACTGTTACTATTCAGTTTCACGTACCTTGTTCTTACCAAACTAGACCTTGATACTGTTACTGTTCAGTTTCACGTACCTTGTTCTTACCAAACTAGACCTTGATACTGTTACTGTTCAGTTTTACATACCTTGTTCTTACCAAGCTATACCATGATACTGTTACTATTCAGTTTCACGTACCTTGTTCTTACCAAACTATACCATGATACTGTTACTGTTCAGTTTCACGTACCTTGTTCTTACAAAACTATACCTTGATACTGTTACTATTCAGTTTCACGTACCTTGTTCTTACCAAACTAGACCTTGATACTGTTACTGTTCAGTTTCACGTACCTTGTTCTTACAAAACTATACCTTGATACTGTTACTATTCAGTTTCACGTACCTTGTTCTTACCAAACTAGACCTTGATACTGTTACTGTTCAGTTTCACGTACCTTGTTCTTACCAAACTAGACCTTGATACTGTTACTGTTCAGTTTTACATACCTTGTTCTTACCAAGCTATACCATGATACTGTTACTATTCAGTTTCACGTACCTTGTTCTTACCAAAATACACCATGATACTGTTACTGTTCAGTTTCACGTACCTTGTTCTTACCAAACTATACCGTGGTACTGTTACTGTTCAGTTTCACGTACCTTGTTCTTACCAAAATACACCATGATACTGTTACTGTTCAGTTTCACGTACCTTGTTCTTACCAAACTATACCGTGGTACTGTTACTGTTCAGTTTCACGTACCTTGTTCTTACCAAAATACACCATGATACTGTTACTGTTCAGTTTCACGTACCTTGTTCTTACCAAACTATACCGTGGTACTGTTACTGTTCAGTTTCACGTACCTTGTTCTTACCAAAATACACCATGATACTGTTACTGTTCAGTTTCACGTACCTTGTTCTTACCAAACTATACCGTGGTACTGTTACTGTTCAGTTTCACGTACCTTGTTCTTACCAAAATACACCATGATACTGTTACTGTTCAGTTTCACGTACCTTGTTCTTACCAAACTATACCGTGGTACTGTTACTGTTCAGTTTCACGTACCTTGTTCTTACCAAGCTAAACCGTGATACTGTTACTATTCAGTTTCACGTACCTTGTTCTTACCAAGCTATATCATGATACTGTTACTGTTCAGTTTCACGTACCTTGTTCTTACCAACTATACCTTGATACTGTTAATATTCAGTTCATGTACCTTGTTCTTACCAACCTATACCATGATACTGCTACTATTCAGCTTCACGTACCTTGTTCTTACCAACCTATACCATGATACTGTTACTGTTCAGTTTCACACCTTGTTCTTACCAACTATACCTTCAAACTGTTTCTATTCAGTTTCACGTACCTTGTTCTTACCAACTTATACCATGATACTGCTACTATTCAGCTTCACGTACCTTGTTCTTACCAACCTATACCATGATACTGTTACTGTTCAGTTTCACGTACCTTGTTCTTACCAAACTATACCTTGATACTGTAACTGTTCAGTTTCACGTACCTTGTTCTTACCAAACTATACCTTGATACTGTTATTTTTCAGTTTCACGTACCTTGTTCTTAAAAAACTATACCTTGATACTGTTACTATTCAGTTTCACGTACCTTGTTCTTACCAAACTATACCTTGATACTGTTACTATTCTGTTTCACGTACCTTGTTCTTACCAAGCTATACCTTGATACTGTTACTATTCAGTTTCACGTACCTTGTTTTTACCAAACTATACCTTGATACTGTTACTATTCAGCTTCACGTACCTTGTTCTTACCAACCTATACCATGATACTGTTACTGTTCAGTTTCACGTTCCTTGTTCTTACCAAACTATACCTTGATACTGTTACTATTCAGTTTCACGTACCTTGTTCTTACCAAACTATACCAAGATATTATTACTATTCAGTTTCATGTACCTTGTTCTGATCTAACTATACCTTGATACTGTTACTGTTCAGTTTCACGTACCTTGTTCTTACCAAGCTATACCATGATACTGTTACTGTTCAGTTTCACGTACCTTGTTCTTACCAAACTATACATTGATACTGTTACTATTCAGTTTCACGTACCTTGTTCTTACCAAACTATACCTTGATACTGTTTCTGTTCAGTTTCACGTACCTTGTTCTTACCAAACTATACCATGATACTGTAACTGTTCAGTTTCACGTACCTTGTTCTTACCAAGCTATACCATGATACTGTTACTGTTCAGTTTCATGTAACTTGTTCTTACCAAGCTATACCATGATACTGTAACTGTTCAGTTTCACGTACCTTGTTCTTACCAAACTATACCATGATACTGTAACTGTTCAGTTTCACGTACCTTGTTCCTACCGAACTATACCATGGTACTGTTACTGTTCAGTTTCAGGTACCTTGTTCCTACCGAACTATACCATGATACTGTTACTGTTCAGCTTCACGTACCTTGTTCCTACCAAACTATACCTTGATACTGTTACTGTTCAGCTTCACGTACCTTGTTCTTACCAAACTATACCATGATACTGTTACTGTTCAGTTTCATGTACCTTGTTCCTACCAAACTATACCATGAGACTGTTACTATTCAGTTTCACGTACCTTGTTCCTACCAAACTATACCTTGATACTGTTTCTGTCCAGTTTCACATACCTTGTTCTTACCAAACTTTACCTTGATACTGTTACTGTCCAGTTTCACGTACCTTGTTCTTACCAAACTATACCATGATCCTGTTACTGTCCAGTTTCACGTACCTTGTTCTTACCAAGCTATACCATGATACTGTTACTGTCCAGTTTCACGTACCTTGTTCTTACCAAGCTATACCATGATACTGCTACTGTCCAGTTTCACGTACCTTGTTCTTACCAAGCTATACCATGATACTGTTACTGTCCAGTTTCACGTACCTTGTTCTTACCAAGCTATACCATGATACTGTTACTGTCCAGTTTCACGTACCTTGTTCTTACCAAGCTATACCATGATACTGCTACTGTCCAGTTTCACGTACCTTGTTCTTACCAAGCTATACCATGATACTGTTACTGTCCAGTTTCACGTACCTTGTTCTTACCAAGCTGTACCATGATACTGTTACTATTCAGTTTCAAGTACCTTGTTCTTACCAAGCTATGCCATGATACTGTTACTGTCCAGTTTCACGTACCTTGTTCTTACCAAGCTATACCATGATACTGCTACTGTCCAGTTTCACGTACCTTGTTCTTACCAAGCTATACCATGATACTGTTACTGTCCAGTTTCACGTACCTTGTTCTTACCAAGCTATACCATGATACTGTTACTATTCAGTTTCACGTACCTTGTTCTTACCAAGCTATACCATGATACTGTTACTGTTCAGTTTCATGTACCTTGTTCTTACCAAGCTATACCATGAGACTGTTACTATTCAGTTTCACGTACCTTGTTCCTACCAAACTATACCTTGATACTGTTACTATTCAGTTTCACGTACCTTGTTCCTACCAAACTATACCATGGTACTGTTACTGTTCAGTTTCACGTACCTTGTTCTTACCAAACTATACCATGATACTGTTACTGTTCAGTTTCATGTACCTTGTTCCTACCAAACTATACCATGAGACTGTTACTATTCAGTTTCACGTACCTTGTTCCTACCAAACTATACCTTGATACTGTTTCTGTCTAGTTTCACGTACCTTGTTCTTACCAAACTTTACCTTGATACTGTTACTGTCCAGTTTCACGTACCTTGTTCTTACCAAGCTATACCATGATACTGTTACTGTTCAGTTTCACGTACCTTGTTCCTACCAAACTATACCATGAGACTGTTACTATTCAGTTTCACGTACCTTGTTCCTACCAAACTATACCTTGATACTGTTTCTGTCTAGTTTCACGTACCTTGTTCTTACCAAACTTTACCTTGATACTGTTACTGTCCAGTTTCACGTACCTTGTTCTTACCAAGCTATACCATGATCCTGTTACTGTCCAGTTTCACGTACCTTGTTCTTACCAAGCTATACCATGATACTGTTACTATTCAGTTTCAAGTACCTTGTTCTTACCAAACTATACCATGATACTGCTACTGTCCAGTTTCACGTACCTTGTTCTTACCAAACTATACCATGGTACTGTTACTATTTAGTTTCACGTACCTTGTTCTTACCCAACTATACCATGATACTGCTACTGTCCAGTTTCACGTACCTTGCTCTTACCAAACTATACCATGATACAGTTACTATTCAGTTTCACGTACCTTGTTCTTACCCAACTATACCATGATACTGCTACTGTCCAGTTTCACGTACCTTGCTCTTACCAAACTATACCGTGATACAGTTACTATTCAGTTTCACGTACCTTGTTCTTACCAAACTATACCATGATACTGCTACTGTTCAGTTTCACGTACCTTGTTCTTACCAAACTACACCAGGATACTGTTACTGTTCAGTTTCACGTACCTTGTTCTTACCAAACTATACCATGATACTGGTACTGTTCAGTTTCATGTACCTTGTTCTTACCAAGCTATACATTGATACCGTTACTGTCCAATTTCACGTACCTTGTTCTTACCAAACTATACCATGATACTGTTACTATTCAGTTTGACGTAATTTTGGAAAAAGTATAAGAAATTGGATTAAATTATTTGATACGGATATTAAATCTTGCATATCAATAAATGGTCATCTGTCAGAATGGTTCTATATTTTTCGAAGCTGTTGACAAGGCGATCTGTTATCACCATACATTTTTATTTTATGTCTAGAAATATTGGCTGTATTGGTCAGGACAATTAAAAATATTAAAGGAATCAAAGTAGGCGATACCGAATATATAATCTCACAATATGCTGATGACACTTCCCTTATGTTAGATGGTACAGAAAAAAATCACTTAAACATACTCTTCTAGTTTTAAAATTCTATGCAGATATTTCTGGTCTTAATGTTAATGTTGAAAACCCCCAGAGTTATTTGGTTTGGGGAAAAAAGGTTCAAATATAAAGCTGTGCACAGAAACAGAATTAAATTATGATCAGGGAGAATTGACTGTACTTGCCATGACTATGTCAACTTATTTGAATACATGTAATATGATTACATTGAATTATAACAAGAAAATAAAATGAAATTAAAACACTGCTACTCTCATGGTCAAAAAGATTTCTAATCCCTTTTGGAACAAGAATTCCCAAGAGGGCCTGAGGACGCTCTACTGACTCATAGTGGCCATAGCACTTTTTGAAATTCTCCTATGCAATAGAAATATCAGGGCAGGGTCATTTTTAACCCTAGGGACACAATTTGAACAAATCTAACAAAAACTATAGTTGGTCATCATCAGTACATAATCATTTTGAAAATCTGCTTGGCCATTCATGAGAAGAAGATTTTGTAAGTTTTGGACTATTTTTAGTAACGGCGGCCATCTTGAATTTCAGATCGAAAAAAAAATCTTCTGTATAGTCTCCTACGCAACAGAAATATGCATGTGAAGTTTCAGTTTAATTGGCCTAGTGGTTTCAGAATAGATGAAAGAAAAAGAGAATTTTCTGTTTTCCCATAGTATCCCTATGTAAAATTCTAAGTCCCCTTACAGGGCCCCTATAAATTTTAGTGCCTAAATTTTTATCTGCAATCAAACCCCTACACATAGGGATAATATATGCAAAATATGAACAAATTTGACACACCGGTTCTTAAGAAAACGATTTTAGTAAATCCAAATTTGTACCCTTTTAGGGCGCCTCCTGACCCCTTAAGATAGTGGAACCCATTCATTTTTACAAATCTGAACCTCCTTCACTAAACAATGCTTCTGTGAAGATATAGGCAAAATCATTGCCATTTAAAAAAAAAAAAAAAAATATTATGACACGTATCCCCCAATTGAACCCTCGGGGCGGGGTCATTTTTAACCCTAGGGACACAATTTGAACAAATCTAACAAAACTATAGTTGGTCATCATTACTTCATAAACATTTTGAAAATTTGTTGGGCCGTTCATGAGAAGAAATTTTTTTAAGTTTTGGACTATTTTTAGTAACGGCGGCCATCTTGAATTTCAGATCGAAAAAAAAATATCTTCTGTATAGTCTCCTATGCAATGGAAACATGCATGTGAAGTTTCAATTTAATTGGCGTAGTGGTTTCAGAATAGATGAAAGAAAAAGAGAATTTTCTTTTTTCCCATAGTATCCCTATGTAAAATTCTAAGTCCCCTTACAGGGCCCCTACAAATTTTAGCGCCTAAATTCTTATCTGCAATCAAACCCCTACTCATAGGGATAATTTATGCAAAATATGAACAAATCTGACATACCAGTTCTTAAGAAAACGATTTTAGTAAATCCAAATTTGTACCCTTTTGAGGCCCCTCCTGACCCCTTAAGACAGAAAAACCCATTCATTTTTACAAATCTGAAGCTCCTTCACCAAACAATGCTTCTGTGAAGATATAGGCGAAATCATTTCCATTTAAAAAAAAATAAAAAAAAAAATATTATAATGACATGTGTCCCCTAATTGAACCCTCGGGGCGGGGTCATTTTTAACCTGAGGGACACCATTTGAACAAATCTAACAATACTATAGTGGGTCATCATTACTACATAAACATTTAAAAAATCTGCTGGGCCGTTCATGAGAAGAAAATTTTTTGTAAGTTTTGGACTATTTTTAGTAACGGCGGCCATCTTGAATTTCAGATCGAAAAAAAAAATCTTCTGTATTGTCTCCTATGCAATAGAAACATGCATGTGAAGTTTCAATTTAATTGGCCTAGTGGTTTCAGAGAAAGTGCTGCTAACAGATGACAGACAACAGACGACAGACGAAGGACGACAGACAAAGCGCCATCGCATAAGCGCTAAAAATCACAGTCTTAAAAAGTTAGCTTTACCAAAATTAAACCAACTGTTTTCATCATTACCAAAACCATCAGAAGATCAAATTAAATTGTTACAAACTATTGTGTTTTAGCTTTCTCTGGACTAATTATCCAAATAAAATAAAAAGAAATATTGTAATACAAGATAATAAGAATGGAGGACTCCGAATGATTGACATTAAACAGTTTGTATATGCTTTAAAACTTAACTTGGATAAGAAAACTTTTGTCTGGTGGGAAAAATGTATAGCAATTCATAATTTTATGTATCCTTATGCATCAGAAATGTTAATTTTTGGTAATGATTATGTGAAAAAGACCCTTTTCAAAATATGTAATCCATTTTGGAAAGATGTGTACATAAGTCGAAGTATTAATAACTGCCTTAGTACCAATGTCTTGGAAAGATTTTTTAAACCAACCTTTATGGTTACATTTAGGTTATTTGTGGATAAGTTTTCTGTAAATACAAATATTATTGAATATGAAGGTATGCTTGGTACATTACGTGGTTACCTTCAAACACTTAATTTTGCTCACCTTGCAACGAAATTAGACAATCCAATATGCCCATTATCAGTGTCTTGCATAAACAGCACAAAAAAGGTTGTCGTGCAATATATGATGTTATTGTTAGCTCAAATGTGTCGCCAACTTCTATTACCAAATGGGGACAGTATGGATTAAATATTGAAAGAGAATGGAAAAATTTATTTCAATTACCTTTTAATTGTACAAGAGATACTAGAATAAAATGGTTTCAAGTTAAAATGAACCACAGAATTACAGCTACAAATTTTGACAAAAATGAAGATAAAAAATGACGATACATGTACCTTTTGCAAAGCACATGTAGAAAACATTACACACTTATTCTAGGAATGCAAGTATGTAGAAACATTCTTGGATAGTTTATAACAACATGCAAAGACAAAAAAATAATACTTCAACATCAATGGAGTATGAAAGATATTGTCTTTGGATCAGTAAAACATGACAATATTTTAAATAAATTAATTTTTCATGCAAAATACTTTATTTATAAGTGCAAGTTAGATGAGAGGTTACCATTCTTCATCAATTTTAAGCCACAAATAAATAATGTGTACCAAACTGAAAACATAAATGCAATTAAAAATTGTACAATTGAAAAGTTTGAAACATCATGGTTGGTGTATAAATCACTACTTTGAATATTACTTGTTTTGTGTATATATTTTTTTCTCATATGAAGTGTTAAATTACAACACGTCTAGATAATATACAATGCATACCTTAAAACTATAAAAAGTAGCTGTCACACTTTGTCTGTTCCCTGCTGTTCCTACTTGGAAATGAAAACCACATCTCCAAGGAAATACCCTTTTTTCGTATTGAACTTTTTCTTTTATTATGCTGTTCAATTTATAACTTTCATTATAATCATGGTTTGACATTTGAGGAAAAAAAGTCCAATGGATTAAAAGAAAGAAGTTTTATACAGGTTTTGCAGTTAAACTATTCTAAATATTTATCCAATCTCATACAGTAGACTTTACTCTATCTTTTTTGTATTGAACTTTTTCTTTTATAAAGATGTTCAATTGATAATTTTCATTATAATTATAGTTTGACATTTGATAAAAAAACAGTGGATTAGAAAAAGAAGTTTTATACTGGTTTTGTAGTTAAACTGTCCTAAATATTTATACAATCACATACAGTAGACTTTATTCTTTCAATCTATATTTTTATAAAATTATTATTATTATGAAAAATGCAAATATTTAGTATTTAAAACACCAATTTTTCAACATGATCTTAAAAATCCCATATAATTTGTTTTTAGATTTATAAAAATGATTATATTAACTGAAATAAAAACCAGTTAACCCAATACATGAACTACGTATAGTGTATCTGTAAGTAAATTTGTTGTTATTATTAAATGTTTCTTTACAGTCTTAGCTAATAATGAATATAATGCCTTTTTATGAATGACAAATGATAACTGTATAAAGATATGTGTGTATGTAAGTGTAAATACTGATATGGTGTGTGTGTGTGTGTGTGTGTGTGTGTGTGTTGCTATTGCTTTGCTGTTTTATGTGAAAAAAACATGGTACACCATTGATTATGTAACTCATTGTTAAAATGTCTTTTTTTTTCCTACAAAAAAAACGTGTTTGTTACTTAACAAGTTCAAATATTATTGTTTATATGAGACATTAAATTTAAACATAGAATATCGACTAAAAATGATCATTTTACGATTATAATTATAACACATAACACCATTATAGCTATGTGATGAATGGATGAAACTTTCTAAATGATATATATTTAAAACACCATGGGTAGTTTTTTGCTACAAATATTTCTCTATAAGGGATGGCATCCCTTATGGGGAGATGTCTGTAACAAAAAACTACTTATTTACAATTGCCATTTAAAGAATAACACTTGTGTAAATGCTATATGTTCTGTAAATTGAAATTGTAATATTGTAATATATTGAATTGTATTGGAATACAAAATAAAAAAAAAAAAGAAAAAAAGTTTGACGTACCTTGGTATTACCAAACTATACTTTAATACAGTTTTTTTTTATAACTTTTCAAGTACCTTGTTCTTCCCACAGACACCGTTTCCAATTGTATGAAACACAAAACAGCCTGTAATGGTATTTATATGTTCTAATTTACATCTGTTATGACTGTTTCATTGTTAAAAGCCAATGTATGATGTAACAACACATCTGTAATGAGTCTTGACTGTAAATAACAATGAAAAAATTGTCTGGATTCCCTGATTAAGATATGAACTGAGCTCATTATTTTAATAAGAACTTGTATTGTAGAAATGATATTTCAAAACAGTTGATAATAACAAAAAACAAGTGACGAAACAAGTTTTGTTGATCACAAAACAATATCATATATCTTTGTCTTGACATTTACTCGTATAATTATCGTCATCCAATTAAAAGAAATACATCATCGGTATACAAGTGACGACAAGTTTCAAAGGATTATGGATGATCTATTTCTAATTGTCTCACTAGACAGTTGCACCTCTTCTCCGCAAACGATAACATGATTCCGAGGCTTATAAAAACGTCCTTTGTAGTTTGGTTTGAAATATTTTCAAAATGGTTCATAGTGGCTGCGATTTCTTGCTGCAGATGAGTAGAGCAAAAGATGACACAGCATATACTGCAATAAAATATCGCTGGTGTTAAAAATTGACAGTATTTATGAGCATTTGAGGACTTCTTCTTTAAAAAATCTTAGGGTACACTGCACACGTTTTAAAAATACGCTGGTCAACATAACAGTTAATGCGCATTTTTATGTGGGAATACATTTCTGCTATATAAAGAAATAATATTTTAATAAATGCTTCTGTCACTGGTTCTGGGTTTTACTCTGTTTTTTTTCTGGTTTTATCTCTGTTTTTGTTTCTGTTTTTGCCTATGTGTCTTTCTTTGTTTGATGCTTTGCTTTGCACCTTTGTGTTAAAAGAAAAATCTCATAAATTTGGTAGAAAACATAATTAACGAGAAAATGACTTTAAAAGCTTTAAGTAACTGTAAAAAACTTAAAGCCTGTAGGAATGATAAAGTATTTTACGAAAATATCATACATTTCACTTACGCACGCAGAAGTAAAAAAGGCATAATCATAACACTATTAAAAGGTGGAAACAAAACGAAAAATGACCCAAATAGCTATTGGGCGATCTTATTGTGTTTATGTATATTAAAACTTTATGAAAAAATCCTAATTCAGCTAATTGAAAAGGATGAAAAATCTAACTTTAATCTGTCGCAAGGAGGTTTTTCGGAAAAATGTCAACTGTCTCATGACATCATATATTTTACGTGAATGCATAATGAATGCAGGTGAAAACAATTCACAAATCTATACCTGCTTCTTAGATGCAAAACAAACCTTTGACCGGGCATGGCTTTCCTTATTGCTACTTAAATTATTCAGAACTGGCATTGGTATTACATTATTCAAATCGATAGCATCATTTTTCGTAGATTGCTCTAGTTGTGTAAAATCACAAGGCCATAAGTCGGACTGGTTTTTCATATTACAAGGAACCTGCCAGGGCCAGTGTCTTAGTCCCTACCTCTATCTCCTATTCATTAATCACCTGATGTACGAAATTGAAAAAAGTGAATATTGTTTTAAGATATATTGTATATATTGTGGGTGTCCAACTTCAGCAGATGATATGGTAATCATTTCAAACGTCAAACAAGGACTAGACAGCCTCCTCAACTTGTGTTATAAGAATTCACAAAACGAACGATATATATACAATGCGAGTAAATGCAAAATCGTTGTTATTAATGAATAAGTGCCGACACATCACAAATGGAAACTAGGCAATGATGAAGTTGCAGAAAAGGAAAGCTATCTACACCTTGGGTACCATGCCACAAATCCCTATCATTAAATGAAAACATAAAAGAAAGTTGTACAAAATTAAGAAAAAAAATATTCTTCAGTATAGCTGACTGTGGAATCTATAGAAATGGAGAATACACCCTAACATCAAAGCGTTTATATGATACGGTTGTTCTTTCCGAAGCGCTTTTTGGGAGTGAACTGTGGAATGATCTCACAGACAATCAGTTATGTCCCCTGGAACGGGCTTATCGACAGTGCGTTAAGCGTATTCAAAATATACCGACAGGATCAAGAACAACCTTAAGCTGTCTGGGTATTTACCCTATTAAACATATTATTGACAAGAGAAAATTACTGTTATTTGGGCAATTATGTCGGCTTAACTCAAAATTTCAAATTAAACAAGTATTTTCCCATCATACTTTTCAATACCCCCTAAAAATAAATGGATTCATGCCTGATATATATAGATTATTAGGTCAGTACGGCTTATCCAAGTATCTTACAGACTATTAAAAAACCCGGGAAATTCCCTTCTCAAAATAGATGGAAAAAATCCATAAAAATCGCAATCCATAAAACGGTTTTAGTTTGACTGGAGAAACATACTCTTATGCGACGCTACCTTCAGCCAATTTCTGTGGCTTATTCATTCAAAATACGAAACATGTACTCTGTGGAAATTTAGTCAAGAATTTAAAACATGTAAAACACAATGAAATTAAGCATCCAAATGCTCTGCAAATTTGTTTCTAAAAGATATGAAGAAATATACAAAACTTGTATCCTAGCAACTGAAAATATTGCACTTCACATAATTTTGTTTTGCAATCATAAAGGCTGCATAAGGTCTAAGTTATGGGTCACGATTGTTGGGGCCGGAAAATTATTCGAAACTGTGTGCAGCTGCTTATACACCCGAATTACAACATGTACCAGACATGTTCAGTGGTTTTGTCTCATTTAACATAGATGATGAAACTAGGGTGAAATGCTTCAAAACATTTTTGAAGACGGTCCACAATATTATGACATAATATGTATTAAACGACCTTGGATACAAGAAGATAAACGACCTTGGATACAAGAAGATATGAAATGAAAATGAAACCATTTAAAAATAAACTGTTGCAAGCGTGCTGATTATCTATTAACATAACCATTGGTTGATATATATCTTTATAATAATCATTAGTCATCAGAACGTTACACTTGTCAGTTGGGTCAGTCATCAGAACTTTACACGTGTCAGTGGGATCTGTCATCAGAACCTTACACGTGTCAGTGGGATCTGTCATCAGAACTTTACACATGTCAGTGGGATCAGTCATCAGAACTTTACATGTGTCAGTGGGATCTGTCATCAGAACTTTACACGTGTCAGTGGGATCAGTCATCAAAACCTTACATGTGTCATTGGGATCAGTCATCAGAACGTTTCACGTGTCAGTGGGATCAGTCATCAGAACCTTACACGTATCAGTGATCAGAATTTACACGTGTCAGGTGGATCAGTCATCTGAACTTTACACGTGTCAGTGGGATCAGTCATCAAAACCTTACACGTGTCAGTGGGATCTGTCATCAGAACCTTACATGTGTCCATGGGATCAGTCATCAGAACCTTACACGTTTCAGTGGGATCTGTCATCAGAACCTTACATGTGTCAGTGGGATCAGTCATCAAAACCTAACATGTGTCATTGGGATCAGTCATCAGAACGTTACGCATGCCAGTGGGATCTGTCATCAGAACCTTACGCATGTCAGTGGGATCAGTCATCAGAACGTTACACATGTCAGCGGGATCAGTCATCAAAACCTTACATGAGTCAGTGGGATCTGTCATCAGAACCTTACACTTGTCAGTGCGATCAGTCATCAGAACTTTACACGTGTCAGTGGGATCAGTCATCAGAACCTTACACTTGTCATTGGGATCAGTCATCAGAACCTTACACGTGTCAGTGGGATCTGTCATCAGAACCTTACACGTGTCAGTGGGATCTGTCATCAGAACCTTACATGTGTCAATGGGATCAGTCATCAGAACCTTACACGTGTCAGTGGGATGTCATCAGAACCATACACGTGTCAGTGGGATCTGTCATCAGAACTTTACTCTTGTCAGTGGGATCAGTCATCAAAACCTTACATGTGTCAGTGGGATCTGTCATCAGAACCTTACACTTGTCAGTGCGATCAGTCATCAGAACCTTACACGTGTCAGTGGGATCAGTCATCAGAACCTTACACGTGTCAGTGGGATCAGTCATCAGAACCTTACACGTGTCAGTGGGATCTGTCATCAGAATCTTACATGTGTCAATGGGATCAGTCATCAGAACCTTACAAGTGTCAGTGGGATGTTATCAGAACCTTACACGTGTCAGTGGGATCTGTCATCAGAACTTTACTCTTGTCAGTGGGATCAGTCATCAAAACCTTACACGTGTCAGTGGGATCAGTCATCAGAACCTTACACGTGTCAGTGGGATCAGTCATCAGAACCTTAAATGTGTCAGTGGGATCAGTCATCAGAACCTTACAGATGTCAGTTGGATTCGAATCATTCGTCACAAAATGGAGATCGATGACTAATCAAAGTAAACAAGAGTCGTCTCATGAGTAGGTCTTATAACTGCAAAACATTGTATGATGTTTAAATACAATACATGCAGTGGCTGCCGAGATATAAATCTTAGTTATTATATTCAAGAAAGAGTTATCCAACTTAAGTCACTAGTATTTCAATAGGTTCGAGGATTGGCAAATCTGGTTTCAATGCAATGGCTACCGAGATAAAGTCTTGCAAAACTTTAACCAAGGTGAGGCACCTGAGAAATTGCCCTTCTTATTCTTCATAGTTGAGCTAAAAACTCTAATTTGAAATTGGATGTCAGATTTCACTGAAAGGCTAGATGTGCGTCAGCTTCAACCACAACAGAGTAAGAATAATAGAGAAAGAAACATTGGGGAAAAAAGAGAAAGAGTAAGGAACAAAAGACAGAGAGGTTAATACAGTGCCCCTTTATCCTAAAGGACACTGCCCCCTTCTGAACAATAAGACATGTTTGTTACTTACTTGAAAGTTTACTGTGTAAAAATATTCTATCCTCATACCAATACCATGTCACACCAGTACCCATGTTTTAACAACCTGTAGTTATAAATATTAATAGAACATCATTTAGGAAACAAAGAAAGTTTAATGAAACATGGCTTAATTCTCTCACCCATGGCATAATAGACCATCACAATTTAACCCTTTACTCCATAGATATGCGTTTTCCCGCACCAATCACAGAAAGCCTTTGAAAACAGTGCAGGAAGAGTTCAGATTGCTCATAATGAGCAATGGGAACACTTCCTGCACTGATTTCCACTCTGTCAGTTAATATAAACATGATTCACTCATTGCTGATATGTGGTGAATTAATGCTTTCAATATTAGAGGTGTCGAAAGGCGTCTACATGAAGTAAATGGTTAAGGACCAAAACTTAGACATTAATTAAAAAGATATGTTAAATTCAATAGAATGATTGACTGAATATTTAGTGTCATTTTTATGTCATCGAGACATGACAAATCAATCAACTTAACCACTCTTTCCTGGGATCCTGGAAGATTAACCAGCACTAGAGCAAACCAAGTAGTTGATCCACTTGTGCGAGAGATGAATAAAAACTAGACATAATATTGTATATCAACCATCACAGAGACTGGCCGTGCAGATTCAAACTCGCTTCTCCTGGATTTATATGATAGTCAAACGTGCTACCAACTGAGCTAATCAGGCCTTGCAAACCGGTTGTTTTTTTATCCGAGATCATATTGTTACATCATTGTTTGGTCAATATACAAAGTAGTAGAGTGCACAAAAGGCCAAATTAGGCAATTTTAGAAAATGCAAGAGACACAACTTAACGCATTACGATTCGATTTTTTGTCTCAGATATGGTTACTAAACTTCTCATATTTTTATCCAATAAATACAAGTTTTAAAGCGCATATCAGACAGGGCATATTTCTATAATTAAAGTACCATAATTAGTACATTATGCAATACTTGACAAGTGGACACATGGTCAAAGACAAAATTTTATAATTAAAGGGGCCACAACTCAACCAAATTATCCTACTTTTATTTGACAATATAAGTCAATCAAATGGTCAAAGAGGCCCCAGGGACACTCTACTAGCTTATAAAGGCCTCACCCCCCCCCCCCCCCCCCCCCCCCCCCCGGTGCAAGGGGGAGTGGCATTCCCTGTATCTTAGGGAGGGTTGACGTATGATGTAAAGTTTTGACCCCTATTTCTTTTGCATATTGCGAAGAAGAGCTTTAACCCTTTCTAGACACATAATATAGACTTCTGACCCCTTGTTTAATCCAGGGTTCAATCTCCTCCAGTCTAGGAACTTCTTGGCTTTTATTCTTAACAAAATCCAAGAGCTTACACCATTGTGTAGACAGTTTTATTTAGATTAAATGTAGAGTTTTGACCCCCACACAATTTGTTTCATTGTGGAGTTTCAATTGACCCCTACAATTGGTTTGAATGTAGTTGACCCCCAACTTTTAGGCTGAAACGTAGAGTTTGTGTCTATGTTTAGAAGTTAACAGGGCACATATGTACTTATTTTCAGGTCAAAGTGTAACAAACAAGAGTTTGAAACACTGCAGAATTCGTCTGAATGACGACTTTAATGTCAAGCAGCATTTGCCCATTTTGTATATTTAGAATTTCTATTAAAATTTCAATTAAAATATTGTTTTTGTCATAATCTAGACGATTTAGAGACCAATGTTCAATTTCTTTTTTACTTAATTTTTTATCAATTTAAAAAATTCCCTCAATTATATTCCCCCACCACTCCCAGATATAATACCATTAAAAGTTTAATGGATTTTTTTGATGATAAGTGTTTTAGATTCCTTGTCAGAGTAATTACTCTTGAATCATAGAATTTGACGGTGTGCACTCTTCATTGGATCTTCATCAAAGTTGGCAGTTTAGTTATATTACTTCAAGATAACAGAATTAAACACGAAACAATGAAGGAAAACTATCTCAGCTAGACATTGCTCAGTTGATGCTGATATTTTGAAGAGGAAAGAAAATTAGACAAAGGAGTTAATGCAGTGTTCCCTTATCCTTAAGAACATCTACCTCCTCTGGAAAGTGAGAATTGTTACATAACTTACTTGTTTACTTACTTATCTGCAACCCATGGTTATGGCACTGAAGTGGACTCACAGCTGTGCCTCTGAAAATAAATAAATGTGTTGAACACATAGTTGATTCTTTTTTACTTCTATTTCTAAACAAAACAAGAAGTCCAAGAGTGCCTGGTGATGCTGTACCAGCTATATGGGCCATAGTGTTGATGTAATTTTCACAATACAAACCCTTTTTGGAGACTGTCGTAGCCCCAGCATTCTATATAACAATTTTTCTTTCAAATAAAAATTTGTTTGATTGAGGTTTTGTGTGTTTTTTTTGTAGTATAACAGCGGCCAGCACACATAACCATTGTTCTTTGGATTCTTAAGGTTATACCAGCACTAGACACACTTCATCTCTACAAGTCACTGACTACTTAACCACATATTCAGAGGTAGGAAACTCATGACCGTAGAATAAAGTTTATGACCAATCATCATAGAAACTGCCACAAGGTTTGGATTCAAACTCACCATTCCTGAATTGATAGTTGGATGCATTTCTGGCTGAACAGGCCAGAACCAGCAAAAAATAACCTTCTATTTTCTAATGAAAAACTGTTTTAATCATTCTTGATTTATTGTAAGAAAAAAAACAATATTACCTTTTGATCTACGTAGAATAAGTGTTTGGTGGACATGTTTCACTCTATCCATACAAAGTTTGCTTGCATCTGCATGGTTCACCATAGGTACTGGATAGTCTTTTCCCACAATGCACTTAGCTGCTTTCTGGAAACTCTCTGGTGCATTCCAGGGTTCATAGATATATTGAGCGGATAACCTTTCAGTACAGGTAAGTAATGCCTGAAAACAAATCACATTATCCAGTTATAACCTTGACCTCCAGATCATATGTGACATAGTATAGTGGATATTTTTAGTCAAGGCACAGCATAATATCAATCATCACGGAAACTGTGACCAGGCAGAGATTTGATCTCATCACCACTGGATTGCTAGTCACATGCGACTGGCTGAGCTAACCGGATGCGGTGGTGCTTTGTAAAGAATGTCTGTAATATATATCCTACCATCATGCATAAATATTTGACATAATAAAGGGTTGACCTATTAAACCTGCTACTTAAAGTTTATTTGGCTGGTAAACATTCATTCAGACTACTTGGATTTCTTCCTTCAAAACAGTTGTCCAAGATATTGTTATTGAAGCCTCAACAACAGGATAAACAAAACACTAGAGAAAAGACTGTTGCTTCAAGTGCATTAGGTTCGGCACATCAATGTTACAGTGCCTCAGCAGAGCCAACTTTGCTTTCATGCCTTTTAATGGAATTTGACCATTAATTTATACTTATTTATTTTGCCACGACTACAAAGTAGGCTCAGGGCTATTCTGGATCAGTCTCCAGTCTGTTTCCCGGGAAGAACCAGTACTGAGTGTTATTTTTTAAGAGGTCATCAAATTGAGACTGATATTGAACAACTGACCTCTGGCACGAGCTGCCAACACCATATCCACTGTATTTCCACCCAGATTATTTGACTATTGACTCAATGTGTTCACACATTCTTCTCCATGTCAAAGGCATCAAAATGACATCAGGAGTATAGATAGTCTGAGTGATATATTAAGCTACTAGTGATTCTGCCATTGTGCAGACACCAAAGATAAAATACTTGAACAAAATCCAATCTGTCCTTTAGCTAGTAATACTTAATTATTAACTATTAACCAGTAACTATTTTACACGGTTTACTATTAAACTGGAATTTATAGTACAGTAAAGTAGTTAAAATACACACCTAATAAAATCACAACATACCTGATAAAATTGTAACATACCTAATAAAATCACAACATAACACACACCTGATAAAATCATCACATACCTGATAAAATCTCAACATACCTGATAAAATCACTACACACCTGATAAAATCCCAACATACCTGATAAATTCACAACATACCTGATAAAATACCCTGATAAAATCACTACATACCTGATAAAATCCCAACATACCTAATAAAATCACAACATACCTGATAAAATGCCATCCATAAAAAAAATGTTTGTTTTCTGTGTTCCAACCCAGTATTTTTTTTCATGTGGGTAGGTAGGTAACTCATTTTTTCTGTAGTCATCTTTAATAAAAATGGAAAAAAAATCATGAGAAAAAAAAATTTGATGCTTAGAATGTCAATAAAAAAATTCGGGTAGCTACAATTTTGAGTGAGTAGGTAGGAGCACGACAAACAAATATTTTTTTTAAGGACAAGCTACTAAAATCACAACTTACCTGATTAAATCTGCCTGCTTTCTAATGCCAACAGGACAGCCACACCCAGATTCCCGAATTTACCGACCAATCAGCATCCAACAACATCTTGTCAAACACCTGTAAATATGAATAAGGCGGCTCAGAGAAGTATTCATATTAGTTAAAACTGCAATAAAATCATACTTTGTGTATTCTCAATCTCAACCATTTCACACTGAAAATACAAATTATATCTAGGTGCAAAATAGTTGCATTTGAAGATTTATATCTTAATCCTTTAAATGTTTAAGATGTTTTATATGTATGTTACAACCTAAAATTTCTATTTTTTCTTTTTACCATAAATTTACAACCCATAATTTTAACATACCGGTACTGTAAGAGATGTAAATCAGATTGTCTTAGCTTAAACATATCATAACATTTAATTTATGAATGATTTATTATCACCTTATACTACCAATATGAATATAATAATGAATTATAACAAGTAAATATTTGAACAATATTGCTGGTGAAATGGGTAGAGAAAAATAAATGACAGAAAACAGATTGACTTTTATGGTAAGCATTTTTTACTGAAAATAAATCTATAATGTCAGTTTAATAGTTTATATGTCCTATTATATTTCATTCAAAACATGAAAGAACCAGCACTAAATGTAATGAATATTAGACTTGGCCACAACTCAGGCCTATGGTCTCTGGGAAGCAAGGCAAAACTGTATCCATTTTACAATTTAAAGCATAATATAATTTAATAAAGAAGAAATTGAATGAGATAAAAGAAAAGTTTTTATCTTAGGGTCTTTTTATATAGAATCTTATAGATGGTAAAATGCATAATTTCTCTGTCATTTAACTTATCAATTCAAACCAACTCACTTAACCTACTGCAGCTGTTTTCTTTTTTGTTCATGATCAAAAAGTAAACTTGTGTATAAACAAGAGCTCTAACTTGTATTTCTTGTTTCAGAAATGACATTGGTATGGTAAAGCTTGTGTCACCAGACACATTAACGTTGAGAATGTATGTGCCTTTATAAGACATTTAGCAGCCTCACTTAATGTACAAGGCAATGTTTCCTTTGAAATAGCTCCATTCGAGGATACAAGTGGCAGTGTTACTTTTAAAAATAGTAGTGACTCTGACGTAGAATCTGATATTTCTGGATTTGATACTATTTCAGAATGATGAGAAATATATATACAGTAGTGCAATTTTGCGTCTCCCAAGACAGCACATCGCATATCCAAATAATGACAAAAAGCTGTCCATCCAAGCCTTATTATTTTCTTCTCAAAAACTGTAAGCTTGATCATAGTGAAATGTTGTATGCAGCTTTAGTACCGCAAAATTAATCAAAAGATCGCAAAAGGTCACCAGAGACGAAAAATATATATGCAATTATACTGGAACCAGTATTGGATTTGGAGGCTTAAAAATATTGTTTAACATTTTGGTGAAACCGGGTGTCAGAAAATTCTAGAAATATGATCAATTATTCAGTCTCAACCATGTTTGTCTCTGACTGAATACATACCTCAGCCGCTTGGTTAAGGCTTCCAGGTTTTTGTCTCACAGTATTTGAACATATATTGGATTGCCCTCCATTCTGTCGAAACTTGAATTATTTGTTGCCGCTGCGCCCAAACATCTGACCACGTCATGATAATGGTGAATCATTCCGCTTCTTGACCTGAGGTACATAATGTGGGGATGGAATGAATAGTGGAAGTCTTTTATTTTAAGAGGGTAGCCCAATTAGTTTGAAACTAATCTTCCTTGGGGCCCTCTAATTATACATTTACATGTTATTTACAAAATACAATAGCAAAACAAAATAAAAAAAATTAAAGCATTGCAAGCAAATTGATTGTACATGAAATATTACAACAACATAATATTGCGATAATAATTGTTTAATTATTACCAAATATTATCTTCAGGACATACGAAGTACCGGTAATTCATTCAGTTTGTAACCATTTAACACAATTTGATGTAAAGCTTTTGACTGTAGTACAGTTTCTGATATTAACTGGTATACTATTCCATATTTAAGTTCCAGAGTAGGACAAACTACCTTTGAATAATTTTGTGTTGGGTTTTGGTTTAATTTGAGTTTAATTCATTAATTGAACGTAGAATTCTATGAATGTTATCATAGGTATTAAACATATCTGTTATATACAAAGGTGCATTGTTTTTGAAACTCTGTATATAAATTTTGCTTTTGGGAGAAATAATCTTTGATCAATGGAAAGTGCATTTATTAACTTCATAGTGTCTGCAAATGTTGAATATTGATCACCTAAGATAATATGGCATGCTCTCTTTTGCAATAGCAAGAGATGGTTTATGTTTATCTTTTTTGTATTATCCCAAATTACGTTACAATATAAATCTAAATGGGGTTGAATATAAGCTTTATAGAAAATAATTCTATAATTTAATGGAATATTGGTTTTTATTCTTGATAAAAGCCACAAGTAGATTGAAATTTTCTTCCATGTGTATCCCACTTAAGGTTATTATTTATATGTATTCCAAGAACCTTCTCACTAGATGTAAGTTCTAATGAAATATCATTATACGTTAATGATATAGTTTTATCAATAAGCCTAACACACTGTTGTGGTGTAGTAACAAATTGAACTTAAGTTTTTGATGTGTTTATAACCATTCAATTTTTAAAACACCATCCATTTATAATATTTAAATATTATTGAAGATTTTTTTGTATAGCAGCCTTTGATGTATGTATGTCAAATACTGTTGTATCATCATTGGCATATATATTTGTATTTGATACAATTCCTTTAAGACTGAGAGGGAGATCATTTATAAATATCAAAAACAAGAGAGGTCCTAATATAGAGCCTTGCGGTACCCCACACATAACAGTTTGTTCAACAGATGTTTCTTCATTTAATGTTACTTTCTGTTTTCTTTCAATAAGGTAAGATTCAAATCATTTTATTGTGTTTTCATTGCATTTATACAGTTTCAATTTTTTACAAAGTATTGCATGGTCAACTAAATCAAAAGCTTTTCTAAAATCTACCATAATTGCACCAACAAATTTTCCTTCATTCAGTGCCATAAGCCATGTATCAATCATATGAACTAGAGCTGTTTCACAAAGTCTGTGTTGTTTTCTGAACCCGCTTTGAAATTCACACAATAATTTATAGTGATTTTAAAATAGAATAAAATTTTCATGAACATTTTTTTCAATCAATTTAGACAGTGTCGGTAGTATTGATATAGGTTGATAATTGTTTAGATCATCAGTTGCATCGCTTTTAAATAAAGGGCTTACTTTGGCATATTTCCAGATGTCAGGAAAAACACCATTTCTTATACTGCTGTTTATGTTATTTTAAAATGTGCCTCTTATAAAGATATTAGGACAGATCTGATGCTTAAAGCAGTAAGCATAGATGCAAACTTAAATAATTTTGATGACTGTAATAAAATGAAGTTTCTCTTTTCCAATAAAGATATAAGAATATGTGCCAAAACCTGTTTTACAATACTACAAAAACGTAGAAATATTTTATATAAATAATGTATTATATCTTAAATGTAAAACAAATTAATTTTATATTATGTTGAGAAATCGGTGCTAATCAGGTCATTCCAGATCTGATCTGGGGTGATAACTGATCTTTTAAAATATTTTTTAAAAAAAGCTTTTGACTATATAGCGATGCATTTGCATTTATTTTTCCTTTCACGATTTAACAAAAGGTAATTTAACAATCTTTTAGGTCTAGAGCCAAGATTAGCGCCAGTGTCTCAATTCTTAGTGTATAATGCTATAAAGTATACATCTTTTTCTAAAATAATGCATGAATAATCTGTGATAGTTGTATATATTTTATGTCAATTAATTTTATAGCGATAGTCTCTTGTAATTCTAATATTGACTGGCTATGTACATTGTATGTGTTACTGTATGTTTTATTTATATGTTTGTACATAGATGAGACTTAAATAAAGATATATATGTATTTATTAAGTGTACCCATCATTTCTATGGAAAATAAAATGACTTGCCATTCTGGCAGCTGGTCTGGTTGAAACATTTTAAAGTTGAATGAATGTATCATTTGGGTCATTACTGGTAATAAGTTAAACAGATTTTTTTCACACACTTTATACAAAATTTAAATTGGGATTTAAAAAATTTAAAATTGTAAAATACCCCACTCCCAATTTTGCAAAATGCATTGCTCCTCGGGGAGTATATATTTGGGGTATATTATGTATTAAAGACAAAAGAAGTAGCAGAACAGTGTTCAATCTAGGATTGCAGTAAAAGCAGGAGGCATCTAGACAACATCACATGAAAACTTGGGAGTCATTCAGAAAAAGGGGCCATCATAAAAACAATATAAATGATGAGCTGTTCATTGTCTGATTAGCGTAGACATTCTATAAGTAGTACTGGAAGCGGTAACGGGATTTGATTGGCTTGTTTACGTTTACACTCCATGTGACTGATAAAGTACTGAACTAGTGAACAGACCTTAAATGATCATTTGTTAAGCAGTTTGTTTGTAACTTTTGTTTTTTTGCAAACTTACCTTATCACCCTGAGAACACTGCAGCCTAGTTATTTTAATATTTAATAATAGAAAAGAAACATATGATATCATTTTCATTTCTCCCCAATTAAATGGCACTAAGAACATAGCAGAATCATAGTTTTGTATGCAGACACTTTTTTTTTATAAATCACAATACCAGTTATACAAATGCTTGCATACAGATATAATGGTGTATACATGTATAATTACAGCTTGCACAATTTTATCTGAATATTTTTTATTTTATCAGCATCAGGCTCCAACAAATTATTTATTTCCGTATACAAATGTTGCTTTGAGAAAATTTTATTCTAATTCCAGTCAAAATAAAAGCTGATTTAATACAATTGATTACGCACAAAATATGAAATAACTGGAACATGGGTGGCATTTGTATTGTACCAATTCAGTCCCTGGAGTTGTTTTAACTGAAGTGTGCCACTTGTGTTTAAAGGGCCAATGATGCAATGGCAAAGTCTAGATTTATTCAAAGCAACCCCAAACATTTTATTGCCCAATTTTCTTTTTCTTTTATTGGAACTCATTTTTATGTGATGTGATCAACCTGAATTGAGAAGCAGTTCTTTGTGTGCGCTGTGAAACTGTCTATTAAAATGGCAACAGGTTGTTTCCCAAGTACTACGGTGTTTCAATTTCCAAATAATATTAACAGAAGTTACCTTCTATATAACTTTTGTAACTTCCAATAAAACAGTCTTGGTGAGAAACAGCCAAGCTGCAAATAAGGACTCAGTGTTGTCTGACTTGAAAACAGTGACTGTGATGTCATCTTTGGTTTCTTGAAACTTGCCACCCACACCTGTAATTTAGTCAATTTTATAATTAATTATTTAATCATGTCATAAAAAGTCATTACTAAGACATTAATTACTCTTACAAAATACAAGAATTTCCTGTTCTTTCACTGATACTGACCAAAGCTTGAAGTTTCATTAAAATTCTGCAATACATCAGCTGATCGTAATTTTTTATTATAAAGACACTGTAACATAATTTAGGGGCCATAACTCTGCCAAAGTTAATGGATAAGAATTCAGGAAGGGTATACTGAACAATACTTGTAACTTATACTTTCTAGAAATAATTGCAACAAACTGTTATATATAGTCTGTTTTTGGGAAGTTAGGAGTAATCTAGACAAGATTTAATCAATATTAAGTATAACCTGTATTAAGCAGTCACCCATGGAAAATGGCCAACTACCGATTTATATTAGTAAATTTTACCAAAAATGCAGCTGAAAAGAGGCCACAACTCCTAAAACTTTTACCAAAGTTAGAAATTAACGAACTTGACCTGTGTTTTATAATAATAAAGCTACATACAAAATTTTAATCGAATATATGATAAATGAATATATAGACACTTTCAAAAGTTAATAATCAGAAACTAATCTGATTTCAAAAGATAGATGAACATATGGATAGTGGTAACATTTTGCTAATGGTGAGGGCATTATAATTAAAATATGAATATTTTCTCAATCAGTGGAAAGGAATTTGGTAATAATATTTGATTGAGAAACAAACTGGCCAAGTGATGAAAACTGCCCATACCTATGTATGAATCCTGATCCAGTAGGAAATCTTTAAAAGTAACGACCTGGTCCCTGTTCACATGTCATGTCACATTAATTATCTGGTTTCCTCAAAGCCGTCAACACTATAGAAAACAATAAATAGACATCAGTTGAGACATTTACAATATATTTTGAATGCCAATATTATGACAAGAAAAAGCACCTACTTACCTACACAACCACCCACTTTCAACCTAACTAAAACTCACCTATCTACCTAACCAACCCACCACCTTCTTAAAGTCCACCTTCCTACACAACTACCTTCCTAAGCCTGGCAGCTCAACTTACCTTACCTACCAACATACAGGTTTACCTACCTAACTACAGGTTTACCTACCTAACTACAGGTTTAGCTAACTACAGGTCTACCTACCTAACTACAGGTTTACCTAACTACAGGTTTACCTACCTACAAGTCTACCATACCGACAGGTCTACCTACATACAGGTCTACCTAACTACAGGTTTACCTACCTAAAGGTCTACCTACATAAAGGTCTACATTCCTACAGGTCTAAATAACTACAGGTTTACCTACCTACATGTCTACCTAACCAACAGGTCTACCTACATACAAGTCTACCTACTTACAGGTCTACCTAACCGACAGGTCTACCTACCTACAGGCATACCTAACTACAGGTTTACCTACCTACAAGTCTACCTAACTGACAGGTCTACCTACATACAGGTCTACCTAACTACAGGTTTACCTACCTACAGGTCTACCTACATACAGGTCTACCTTCCTACAGGTCTACATAACTACAGGTTTACCTACCTACATGTCTACCTAACCAACAGGTCTACCTACATACAAGTCTACCTACTTACAGGTCTACCTAACTGACAAGTCTACATACAAACAGGTCTACCTACCTACAGGCATACCTAACTACAGGTTAACCTACCTACAAGTCTACCTAACAGACAGGTCTACCTACATACAGGTCTACCTAACTACGGGCCTACCTAACTACAGGTTTACCTAACTATAAGTCTACCTACCTACAGGTCTACCTAACTACAGGTTTACCTACCTACAAGTCTACCTACCTACCATCAGGTACTTTGATCAACATATGCATTTTAAAACATCCTGTTGGTACTTCCAATACAAAGTTTAAACTTATTTACTTCGATTGTGAAACAAGTTCTTACAACTTAGACAAATCACGCTCGAAGTCTTCCTGGGTAGAACCAGTACAAAGCATATGCGGAAAAAGTACAAGGCATCTAATGCAGTGTAGCCCTGGTCACAATTGCCAGTATGAATATGCATTTACTCATGTTGTACACATGTTTATGACAGCCCTACCTGTTTCAATGTCTGAGATCTTTGTGACCTTTGTCTTTGCATATATTTTAACTGTGAAATCACATTAAAATATATGTATATACAAAGGTCACAATGGTCGCAGGTATAAAAACATCCAAGAGCTGACATAAACATACGCAACATAAAAAAATGAATATAAATACAGGCTGTTATGACCAGAACTACATAAACAAAAACAAAGCAGTAAACACTTAGATTCAAGTACTTTTTTTCACGGTGTTTTTAACCCCAATCATACAAAAACAAAGGGCCATAACATTTGTTATTCAATCAGGCCTGTTCAAGAACTTGGTAAAGAGGGCAATTAATAAATACAGCTAAACAATAAAAAAGAAGTGTCAGAGCACAAAAAATTTAAATCATTGACAAAAACACAAGTGATCAGATAACCCAATCACAAGCTAAATAAGTATGCGATGTAAACATTACTTTTGCCAAGAATCTTAATTTAACCCAAAACATATAACATTTAAAAATAAATAATTTGCGTTTTGACTGGGCATTCTTTTACTGGTATTTTCATAAATTATCAAGACACTGGAGTATTGCAAGTAATACACAATTCCCCCAACGGTTTACCTGATTACCAATTTTGATGCCATGGCAACCACAATTTTTGTCAGACTGAAAAAATAAAATGGCCTGCATAATCTCCTTATTGCACTCATACCACAATTTAAGTATACAAATGTGGCTTGGACACTTTTAAGTAACCTATTCAGATGGATGGCCAGAAGGACATATGCCAGACGAACAGACAGATGTTAAACCCTCCAGTGAAACCAGTAGGGGACTGAAAAGATATTACAACTGCTGATGTATGATGTGGATTGAAGCTACTGTGAAAATAACACTTAAATATGAGTGGTTATTGTTTGCATTTACTTTGCAGTAGAAGCCTTGTAATATATATATATATATCAAGTAGAAACAGGATGTTTTAAGCAATGTTGTTCAAAGCACATATCACCTTACCCCGCACTCTTCTACACTCTCCCAACCCCACTCATACCATCCACCCACCCCCCTTTCCCCACCCCAACCCCCTCCCCCTTTCCCCACCCATCCCCCCTCCCCCCTTTCCCCACCCCTCCCCAACCCACCCCCCACCCCCTTCCCTACCCCCACCCACCCACCCCCCAAAAAATATCCCCCCCCCCCAAAAAAAAAAAAAAAGGAAAAAGAACAAACAAAAAAAAAAAGAACAAATAAAAAAGGTGAACAAAAACATTGGGAACTATTAGAACATTGGTACCCCCACCAACAATGGTCAGAAGGTGGTGTATAGCAAGTTTGATTAGAATCAGATGAAAAATGTAGGCGGAGTTGAGGCCACAAGGTAGTCTGTATATGAAATATTTTTTAAGACAGAAAAGGGCGTAACTACTTCAATAATAATGAGGACATAAAACCCTGATGATATATATGCCCTTGTTCAAGTGATGTATAGCAAGTTTGATTAAAAATGGATGAAAACTGTAGGAGATGAGGCCATAAGATACATACATTATGTATGTACGGACGGACATTCTAACAAATGTATATTTAAGTCTTTTTCAACTGTCCAAAAAAATTACTACCCTTAGACACTTAAATACCCATTTGCATATACATGGACAGATTGACAGTTCAAACACTTTTACCCATGGGGGCATAAAAAGGGAAAATGACAACAACATCCACAACTGTTATAATCTGCTCATTCAGTAAAAACTTACTATGTAAAAATAAAGACCTATTATAATTTTCAAGACTTGTTCCGTATTTAAAAAAAAAAATGTGATCAGGCTGCTGATCTTTAGTAAAGTTTACCCTTGATACAACTAATTAATATACAATTAACACTGTTGTTGTATGGTCGTATTTTTTAGTCATATCGAGATGGTGTCGACTTGAGACAGTATTCTAACCCCATCTCACCCAACCACAATATACATGTATGGACACTGAGCCAACCAGATCTAGAATTAACCTCTAGATGCTGAGCAACAAACAAGGAAGCTTCAAGTCTTTGATATATTCCAACTGGGGATCAGACCAATGACCTTCCATATGCAAGGCAGATGGTCTACCACTGCTGAGGTATTACATTTCTACTATGTAGGTACATTTGTCTATAAACCACTGCACGTTTTTTCATCAGTAAGTAAATGTGACCCGTAACCTTTTCCTTATTTTTCCTATTAAGATGTTGCTAGTGAAGCATGGTGTAAATTAAACTCAAATGTAATATGCTTGGGCCATCCTTCAAAAAATATTTATTGTGCTCCAACTCAGTATTTTTCATGTGGGTAGGTAGGTAGCTAAAATATTTGTTTTGATCTTTGAAGGTTAACTAGTACTCAAGTGCACCATTACTGTTTATATTGCATCACAGGCCCAAGTACTCCTGGGACCCATGAAGGTTAACCAGTACTCAAGTACACCATTACTGTTTATATTTCATAATAGGCCCAAGTACTCCTGGGACCCATGAAGGTTAACCAGTACTCAAGTATACCATTACAGTTTATATTTCATAACAGGCCAAAGTACTCCTGGGACCCATGAAGGTTAACCAGTACTCAAGTACACCATTTCTGTTTGTATTTTTATAATAGGCCTAAGTACTCCTTGGATCCATGAAGGTTAACCAGTACTCAAGTGCACCATAAATGTTTATATTAAATAACAGGCCCCAAGTACACCTTGGATCAATAAAGGTTAACCAGTACTCAAGTACACCATTACTGTTTATATTTCATAACAGGCCAAAGTACTCCTGGGACCTATGAAGGTTAACCAGTACTCAAGTACACCATTACTGTTTATATTTCATAATAGGCCCAACTACTCCTGAGATCCATGAAGGTTAACAAGTACTCAAGTACACCATTACTGTTTATATTAAATAACAGGCCCAAGTACGCCTGGGATCCATGAAGGTTAACCAGTACTCAAGTACACAATTACTGTTTATATTTTATAACAGGCCAACGTACTCCTTGGATCCATGAAGGTTAACCATCTCAAGCACATAACTACTGTTCATATTTCATAACAGGCCAAAGTACTCCTTGGATCCATGAAGGTTAACCAGTACTCAAGTACACCATTACTGTTTATATTTCATAACAGGCCCAAGTACTCCTGGGATCCATGAAGGTTAACCAGTACTCTTGTACACCATTACTGTTTATATTGTATAACAGGTTCAAGAACTCATGGGATCATTGAAGGTTGACCAGTACTCAAGTACACAATTACTGTTAATATTTCATAACAGGCTCAAATACTCATTGGATCATTGAAGTTTGACCAATACTCAAGTACACAATTACTGTTTATATTTCATAATAGGCCCAAGTACTCCTGGAATCCTTGATGGTTAAGTAGTACTCAACCACACCAATACTGTTTACATTTCATAACAGGCCCAATAACTCCTGGGATCCTTGATGGTTAACCAGTACTCAAGTACACCAATACTGTTACTCCTTGGATCCTTGATGATTAACCAGTACTCAAGTACACCAATACTGTTTATATTTCATAACAGGCCTAAGTACTCCTGGGATCCTTGAAGGTTAACCAGTACTCAAGTACACAATTACTGTATATATTTTAAAACAGGCTCAAGTACTCCTGGGATTCTTGAAGGTTTATGAGTACTAAAGTACACCATTACTATTTATATTTCATAACAGGCCCAAGTACGCCTGGGATCCTTGAAGGTTAACCAGTACTCAACTAAACCATTACTGTTTATATTGCATAACAAGCCCAAGTACTCCTGGGATCCTCAAAGGTTAACCAGAACTCAAGTACACCATTACTGTTTATATTGCATAACAGGTCAAAGTACTCCTGGGATCCTCAAAGGTTAACCAGTACTCAAGTACATTATTACTGTTTATATTTCATAACAGGCCAAAGTACTCCTTGGATCCTTAAAGGTTAACCAGTACTCAAGTACACCGTTACTCTTTATGTTTCATAACAAGCCAAGGGACTCCTGGGATCCTCAAAGGTTAACCAGTACTCAAGTACACCATTACTGTTTATATTTCATAACAGGCCCAAGTACTCTTGGGATCCTTGAAGGTTAATCTGTACTCAAGTACACAAATCTTCAAAAGTAATTAATAACTGTCCCATTTGAATCAGTGATGAGATGAACGACAATGAAATACAATGTTGTATATCAAACATTACAGAGACTGTGGAAGACTGGGGATTCAAACTGACAACCCCTGAATTGTGCATATTACTGAAATAACCAGGAGGGGCAGAGGGGGAATAAAATTGTGTTGCAGTTAAAGGCCAACATTATACTCTCTATTGTGTTATATGAAAGTCCATGTGCTGATTTAAAGATATAATGTGTCACAGTGGTGGAAAGTTTGTTTGAACAATCTAGTTATAATTATACTATAGTTTAAACTTATTTATTTTACTTTGATTTTGAAACAAGTTCTTACAACTTAGACAAATCATGCTTGAACACTTCCTGGGTAGAACCAGTATCAAGTATATGCGGAAAAGTGTCTTATACATAGCCGTGTCAGAGGAACGAACCCACAACCCTCCAATTATGGGATGGGTGCTCTACCACTTGACCATCTGCTCCACTTTATTACACTGTCATGAATTAACAGGCAATCAAACCCCTTATTCCTGGGATAAAGTACTTGAGCACACCTATCTCTGCAAGTAACTGATAACTTTCCCACTTAAACCAGTTGTGAGGCAAATGACAATGAGATAACAGAAGCCAGGCTGGGATTCAAACTCCATGGAGTAATATCAGAAGCTCTCTACAGTGAGCCAGCTTAGGTAGGGAGGATCAAATGACAAATGCCAGTATTTGGGTTCACACAAGTTCAAATAACACAACTTTTGACATAATTATTGTTTTTGACCAATATATGAATTTGTCTGGAGATGGTAACATATCTATTGTTATGTGAAGATCAAAGACAAATGCAGGTATAAGTATAAGGTGCTGGTGTAAGTGTGCATTTTTGACAATACAAAGGCTATAACATAATTTGTTTAATTTGAACAGTTCCAGAACTGAGATAACATGGCTATATAACTACCATGCAAGATTAGAGAAGTGCTGCTTCAGTGTACACACTTTACAAAGTAATAGACGGCAGGCAGACATAGGGCTAGATGGCAGACAGGCACAGGGCTAAATGGCAGACAGACACAGGGCTAGATTGATGGCAGACAGACACAGGGCTAGATGGCAGACAGACACAGGGCTAGATTGATGGCAGACAGACACAGGGCTAGACGGCAGACAGGCACTGGGCAGTCATAAAAAGACACAGCAATGTGGTAATAAAATATCAATTATATCCATGCAACAAACCATTTTTTTAATGGGGTTTAATACCATTTTCAACACATTTCGGTTTATATATGGCATATCCAGTTTTACTGGTGGAGGAAGACCTCCGACTGTGTCAAACTGAGTAGACCCACCATCCTTACATAAGTAATTGTCAAACTTTCTCACATAAAAGTTTTGGAGCTTGCGGGACTCGAACCTATGACCTAAGCGATAAGTGATCTTGAGTTTGCGCCTATGACCACTTGGCCAAAGAGGACTCTGCTGCATCAAAGCAATCTTTACACATGAACAAATAACCATATGAAAATATTAACCACCATGTATTTGTCTTTTAAACCTCATATTTAATAAAGTTTAAACATTTTATATATAATGGTGGTGTCACTCTTGTTTTAAAAAAAATAGTATTCTTAAAATTATTTAGTATTCTTTTCTATCATTTTGATAGCAGGAGGCCTAGGAATCATTCAACATATAAACAGATGAACATTTCAGATCAGAAGAAATGTTTTTTGTAACAATCATGCAATGCTACATGTAAAATATCTAAAGTCTTTGACTTGGAACTTTCGGAGAAAATATTTTTTAAAGCTAATAAAGCTTACAAGCCCTGTGACGGGGGCATTTGTGATAAAATTATGATGGTTCAAGAATTTGTCTGAGATCTTGTGGTTAAAAAACTGCTGTGCATATACATGATTTATGTCTTTCATCCAGAATAGAAACAAAATCAAGGGTCTGCACACATACTGGGGTATTTCAATCTTTTTCCCTACAACAAACATTCTTCAAAAAAAAAAAAGAATTCTGCTATTTATACATTCATAAATAGATGAAACAAGAAATGTCACTGTTAAGTGTCGCATGTCCCCCAAATGGTCGGTGAAAAACAACAATATATGATATACCGTAATAGGTAGTGATATATCCATGAATATCAAGAGTAATGGACTGATGTTTCAGACTGGACATGCAATTTTTTTTTTACATTAAAGCATGACCTTGACCTTTGTATAACCTTGACCTTGACATCTGATGTAATGGTCTGGGTATTTCAACAGTTAAATGCAGGTGAAACATTATCATGACATGGGGATCACTTTAAAGTTATTTTAAAATCCCTAAATGTAAGTTACAGATCAATTGTTGATCAATTGATAAATTGAGCCAAGTGTTTTTGAAATCCATCCATGTATGATTAAGTTAAAGGACAGATTTGAAATCTCAAACAGATTCAAAGTGTTTTAAACTTTGATAAAGAATATGGCAAACAATATATGACTACATGAAATTAAAAAAAATAATAAAAAAACTGATGTGAACAACAAAATACATAAACACAAGCCAAATAAATATATTTGAGAAGCCAATGTTAATCTTGTGTAGCGATCAGAGGTTTATACTATCAATCACAGTTGTTTAACACCTTTGAGCAAGACACTCAATCCACATTTACAAATATACCTGGGAGGACATAGAGAGAGATTTGCATAGCATATCGACCAAAAATTTGAATAGAATTGATAAACGTAACAACTTTCAACAACCCAGGACATAGAAATTTGTATAAACTGTAAGAACTTGTTTCACAATCAATGTAAAATAAATAAATTTAAACAAATTTTGGAAAGTTTGACTATAAGATATAAAGATATATTAGTATAACATAATCTGGAAATACAACCTCAGATCCGATCTATAATAACAAAATAACATCCACTTCTCAACAGATAGATTGATATAATAACAAGGGTCAATTTAAAACTAACCAAAATAAACATATAAACAGCTATGTATACAAACAAAAAGCAACTATTACTAAAATGTACTTACAAAGAAAAATAAAAGAAAACATGTAATTAAGAAGACAATGTTATTTTTTTTAACAATGAATAGTCACGTAAAGACAAGAACTTCTCTAAATTAACTCAACAAAAGTACAGGCATTATTACACAGAATACAAGACAAGAACATTACCAAATATGCACATAACATACAGTTAACAACATTAAGCACACATAAAAAACTTACAGGAAGGGTCACTCCACTGACCAGCCTCACAAAAACAACCTTCTAACAATTGGGAGGCTGTTCTTATTATAAGAAGTATTTCTATATTTGGTTAGTCACAAGATTATATTTCTGAAAGATGAAATATCTTTTGGTTAAAACAACATATAGGTGGTAGTTCAATGAAGTAATTAATTGAACAAATTAAACAGGGTAGCTCTTATTAAAATAATGCTATCAGATGTTATCGAGTCAAAATAAAAATGTAAACACACGCTAGCCCACGAGAACAACAGGTGTTTCTGATCTCCCTCCAAACCTGGTTTCATATCTCGTTATGTAGATTGTTTACTCATTATCTACAGGTTCAAATGACTCAAAAGTTATTTACCCCTTGTCTTGACAGAAAGTTTCACATATATTTTATTGACCAAGCTGGGTTTGTACCCACAACCTCTGAGGAGAGTTATCACATCGATTGTTTGGACCAAGCTGGGCTTGTACCCACAACCTCTGAGGAGAGTTATCACATCAATTGTTTGGACCAAGCTGGGCTTGTACCCATAACCTCTGAGGAGAGTTATCACATCAATTGTTTGGACCAAGCTGGGCTTGTACCCACAACCTTTGAGGAGAGTTATCACATTAATTGTTTGGACCAAGCTGGGCTCGAACCCATAACTTTTGGTGATCTTAAAACAGCACCTGAGGCTATAAAAAAACCTTAAAAGTACCTTTTAAAGTCTGTCTAGAAATTTCACAACTAAAAGCAAATCTGTTATATCTCCTTAGATATTGGACAATACATCAACATAAACTTTTATAATATCATGACTTTTTAAAAAAATCTTTTAAATTCACGTAATAATAGTCATCATTACACATACTAAATTTTAATTTCATCAATAGACAGTCAAACAAAAATATATTTGCTATTTCACCAATTTCAAATGAAATTTGTGCTAGAAAATTAACATTTTACGCAATCTTTTGTTTCATTTACCACTAAAAAATTCTGTAATGAAATATAAAAAAAATACATTAATACAAATCTACTTCTTCAGGTTACAACATATATAAAACATACATAATCTTTGAGAGCAGTCACAAAATCAAAAAGGATAAAACATAAATAAACAACTGTCAGAGTAAATACTTCTTCTGAACATCTTGTACACTAAATTGTGCGATAGTTTAATTATCATCACAGTTGATGAGTTTATTAACAGGAATGTGAAGAACTTGTTTTTACATCATAATGACAATCTTGTGCTGCTCTCATAGACAATGTAATGCTTATGACATAAAAACTATAATGTAATAAAAATCTATTGTACCATACATTTGTATATTTTTTTCTCTTTTTTTCTTTCATTTTTTCCTCTCTTTTCTTCTCATTTTTTTCTCTAATTTTCTCTTTTTTTCTTTTTTTTTCTTTTTCTTTTTTTTTTTCTTTTTTGCCTTTTAATGGTACATGTCTTAAAATATTGAATACTACAAATACAAAAATACTACAATTACAATAATAATACCATTACAATAACACTACAATTATTTCAATCTTGTTCTGCTCTCACAGACAATGTAATGCTTATGACATAAAAACTATAATGTAATAAAAATCTATTGTACCATACATTTGTATATTTTTTTCTCTTTTTTTCTTCTCATTTTTTTGTCTAATTTTCTCTTTTTTCTTTTTTTTTTCTTTTTCTTTTCTTTTTCTTTTTTGCCTTTTAATGGTACATGTCTTAAAATATTGAATACTACAAATACAAAAAATACTACAATTACAATAGTAAAACCATTTCAATCACACTACAATTATTTCAATTTAAATGTACATACCTAACAAAGACGTTCAGCAAATTTCAGACAACACCATTTACCTTTACAAGTGATTGTTCAGATTGTTCATTTGGGTAAAAATTCAATCCCAATGTTGTGTAAGGTCTCTCAATACACTTGTATTGTATAGCAACTACACAGAATATTGTCAGAGTACTCTACTTCAACCTTTTTGTCCATGTTAATATCTATGAAGCTGCTAGTAGATCCTCTTCAATATCTTACAACCTCTGAGGAGAGTTATCACATCAATTGTTTGGACCAAGCTGGGCTTGTACCCACAACCTCTGAGGAGAGTTATCACATCAATTGTTTGGACCAAGCTGGGCTTGTAACCACAACCTCTGAGGAGATTAATCACATCAATTGTTTGGACCAAGCTGGGCTTGAACCCACAACCTCTGAAGAGAGTTATCACATCAATTGTTTGGACCAAGCTGGGCTTGTACCCACAACCTCTGAGGAGAGTTATCACATCAATTGTTTGGACCAAGCTGGGCTTGTACCCACAACCTCTGAGGAGAGTTATCACATCAATTGTTTGGACCAAGCTGGGCTTGTACCTACAACATCTGAGAAAAATTATCACATCAATTGTTTGGACCAAGCTGGGCTTGTACCTACAACCTTTGAGGAAAGTTATCACATCAATTGTTTGGACCAAGCTGGGCTCGAACCCATAACTTATGGTGATCTTAAAACAGCACCTGAGGCTTTAAAAAACCCTTGAAAGGACCTTTTAAAGTCTTGTCTAGAAATTTCACACCTAAAAGTAAATCTGTAATATCTCCTTAGATATTGGACAGTACATCAACATAAACTTTTATAATATCACGACTTTTTAAAAAAATCTTTTAAATTCACGTAATAATAGTCATCATTACACATACTAAATTTTAATGTCGGCAATAGACAGTGAAACAAAAATATATTTGCTATTTTGGCAACACAAATTTCAGATGAAATTTGTGTTAGAAAATTAACATTTTACACAATCTTTTGTTTCATTTACCACTAAAAAATTCTGTAATGAAATATAAAAAAAATAAATTAATACAAATCTACTTCAAGTTACAACATATATAAAACATACATAATCTTTGAGAGCAGTCACAAAATCAAAAAGGATAAAAAATAAATAAACAACTGTCAGAGTAAATACTTCTTCTGAACATCTTGTACACTAAATTGTGCGATAGTTTAATTATCATCACAGTTGGTGAGTTTATTAACAGGTATGTGCAGAACTTGTTTTTACATCATAATGACAATCTTGTGCTGCTCTCATAGACAATGTAATGCTTATGACATAAAAACTATAATGTAATAAAAATATATTGTACCATACATTTGTATATTTTTTTCTATTTTTTTCTTTCATTTTTTCCTCTCTTTTGTTCTCATTTTTTCTCTAATTTTCTCTTTTTTTCTTTTTCTTTTTTTTTCTTTTTTGCCTTTTAATGGTACATGTCTTAAAATATTGAATACTACAAATACAAAAATACTACAATTACAATAATAATACCATTACAATAACACTACAATTATTTCAATTTAAATGCACATACCAAACAAAGAAGTTCAGCAAATTTCAGACAACACCATTAACCTTTACAAGTGACTGCTAAGATTGTTCATTCCTATTTGTTTTGGGTCAAAATTCAATCCCAATGTTGTGCAAGGTCTCTCTAGACACTTGTATTGTATAGCAACTACATAGAATATTGTCAGAATACTCTACTTCAACCTTTTTGTCCATGTTAATATCTATTGAGCTGCTAGTAGATCCTCTTCAATATCTTATTCCACACTAGACTTAACTGGCAATCCATGATATCACATAAATTCATCTCTTGGAGAATTCCAGACTAACTGGTGTAGAATTTGAAACTGTGTTGTATCTGCTCTACATATGGGTTACTTCTGATAGTTGTCTTGTAACAAGTGAGTGTTGTTTCTGGTCAGTAGATGTGTTATTCCAGAATGTTCCTTTAAATCTGAAACAAGAAACACGATCTGTACAGTTTATTTTGGAAAAAAAGCCAAACAAAATAACAGAATTTTTACAGGTTTATCTCCATTAAAATACACAGTGCTGCAGATCTATCAAGTATGGACTATCTGACTATCTATACAAAAAGAGGCCCATGGGCCTTAACGGTCACCTGATTATCCTTGATGACATAAAGTTACATATGAATCTATTTTCTAACTTTGGTCAATAAAACATAAGCATTAACTGTCATGTCAGCAACAACAAATCACACCAAAAACCATTCAAATAAGTCTATTCAATCTATCTATCTAGTTGCTTTGAAAGATAAAAAAAACATCTATAGAAAGATTCTATTTGACTTTTTTTTGTCAGATTCCTTCTATTTAAACTTTGAAGTATACAACCATAAACCTGTAACAAAACATAGTTTTACACTGACCAATCTCAAATCAAATTTTTATGCACCCTGAGTATTGCTGACGGAGAATTGTGGATGATGCCTTTGTAAATTTGTCTAGCCTTCTGCACATTTCAGTTCTCTGGCAAAATCTACGTACATCCACATTTGCAAATATTTATTTGTTAATTTTCTTCTGAGCCTGACGCAAATGTGTCCAATCCAAAGCTTCACTCTTCATGCTTTTTATATTTTCATCTTCTTTATTGATCACCAACATGTTTGTTGTTGGAAATGAATCAGCGAAACATGTAAAAATTTATGTGACAGTCTTACGCACATGGGTGATGGTGCTGGTTACCAAATTTGCCTCAAGTCAAATCAGTAAAATATTTTGAACAGAAGACCAGCAGGCACTATGCTATAGCTTCGTTTTGAACTCGGAAACTCCATAAAATTATCTAAAAATAACTGACATCATTCTGCTTAAATATTTCCATTGACAGATTATTTTAAACAGTTTACGGAATTCACCAAGTGTATTAGTATGTCAGTCTGTCATAACAGTGATTCTGTATTGCAGCATGTCAGTATACCGGTAATACTGTGCACCACTATCTAAACGTGAAATATATGACTTATTATTTTACAAGTATAAAATGCATTTTCAAGGGAAATTTTAAAGTTGTGGTATTGAAAAAATTATTTTCTATTTAAAAATCCCGTTTCCAAAATAAAACATCCCAAGGATTATTGGATTGAATATTTAGCATCCTTATTGTTGGCTAGCACATGATCATTAAACCTAACAGCTCTCTCCTGGGATCATAGAAGGTTAACCAGTTATTGAGCACTGCAATCTCTGCAAGTAACTGATAATTTTTCCACTTGAATCAGCGGTGAGACGCAATGTTGTATATCAATCATCACTGAAACTGAGACTGGGATTCGACCTCACAACCTCAAGATCCATCATATACCAGAAACAATGCAATAATATTTTTACAAAACAAGTAAGAATTCTGCAGTTTATAACAAATACAGTAATTTTTGTAGTTCAACTTTTACAGTGTTTAAAAACATACTCTTACTGATTGTATTGGTGGTATTGCCCCTCTCACTCCCATTCTAACATTGTATAAATATTAAGGCATATTTTTACACTTTCAAATTTAATATTTAATAATATTACTACACCAATTGAAGTTTTAACAACTTGTTTCAAGTAATTGCCCTGTAATAAATGAAAGGTTTGTCAATGTAAAATCAGCCATGTTACTTCTGCAACAAACAGACACACAAGTGAGCTGACCATACAACTCGTAGGTTGTCTCCAGTCTTCAGGTGGCGGAATCCATTGTCAAAGTTATACATTTGCTCAATTATTGATTAATTAGTGACATTTAATGTCATCAAGGGCTAGCAGACGATCCGTTTAACTAACTTCTCTTTCCTGGGATCCTGAAAGGTAAACAGTACTCAAGCACACCCATCTCTGCAATTAACTGATAACTTTCCCACTTGAATCAGTAGTGAGAGATGAATCACATTAAGACACAATGTTGTATATCAATCATTGCGTAGACTGCGGTCAAGTGGGAATTTGAATTCACAACCCCTGGATTGATGGTCAGATGCACTACAGACTGAGCAAACTGACCTGGTAAAAAGTTGTGTAAGAAAAGCTCATTTAAATACAAGTGTTCAGAGTTTTGTGTTTTAAGTTATTTCAAATTAGTTCAATTCATGTCAGAGTAAAAAGTTCTTTTGTTGTTTTGTTTTAAATTGTCTTACACAGAAAAGTAGATATCATCTACAAAGTCACTTACTCTTGTACTAAGTTTCTATCAGATTGTTTTCACTTAGAAACTTTTCCTCATCTCTCTATTCAAATTTATCTTTATAATACCTGTAAAGTTTGCTTATAAAACTGTTCACACGCCATACTGACAATCTTCTGTAGAAATACTTCAAAGTGCCATTATTTACTTCCTGGCCCCTGGGCATTCATGTTTCAGTTGACACTGTGTATCTGCAACATATTCAAGAAATAAGATTAAATACAAAATGATAGATACAAGGCTTATACAAGAATATATTTAAGAAAATTTTATAGTTTCCATGTATACATCACTGCTAAAATAGCCATTTAACATATCTCTAAAAATAATTGCCAGTAAAACTTTATTAACCACAGTCAACTCAGACAACTGCTTAATTAACCCTTTACTTCATATAGACGCCTTTGGACACCTCTAAAATATAGACGCCTTTGGACACTCTAATATAGAAGGCTTTGGACACCTCTAATAAAGATGCCTTTGGACACCTCTAATATAGAAGGCTTTTGAATCATTGGGTAAACTATGTTTATATTAACTGGCAGAGTAGAAAACAGTGCAGGAAGTGTTCAGATTGCTCATTACGAAAACGTGTATCTATGGAGTAAAGGGTTAAAGGGAGTCTATTGACATTTAATACTCAATGTGGTGGTGTAAATAAACATTACCAACACACACATAAATATATAACTTACGCATCAGGGAATTCAAAGTATAAAATTATATTACCACCTTATTATAATTTTGTGTCAATTTTTAGAAACTACATCATTTGCTTTGTTTACCTTTTCTATTTTGAACAAATTGCTTTTGTTGTTCTGATCAATGATTGTAAACCGTGTGTGACAAAAATTGTGTACAAGTACATATTTCAAGATTGATGTAAACACTTACACACAGGCATTGGTCAAAAATTTAAAATAATCTACATACTAGTATATAACTGATTTATTATGTGAAAGTACCTAACGAATCTGGGACATAATGCCAACAACTGAATGGAAACAAAGTTAGATCACCAAGGTGCATGGTTCAACTGTTTTCAATTGTGTGCTGTCGACATAAGAAATAGTATTACATTTCCATTATTAAATTATGGTTTGGCCAATTATTTTGCAAAATTCTGATCATTTTCCAATATTATGGTAACCATGGAAGCATTGATTTATGTAGATGGGCCAGTCATTGCTTTTTTTTTCTACCTCTACTATTCAAACAAGCGTAGCATTGCCAAAACGGGTTCTATTTTTAAATAAAACATAACAATGTGTGTGTATCGTACTCTTGTTTGCATCCTATAAAAAATTTGCACCAATTATACACATATCAAAATCACATCAATATTATGATGTTATGGATTGCCATTTTGTTTGAAGCAAAATGACATTGGGGCACTTGATTGATTAGCATGCAGAATACCGCATGAGCGACTGATCCCTATATGAGGGCAAGTTAAGAAATTGACTCTGGGCGCTGCCATATTGAAACATCATGTTCATGACGTGTTAAAAACACAGCATTCACCACATGGAGGTCGCCATTGTTTATCTAAACAGTGCATAATAGGAATGTACAAACCGGTATTGATATTAAAATCTGGTCATATTCCAGCTTTCTGACCACTTTCCTGCTAAAAGGAAAATTTAAACACGGTGTGTGAAATAATAGACTTTGACGTTTTAATGTACTTATTGAGATCACTATGAATTGTTCTTCGCATATTTAATCAGGAAAAAAATGAAAATGCCTTATATCAAGGAATTTTCTAAAATTCCTTGCTTAAATAAGGTCTTGAAACTTGACAATTTATCGCAGTTTCTGACAGATTCCTACAGAGTTAATATAAATAAATTTCAAATAACCATGAATTAACTCAATTGAACCCATAACAATGGAAATAATAACAAAATTAAACAGCTGCAGTATTTTCTTTTTTACTCAATACAACAGAAATATAAAGATAGTTTACCGGTGTGACAAATTTTCAGCACATCGTCAGAATTAGATATATCGCCGAACATGCACACGTTTTGGAAAAACAGTAATTTTTAACTGTTGTTTTTTAAAAAATAATATATCCACAAATAAATTTAAAATATGTATACAATTTTTTTTTTAAATCTATTATGATCAAAGTAGTAAATTATAAAGAACATAGCAGTAAGTACATTAGATAATATATAAGGTATTAAAGTTTCTTTTTAAATATACAAATGGCAATACATAATGATTGAGATCAGTACATTTAAACACCAAAATTACTATCAGGTACACCACATTTGCCTTTTCCCTGCAGCCAGAAATTCGCTGTGTCAGCTGGAACATTGTTGGGAGTAGAATAGCACATGGTGGGGCTGTAGGATGAAATGTCTGCACCATGTAAATGACTTTTAATCTATGTCTGGTATTAAAAAAAATAGACATACCTTACAATTCATTACTTTTCTTCAACTGCATTTCATCAGGACAAAATCTCTTTAAACAAGTCATACAGCAGGTCTCTTCTTGTCGTTTCTATATAAGCATCTCCAAGCCGACAGAAATATGTCGGCACACCAAAGCCTGAAATAGAAATTAAAATAGCTCATTGTGAAGACAATTACAATAGCAATCACATCATGGAAATGATGAATGCATTTTATTACTGTACTTAGGATTTCATAACAATTTGCAATGCGTGGCAACCTGTCAAGATGTTGGGTCAATATCTTGAACTTAAAACGAGATCTTCTGTAAGGCGACTGTGTCATCACTGAATAAAGCTGTGAAACAGCCTAGTTTGAAACTATGTTAAACAATTTTGTTCAAACTATATTATACATAAATTTTCCTCAGGTTTCTTGCCTCATGATAAGGTAACTTCAAACAAACAAAAAATAAAATGATTCTAATACAGTATAACTTCCATATATCGAACTTCAATATATCGAATTTCTTGGTATATCGAACTTTTTCTCAAGTCCCAACTTTTTTCCTTCTAAATCTATATGGAAAAACCGCAAATATATCGAAGTTATACATTTGAATTTTTCAGTATATCGAAATTTTTTCACGAGCCCAAAGAGTCCTTTTACACATCATTAACCATTTATGTATCGAATATCGATTACCTGTTCAAAATTTCTCGCGGGAGTGATGTACATGTATTTCACACCTGCGATGCGCCATTGCGATAATCGTTGGAACAAAGGCCCCGCTGAACATATAGCGTAAAGTCCCTTCGAGTGCTCAGATAAATGTTTGTTATAGGAGTCACACTTTAATAAACATTTGATTACTTAAAGGCAGAATGGTGATAATTTACTGATAAAAACAATAACTTTGTGTACACAAACATGGCAGCTGCGTCTGTCATGATTACAAATACGTGATACGTGATTACATAACGTACGTGTAAATCGCACGCATTGTATGACGTTTAGTTTCGTATCATGTTATCTTAAAAGTGTAATTTATGAACATTTATTTATGTTTATTGTACATGTATGTTGAAGTTTTATTCATGTGTGTTTGTACCAACTGATGTGCTGATGAAATATTCATGTACATGTATGTGCTTATTTTCGTATACCGGAAGTGCTCCATGTAAGTATTTATGTTTGTACATGTTTGTAGTGCTATAGTTATATTGATTTTTAAATGACATGCAGGGATTCAATAAATAATAAACTCGATTTAATTCATTTTTTTTTTTCAACTTACCCTTACTAGTAAAAGTATGACAGGTAGATCTATGGTCATTTACATGTTGCGATCTCATTACCAATCAAACTTTTACCATTACCATCGAGTGATCCAGACATGCACATATATCGAAGTCCCGGTATATCAAACTTTTCATGACGGTCCCCTGAACTTCGATATATGGAAGTTATACTGTATTAAGAAATCTTACAGACAAATGATCATACCAATCAACTATATACAGTATAATGTTTCAAACCCTGTAGTGTTGAACTAACTGTTGCTCAACAATTTTTTAAATGATGAGACCCGCTGTTCAGACAACGTATCTGGACAGCATATGTTTGAGACTTAAACCTAAACCAAAACTGCATGTCTGGAACACTGCTCAGTTCAAGCATAAAAATATGCCTATATATATATATGAAGATTGTTTCAAACCTAGGTCTTCAAACTAACCTAATGTGCATGAAACAAGGTCAAGATTCAAATTAAAAACATCAAACTAAACTAATGTGCATGAGAAAATCCCCAGTTCCAGCACAAGAGCTATTCCTATGAGTTTCAAACACCAAGTCTTCCCAAAGCCTGTAGCTAGAAAGAATCTTTGTTTCAATGTACTCTCCCTCATATGCAATTAAGCTTCTCCGAGGTTTCAAGTACACTTTGACAATGAAAATCTCAAGCAGACTTCTTACAGCTAGCGTTGAAAGAAACTCGCTAAATATGGTATTGCTTGTTAACGAAGCAGTAAACCGCTCTTGCCTGTACCTGTGTGTTTGTGACTAATGTTTTTAGTCCCTCTGCCAAGTAGTCCCGGGGGCTTGCCCACGAGTTGGCACTATAGTATGTGTCTGTACCAAAAATCTCTGACTATTATTCAGGTAAAAACTACTTGAAAATGATGTTCAATTCATGATTATAATATTAATCATTGATTATAACTTTATCATATATCTTTTTATGATAAATTATCTTTTAAAACTTATACTTTAAATAGTAATATAATAGCAAAATAAATAGAATTTATTACCTCTCTTTTAATAAATGCTATATGCAGACATTTATGCTATAAAACAACCACATTATTTTGAACAACCAATCTAAGAAAGTTGATTTACATTGATTGTGAATAACTATTCAAGACATGACTCAAACTTGTCGTCCAGTCCTGGAAAACTCTTTATAAATAATTTAATATTGTTTCTTTTTTAACAAGAATCTTTCTACTTGCAACAAATGGACAAATAAACATTTCAGAGACAAAAGTTTTTTTGTAAGTTCCTCTTCAACAAATGTTTTAGGAGAACACCATGCAATGCTACACACAAAATATCTAAAGGCTAGGCCTTGAACTTTCAGAGAAAAGAAAAGTTTCTCTTAAAATCTGTTTATAATCCTTATTTGTGGTTGAATCACGCTGGTTCGATAACTTGTCCATGTTCTTGTGGTTACATAACTGCAGTGCTCCAAGAAAAAAAAAATTTGGGACTAGCCCAGGGCAAGTAGATTGAAAAAATCTACTTTCCCTGACTGAAAAATAACTTGCCCTGATCAACGGTTCACATGCCCAGATTTTTATTACCAATACACCTTGCAGTATAATATGAAACATAGACTTAAATGTATTCATTTTATGTAGGGTAAGCTCCCCGTAACATTATGCATGTCTAAATCACAAGTTTTAGAGTTTGAATAAGACCGGGAGAAGTGAGAGAAATTCGGGAGAACTGACTTTGTCTCTATCAGTATGTTGTATTTAATCTTTGTTCTTTATTAGCATAAAAAAGATGCTAAATATTCAATCAATCAATCAATCAATCAATCAATTGTTCTTTATTGACTATCATTTCTGTTCTGTTGATTCAGTGGCAGTGTGGGAGCAGGAGTATATTTAAAATAATGTTTTCTCTTGTTTTCTAATTATTGCTGTCACAACATACAATAATGGCAATGCCAAGTCTACAAAGCTATTCAATCTATCCAAGAGAACTTGGCAATATGATAAATGAATGCAATTTATGATAGCCTTTAAATATCTAGAAAGTGCAACTAGTCAACTAAATTTCAAAAATTAAAAAAAACCCCACATAATTCATCTTAATTGTTGTTTTCAATACTATATTTAAATCATGCCAAAAAAAATTATACGCTGAAACTACACAACCAAAAAGTTTATTACTATAATAATACCCCACCCACATTTTTCTTTACCGTAAACCCAATTTCAATATCAACTCTCACGTTTTCACAGAAGAAAATTTATATACATACAGTTCCAATTATTGTAAATCTACGAAAAACTTATAAAATTACCAGAACCTAACGCTGACATTTTACATAACGCGATCGATCGCAAATTATCTGCAAAAACATTACCAGATTTTAGAAATCGTTACCATTTTGGCGAAGGGAGGTAATTTTATACTCTTCATAATGAAGAATTTGAGAAACACCCGCGAATTACGTCATCGTCTTTTTTTTTAGTCTTTGCTCGAGTAGGTGGTAAGAAACTTGTTTACCTTGGGCGTAGATATCCGACCAATCAGAGCGGTTATTAAAAATAGATTACTTTATATTCAAAGCTATCCACCAATCACATTAGAGGAATTAAAATAGATAAATGAATATGCATGAGAGGTTTACCGAAGTCGCATTATCGGGCATGTGGTATGATAAACACCGCAGGGGTCAATTGTTTATACTGATTAGTTACGGTCTTTAAACAACAGTTTGACCTGTGTCGTTTCGAATAGAGATATTTGCAGACCTGTGTATTGTGAAAACTAGCTTGTCCGATTTTTTAAGACAAGCCCGACGGGCAAGTAACTTTGAAAAAGGCACATGCCTGGATCCAGATTTGACAAGCCCCGGGCATCAGGCTATCCTATTCTTGAAGCACTGAACTGCTGTGCGAGTTGGGTTAAGATTCAATGAAGGTGCTATCGTATATACAAGAAAAAGGTTATTTGAAGGAGGAAGAACTGACAGATGACGAAAGACAATTTACCATGACATAAGCCCTGCTGGGCTTTGGCCAGTAGAATTAAAAATCAAAGTCCTGTGCTGGGCCTCAATACATCCTGGACCCTCCATTTGAACAAACTTGAAACACCTATTTTACCAAATAAATACAAATTTGGCTGGACAAATATCATTAGATATAAAAACTTTGTTGTAGTTCCAATGAAGAAGATTTTTGAAATTTCAAAAAAAAAAACATACTTATAAAAAAAAAAGTTTCATGTATCAATGATTCATACCAAATTTAGTGAAAACCTGTCAAGTTGTTCCACAGAAGAATTTATTTAAAGAAATGTGAGATATGTTATGCTATACCTTTTGTCTGTACAATGTGGTGCCTGTACCTATTGTCTGTTAAAATGTGGTGCCTGTACCTATTGTCTGCCATGTGGTGCCTGAACATATTGTCTGTTATATGGTGCCAGTACCATCAAATATATACATCTCAAGTGGTAACATCACTGCCAAATCATGTCTCTGTGTATAAATCCTTCTCTGGACCAAGGCCTGCAACAACTTAAAACAGAAAAAACAGTCCTTTACTATATTGTTTACTCAATGATAAAGTGGATACCTATCAACTGATGTGATGCTCCCTATTAACTCTTAGACTAAACTGACAGTATGGAATTTTCTACAACCACTCTCTAAAATGTTGTTAATGCTTACATACGACAAATAAGAAGTATCACAAAACGTGACTCATACCTTCAAAGTGTTGCTTTGACATATATTCCAAACTGTTCATAGAAATGTAAGATAGCAACCTACAATTTTAAAGAACAGAGCAATAACTCTGCATGGAGTTAAGCCAGCAATTCAGTGAGACATGGAGTGGTATTCATCAACTATTCTTAAGATTATTCTTACAACTTGAACTCAAGAATATACTAGAAATGTGTCCATGGGACACAGATGCCCCTGCTTTTTAACTACATTGTAGATATCAATAAACCCAACTAGAGCTATCACTGAAGGTGATGAATACCACTGAACGCCGCCATGACAGAAAATGGTTTACCATTGTATGAAGTTTTATTAAACAAGAAACAGTTTGACAAGAAACAATTTTTTTATCAAAGGGCAATAACTCTGTAATTAGCAAGAATAGAGTTATGTTTCTTGTACACTGCACTTCCTCTCATTATATTCTACCACTGTATGACGTTTGATGAAATTCCATCCAGTACTTTTCAAGTGATGCTCCGGACAAGGAAAATTGCAACCGACAGACCGACCTCAGGGTGACTCCAATATACCCCCTCAAAACTTCGTTTGTCAGGGGTATAAATGTCATGTTTCATCAAAATCGGTCAATCAATAAAGATTTTAGAGGTCACCTAATTAATATGAGCCCAATTTCATCCATTGTCGATCTTTACCTGGGTCTTGTTGATATACAGCCAAATATAAATTTTCATTAAAATCGGTCCATAATAAAGACATTAGAGGTCAATCAGAGCCCAGAACACATAATTAATATGCAGGGATTTTGACAGACATTAAACTTGAGCTGTAGTTTATCACCATACATCTTGCTATAAAATATGAATCAAATCCATCTGATCCTTCAAGAGATATTGAGCGGAAACCAGTTTCTTGACAAAATTTGTAAATAATCTAAGTCCAAAAAGGGGCATAACACCATCAAAAATCATCAGACCGGAACGAAATACAAACTTGACCTGTATTATCTGAATGTGAAGTCACACACCAAATTTGGTTAAAATCTGTTCATTAAAACTTAAGATATCAGTCGGAAACCATTTTCGTACATATGTATGTACATAAATATGGGACGTACCTTCGGACAGCAGTGATACTATATGCCCCCCCCCCTATTGAAAATGGCGGGGGCATAATAAACAAACACTTTGACACCATTTTTGAGGCCAAAATTTGCATGCATGCAGGAACACCTAATATATAATCAAATACACTCTCACAACTATTCCATCTGTCATGGTTAGTAGGTGACTACAACTCTTGAATATTTCTTATCAGGGCTTGAAATTTCTGATAAAAGCTACACATCCGCCATTTCCAACATTTTTAATTAAATGCTTAAAATCCAAGAAATATTATGGTCACTTAAATCTTATGAGCTGACGAGTGGACGAGTGGAATTTTCCAGTCCTGCTTATCTATAGAAACTGTATCAGTGTGAACAAAATTTGTATTTATTTTAATATTAGATGACAAATTAACATGTAAAGCATTACCGTATTTAAATCATTTGATTTTTAGATATTCAAACTGTTTGTTTAAGCATGGCTGTAGTGTAGTGTTTGTTGGCCACGCACAACCGAAGAAGCTGGTTTAATCCCCAGCTCGATACAATGCCTCTCAAAAACAACACTCAGTAATGGCCCTTCTCAGTTAGAGGAGTTGAAAGTGGTTATTACAAGTTTTGAGCTTTCTTTACAATGACACGCAGACATAGTAAGCCTGGCAAAGATTTGTTAACATGACAAACAAAACCACAGACATTGTCATGGCATGAAATGTGCCAAATGTCAAGACACTACTTACCAAAGATACCTATGAACAGAACAGACATTCAGGTAAACTGTTCAGGTCAACTGTTTGGGCAAACTAAGTACATGACATTACCAGTTGTCACCATTCCTGGAAGAACCAATGTGGCCAGTGCCCTGAAAAGAGTAGAGGTCCAGAAGGGATTATAATAAATCACTCATAAAATCCACAAACAAAAACTAGTCACCTATAATATACATTATTTCTATAACATGATACGAATGTGTTTATGAAGTTTCACCATAACATGAGTAGCTGGTTCTGATTATCAAAGCTGAGCTAAACATAAAATTTTAACCGGCAGACGACTAAAACGACGCCAGGTTAATGACAATAGCTTTTTGTTGTTTTGTTTTTTAAATGCATTGAACATCAGACGGAATCCACTTACTACTTGCATTTATATAAAACAGGTGCAGACATGACACAATGGATATTGATACTGTTTAACTTAATTTTATTTTTTATATAAAAACCAGTACCTGTTTTATGGAGAAAATCTGCATCTTTGCCTACTGCACATGAAGTTGCTGGTACTTCTTAACAACTAGCTCCGTATTTTATTTTCCATACAGTTTCTGTGGTTTGCTGCATAACAAGCAATTCTGCACATGAGGTTGTTTGTACTTCTTAACAACTTGCTCCATATTTTATTTTCTATACGGTTTCTGTGGTTTGCTGCATCACAACAAAATCTACATCGTGCCTTGAGACTCAACTCTCATCTTTGTCCAAGATCTGTAATATGAAAAAATTAAAATCAGCATGAAATTTTCTGAAACATAGTCCAATTTCTCTTTTTTTTTTAAAAGTCTTAGTTCGTACATGATTAAATGGTAAATATTAGTAATTACACAACATTCATGTCCATTAAATATGACCAGTGTTATAAACATTTTGTGTATTTTTTTAATTTAAACTGATAATTAGTAAGTTTTGGGCATCAGCTTTCATAACTTTGCCAATTTTTAAATTTCTTCTTTGTTATACAGGAGTGTAACGATATATCAAACTATTGATGCATTGCGACAAGTCAGGTTGGTGCGTTATTGTTTTTTTCTCAATTTCCTGGAAATTACTTCAAAACAAACATTTTAGAATAGTCTCCCCTTTTTGAATGACTAAAAGTCGGCCATACCAAACACAGAAACTAGAGCCAATACACATCCAGGGATTCCCCCAGAGTCATAACGCTTGTCGCATGTGACATTCCTCCAAAAGATTTTGTTGATTAGCGACATCCCTTAATTGCCCCGACATGCCTTACCTTCCAGTGTGACTACTGTTAAATAATCAAATTATACAAGCCCATGATTTAGTAAACAAGTGACACTGGTGTCAGATCTAATTTTCAACATGTATGATAACTGTCAAACACGATTTGAAGTAGGATAGATATATTACCTGATAAAAAACTAACCTGAAAAATTAAGTCGAAAAAGGGCCTTAACTGTGCCAAAATGCAATCCATAGTTATGATTCTTGTCTGTGTGTGTTCCATTGATGATGGTGAACACACATGTGAAGTTTCATTCATATCCAATGAGTGGTTGCATAGATATCTTAAACTTAAACGCAACTAAACGCAAAAGTTTAAATGGGGTGTCTAAGTCCAAAAAGGGCCATAACTGTGCCAAATTGCAACCCAGAGTTATGGTTCTTGTCTCTGTGTGTTCCATTGATGATGGTGAACACACATGCAAAGTTACATTCACATCAAATGAGTGGTTGCATAGATATCTTAACTTAAACGCAAAAGTTTAACTTGGTGTCTACAGACGACGTTGATGACGCTGATGATGGGGTCATGGCAATTTAGCTCTCCTTGGACTTCGTCCCGGTGAGCTAAAAAGAGGTGAAATATGTATATATCCTCCATTTAGCAAAACAGAAAACATAAGAATAAAACCCCTACCTGCTATATGTTTAAAAAGACTTCATTGCTTTGAAATGTTATTTTTAATTGATAAAATAAAATGAAGAAATCTTAACCAATAGTATTGAATGTGTTTTACTTTTAAGTCACGTGATTAAATGGGCCGTCTGCTCTGACATCATATCCTCGATTGGAGGTTGTGTATTTAGACTTATATATTTATTAATATGACTGTTTTCTGGCTGATTTAACATGGTCACTTTAGTGAATGATATTAATTGGAACATTTTTTAGAGGGGGGAGGAATTATTCTAACAAGTAAGTAGAAATTACCTTGTGAAATAATTCATTTATTGTTTTTAATTTATAGGTTAGCATACGGAACCATGGTACTGCAAGGATATGCACATAGCCGATGATTAACTTAAAAAATATCAAATCGTTCAACAACGTGCTTTGATATGCACTTAAAACTAACAAGAGTTGTCAGAGGACAACAAAGCTCGCCTATGGGACAAAACTCACCAAACATGCAAAGATTGATATTGGAGGCAAACACAAAAACTTAAACGTAACTAAATGTGAAAGTTTAACCTGAGTGTCTACAGAAGATGCCGGAGTCATGGCAATAGCTCTCCTGGACATTAGTCACAGCGAGCTAAAAAGTAAAGTGACCGGGGTCACCCATCCAAGTACTAACCCTATACCTGGATCAGTACATTGAAGTGACCACTGCTGGCTTTACCTCAACGGGAAGGTATGCACATTAGTCCAATTTTGTTAGTAGTGACTTGAAACACTCGATGGAGTCAGCTTCCACTAAAATGTCACTAAGTTTGTTCCAATCTATGGCAGTTTTCACAAAGAATGAGTTCTTGTAATTCAATGTGTTTGTGAATATTGGTTTAAAGCACTTCTTGTTATTGTTCACACGGTTTTCCACAAAATTTTTCTGAATAAAGTCCTCACATTGCTTTGCCCTGACAGTTCGTTTTGGTGTCAGCAGTTTTAGATAGTAGTCAATGTTGATGGCCGGTATGTGCCCTATCACCACCTTGTACAGCAGCGTCAGCCTCTGGTGGCATCGTCTCTCCTGTAGTGGTGGTAGCTCTAGGTCCCTCAGTATGTAGGTGACACATCCTACTTCCTGGGATCTGTAGTCTTTTGTTATGAAGCGTGCTGCTGATCTCTGGACACGTTCAAGCTTGTCGATGTCACTTTGCCGGTAAGGGTCCCAGACGGTGCATCAATATTCCAGCTTGGATCTGATGAGAGCTTTGTAGGCATTTTTTCTACACTCCTTTGGGCAGTGACTGACGTTTCATCGGAGGAATCCTAATGTAGAGTTGGCTTGCTTGACTATGTTGTTGATGTGAGTTTTCCACTTCAGGTTGTCTGATATAGTGATTCCCAGGTATGGGTTATCCTGAACTTGTTAAAGGATCACATCATTGATAGTGTAAAACTGACTGGACCGATTCTTGGAGCTGAAGAGGTAGCATTTCTTGACATTGAACGTCATGCCCCAGTCTTTAGTCCACTGCTGTAAATTGGTAAGATCCTTTTGGAGTAGTTGGTGGTCTTTGGTGGTCTTGATGGTTCTATATAGAAGGCAGTCATCCACAAACAGGCATATATGTGATGTGACTCTTTCTGGCAGATCATTTATGTGGCACAAGAACAACAGGGGTCCAAGTACAGAGGCTTGTGGAACGCGGAACCTACATGGGCAGGGCGGGACTTCTCACCATCGACGACAACGCACATCTCTCGTTGGGTCAGGAAGCTTGTAATCCAGGTGAGTATGGGGCCTCTGATTCCGTAGTTGTTGAGCTATTGTAGTAGGCGCTTGTGTAATACTGAAGGATGACTGTGTCGACTTGATTGTTGTTGTAGTAATTGAGCAAATCATGGGCTGTTACTACTAGTTGAGTCTCGCAGGAATAGCCTGAGAGGAAGCCGTGATTTAAAGATGTGAGCCTGAGGACCTTGAGCTTGTCAACGTGGTTTAGAATGTGGTGGCAGATTATGTGTTCCAGTTACTTGGACAGGACGCATGTAAGGGAAACTGGTCTGTAGTTTTTTGGAGTATGTCGATCTCCTTTCTTGTATACTGGTGCGACGTTGGCGTCATTCCAATCTTTAGGGAGTTCTCCAGCGTCCACGGAGCGTCGGAAGATGGCAGTGATGGTTGTGCTGCTTCTGTGGCACATGTCTGTAGGACTTGATGGGCCGGTTGCTTTGTTGATCTTGATGTTTCTCAGGAGTTTCAATACACTGTCTATTCCAATTACTAAAGCTGGTACATCTACATTCACACGGTTAGTAGTTTGTGGCCGCACAGCGGATTCGTCTTTTTTTGTGAACACCAACTTAATTTCCAATACAGTCCGTGCACTTCAACCAAGCGAGGCTGTTGTAAGTGACCTATGTACATTGACTACAAAAGCAAATATGATGCTTAATGGTCTCAGAAAACACCATTATAAATGTATTAACACCAAACAAATTCATACACAATAACTGAAAATTCTGGTAAATTAACTCATTTTAACTGGATGGCCGGAATGACACAGACAAATAATCCTAAAATGTATGTGCTTTGAACCCTCGTATCAATCTTAACAAATTTCATATATAGTGCAGTAGTTAGTTGTACCTGTTTGTATATGTTTTGTTGCAATCTTCACATATGTACGAAAGATACACGCAGTTTTATGATCCATGGTAAATTCAAAAAATGCGCCAGATGATAAAATGGCCGGTACTCGGAAACTATATTCGGAATATTTCCATAGTGAAATGCTCATAAAGATTTTCCTTTGTTTTTATTATAAGAAGAAAATGGGGCCACTCTAAAACGCTGACTTTCATGGCAGACATCACTTATGGGCTGACCAAATTATGGGAGGAAAATGCTGACCAGTCGGAAAACGTTGACCAAGTCAATAATATTCTTATTATAAACATTTTTTTTTATTTAAAGTTATGTTTCATGTAAAGTAAGATGTATTTGAATAACATACATAAAATTTGTATAATCAAATGTTTGTTGTAATAGCTTATTTTTCAGTTCAAAATATGAAGAAAACGCTGACCAAATCCGATTTAAGAAGAAAAACGCTGACCAAGTTAATAAGATTCTTATTGTAATCATTTTTTGTTTAATTGTTTTGTATGTAAATAACTTATATTTGATAAATATACATGAAAATAGCAAATGTTTGTTTCAATAACTTATTGTTAAGCTCAAAATATAAACAATATGGACTGAAGAAGAGAAGAAAGGTGAAACTTGAATGTCGAGCCAGATCCGAATTCATAAATCTTTATTCAAAAGAAAAAAAAATCGTTATTTGAATAACGAACTGGGTCTGAGATCGTAGATCAACATTAAAAAATTAAATAAAAGTCGGAATTGGAAAACCGAGCCAGGTCTGAGAATGTAGATCGACATTAAAAAATAGAAAGAAAAAAAGAGTTGAACTTATGGTTTATAATGTAATTTAACAATCAATTAATCTTTTTAATCATAAAAAGTGAATATACATGTAGTTATATACATCTCTCTCTCTCTCTCTCTCTCTCTCTCTCTCTCTCTCTCTCTCTCTCTCTCTTCTCTCTCTCTCTCTCTCTCTCTCTCTCTCTCTCTCTCTCTCTCTCGTTATGTTGTTCCATCCCTCAAGACGATAATGTTAAACCGATATATACAATACGAACAAAAACACAAAAGTAATATAAGTAATAGAACTGCCCCCCCCCCCCCACACCCACCCACCCACCCACACACACACACACACACACACACACACACACACACACACACACACACACACACACACACACACATACCATCTATTTCTTTCTTTCTATCTCTCTTATAAAACACATTCAGTTATCAAAAAATGAACGAGAATTGAAAATAGAAAAATATTAATAATGATATGAAATTTATTTAATTCACGCTTCATATTGCTATAGTTTGTCAATGTTAACTGTCGTGCTATCTACATAAATTTTATTTATTTATGTCTCCTGGATAAATACCAACGAATGTTGGACAAAATCCCTTTGGTAAAAAAATGTACACATGGACAAAAAACCCTTGGTGTATTTAAACAGTTGGACAAAAGCCCCATGATCGACTTTAGAAGTTGGACAAAAGCCCCTCGGTCGATTTTAGAAGTTGGACAAAAGTCCTTTGATCGATTTAAAAAGTTGGACAAAAGCCCCATGGTCGACTTTAGAAATTGGACAAAAACCCCTTGGTCGGTTTTAGAAGGTGGACAAAAGTCCCTTGGTAGATTTTAGAAGGTGGACAAAAGCCCCTTGGTAGATTTTAGAAGTTGGACAAAAGCCCCTTGGTCGATTTTAGAAGTTGGACAAAAGTCCCTTGGTCGATTTTAAAAGTTGGACAAAAGCCCCTTGGTCGATTTTAGAAGTTGGACAAAAGTCCCTTGGTAGATTTTAGAAAGTGGACAAAAGCCCCTTGGTCGATTTTAGAAGTTGGACAAAAGTCCTTTGGTCGATTTAAAAAGTTGGACAAAAGCCCCATGGTCGACTTTAGAAATTGGACAAAAACCCCTTGGTCGGTTTTAGAAGGTGGACAAAAGTCCCTTGGTAGATTTTAGAAGGTGGACAAAAGCCCCTTGGTAGATTTTAGAAGTTGGACAAAAGCCCCTTGGTCGATTTTAGAAGTTGGACAAAAGCCCCTTGGTCGATTTTAGAAGTTGGACAAAAGTCCCTTGGTAGATTTTAGAAAGTGGACAAAAGCCCCTTGGTAGATTTTAGAAGTTGGACAAAAGCCCCTTGGTAGATTTTAGAAGTTGGACAAAGGTCCCTTGGTCGATTTTAGAAGGTGGACAAAAGCCCCTTGGTTGTGTGAAAAAGTGGACAAAAGCCCCTTGGTTGTGTGAAAAAGTGGACAAAAGCCCCTTGGTCGATTTTAAAAGTTGGACAAAAGCCGCTTGGTAGATTTTAGAAGGTGGACAAAAACCCTTGGTAGATTTTAGAAGTTGGACAAAAGCCCCTTGGTAGATTTTAGAAGGTGGACAAAAGCCCCTTGGTTGTTTGAAAAAGTGGACAAAAGCCCATTGGTCAATTTTAGAAGGTGGACAAAAGCCCCTTGGTCGATTTAGAAGTTAGACAAAAAACCCTTGGTTAATTTTAGAAGTTGAACAAAAGCCCCTTGGTCGATTTAGAAGTAAGACAAAAAACCCTTGATCGATTTTTGAAGTTGGACAAAAGCCCCTTGGTAGATTTTAGAAGATGGACAAAAGCCCCTTGGTCGATTTTAGAAGTTGGACAAAAGCCACTTGGTTGTGTGAAAAAGTTGACAAAAGCCCCTTGGTCGATTTTAGAAGTTGGACAAAAGCCCCTTGGTTGTGTGAAAAAGTGGACAAAAGCCGCTTGGTCGATTTAGAAGGTGGACAAAAGCCACTTGGTCGATTTTAGAAGTTGGACAAAAGCCCCTTGGTAGATTTTAGAAGGTGGACAAAAGCCCCTTGGTTGTTTGAAAAAGTGGACAAAAGCCCATTGGTCAATTTTAGAAGGTGGACAAAAGCCCCTTGGTCGATTTAGAAGTTAGACAAAAAACCCTTGGTTAATTTTAGAAGTTGAACAAAAGCCCCTTGGTCGATTTAGAAGTAAGACAAAAAACCCTTGGTCGATTTTTGAAGTTGGACAAAAGCCCCTTGGTAGATTTTAGAAGATGGACAAAAGCCCCTTGGTCGATTTTAGAAGTTGGACAAAAGCCCCTTGGTTGTGTGAAAAAGTTGACAAAAGCCCCTTGGTCGATTTTAGAAGTTGGACAAAAGCCCCTTGGTTGTGTGAAAAAGTGGACAAAAGCCGCTTGGTCGATTTAGAAGGTGGACAAAAGCCACTTGGTCGATTTTAGAAGTTGGACAAAAGCCCCTTGGTAGATTTTAGAAGGTGGACAAAAGCCCCTTGGTTGTTTGAAAAAGTGGACAAAAGCCCATTGGTCAATTTTAGAAGGTGGACAAAAGCCCCTTGGTCGATTTAGAAGTTAGACAAAAAACCCTTGGTTAATTTTAGAAGTTGAACAAAAGCCCCTTGGTCGATTTAGAAGTAAGACAAAAAACCCTTGGTCGATTTTTGAAGTTGGACAAAAGCCCCTTGGTAGATTTTAGAAGATGGACAAAAGCCCCTTGGTCGATTTTAGAAGTTGGACAAAAGCCCCTTGGTTGTGTGAAAAAGTTGACAAAAGCCCCTTGGTCGATTTTAGAAGTTGGACAAAAGCCCCGTGGTTGTGTGAAAAAGTGGACAAAAGCCGCTTGGTCGATTTAGAAGGTGGACAAAAGCCACTTGGTCGATTTTAAAAGTTGGACAAAAGCCCCTTGGTAGATATAAAATGGTGGACAAAAGCCCCTTGGTCGATTTTAGAAGTTGGACAAAAACCCCTTGCTTGTGTGAAAAAGTGGACAAAAGCCTCTTGGTCGATTTTAGAATTTGGACAAAAGCCCCTTGGTTGTGTGAAAAAGTGGACAAATACCTTTAGTAGATTTAGAAGTTGGACAAAAGCCACTTGGTCGATTTTAGAAGTTGGACAAAAGCAACTTGGTTGTTTGAAAAAGTGGACAAAAGTCCCTTGATTATTTTAAATGATATTGCATATTATGAATTTTACTGTATTGATATTACCTTCAGAATACAGATTATGTTATTACGTTTTCAATGAAGATTTTTTTTCAGATAATAAATCAAATATAAATATTCATTCTAAAATACATAATATATATTAGCTTTTTTAAACAATACGCAGGATTTTTCTAGGGGAGCAGCCTCCCCACTTAGAACTTCGAGGGCTTGCACACCATTTTACGGTCAGCTACGTCACTGCTTTAACTACTGTAATAAACACATTATTGAATTATTTACAAACAGTACAAACTAAAGAATCGAAATGTGTATTTTTTTTAATAGCTGTCCGTTTAATTAATCTGTTTTGTTAACTTTCTATATTCGATAATCATTCGGGTTGCAGGCCCTTAGCGAGATCTTAAAAAAAACCCAGTGAGGCCGATTCTAGATGGGTCTGAAGGCATGCTTGAAAAAATTGGCGAGAATGTTATTTCAGGCGATTTTCCTACATCCTATTTATTAGATCTAACAACATGTTTTTTGCATACGGGTGATAAACCATTTGATTGTGTGTAATTAGGTGTGTAATAAGAAGTTTACATCTTCTTCACATCTAAACAGTTACATGCAGATACATACGAATGGTAAACAATTTGAGTGTCGGGTTTGTAATAAGAAGTTTACATAATCGTCACATCCAAACAGACACATGCGGATACATACAGGTGATAAACCATTTGAGTGTCGGGTTTTTTATAAGAAGTTTACATTATCGTCACATCTAAACAGTCACATGCGGATACATACAGGTGATAAACCATTTGAGTGTCGGGTTTGTAATAAAATGTTTAAATAATCGTCACATCTAACCAGTCACATGCGGATACATTCAGGTGATAAACCATTTGAGTGTCGGGTTTGTAATAAGAAGTTTACATAATCGTCACATCTCAACAGTCACATGTGGATACATAACAGGTGATAAACCATTTGAAAGTCGGGATTGTAATAAGAAGTTGAAATAATCGTCACATCTAAACAGGCAGATGCGGAAACATACAGATGATAAACCATTTGAGTTTCAGGTGTGTAATAAGAATTTTACATAATTGTCACATATAAACACTCACATGCGGAAACATACAGGTGATAAACCATATTGTGTCAGGGGTGTAATAAGAAGGCTACACGTTTCTCATCTCTAAACTTACACATGCAGATATATACGGGTGATAAACCATTCGAGTGTCTAGAATGTGTAAAAAAGTTTAAACGTTCATTATCAACAGTCACATGCGGATACATACAGGTGAAACACCATTTGTAGGTCAGATGTGTAATAAGAAGTTTAAACGTTCGTCAGCTCTACACAGTCACATGCGTATACATACAGATGATAAACTAGTTGAGTGCCAGGTGTGTAATAAGAAGTTTAAACGTTCGTCATCTCTAAACAGACACATGTGTATACATACAGATGATAAACCACATAAGTGTCAGGTGTGTAATAAGAAGTTTAAACGTTCATCATCTCTAAACAGTCACATGCGTATACAAACAGATGATAAACCATTTGAGTGTCAGGTGTGTAATAAGAAGTTTACATAATCGCAATATCTAATCAGATTTTTTTCTCTCGTTCCTTATAGAGGTGATCTGTTAAATAAAAGGTAAATGTAACTTTTCCCTGAATTATGTGATAAAAAGAATCTTATATTCGCGCTCATTTATTATTGAATTGGGAAAAATGATATAATACTCGGCAGATCTTCGCATGATATATTTTTTTCAATTCGTTTAAATTAAATTCAATTATAAATAAGCACTCATGTAAGATCCGACCCGTAGTTAGACCTTAAAACACAGGGAGGCCGATTTTGGGAGGGTCTGATGGCATACTTGCCATGAAAAAATGTCGTATATCAATCATCACGGAGACTGAAGCCAAGCGAAAATTCGAACTCACGACCCCTGGATTGATAATCAGACAGCTAACCAACCGACTGAACTAATTGGGCCCGGCTGATAATGGTAATGGTACCGGTAGGTGTAATGGTAGTGACAGTTGCATTGATAGTGACTGTTATTGTAGTTGTTGTGATAGTAGTAGTGACAGTGGCCGTGGTAATGGTAATAGAATTGCAAATGGTATTTGCAGTAGTCATAATAATGGTATTGGTATTGGTATTGGTATTGGTAGTGGAAGTGGTAGTGTTAGTGTTAGTGGTAGCGGTTGCAGTAGCGGTAGTGGTAGTGTGATTGTAGTGGTAATGGTTTGGGTAGTAGATAATGGCTAAAATTCAATATTTATAAGGACTTTATAAGAAGTAGAAGATAAAGAAACACTTTTATTTAGAAGATGAAAAACAATCTTTCAATATGCACTGTAAATTCACATAATAAAACAAGACAGGTATTGTATAAGTGTTTACAGGAAAACTGTCAATTCACATAGTAAAACAAGACAGGGATTATATAAGTGTTTACAGTAAATTCACATAGTAAAACAAGACAGGTATTGTATAAGTGTTTACAGGAAAACTGTAAATTCACATAGTAAAACAAGATAAGTAATGTATAAGTGTTTACAGGAAAACTGTAAATTCACATAGTAAAACAAGACAGGTATTATATAAGTGTTAACAGAAAATCTGTAAATTCACATAGTAAAACAAGATATGTATTGTATAAGTGTTTACAGGAAAACTGTAAAAAATCACATAGTAAAACAAGACAGGTATTGTATAAGTGTTTACAGGAAAACTGTAAAATCACATAGTAAAACAAAACAGGTATAATATAAGTGTTTACAGGATCAAACACATGATTGCAGGGCCAGCACAGCAACGGAAAACCACGAAGTCCCAGATTTTTATTTCTCCGCAAACTTATATTTACTTCTTCGTTTTTAGTGAAAATATATAATTTGTATCACCTTTAAATCTCATTAAGACGCGTGTCCAAGTGGAAGAGCACCGAGCCCAGGATCGGAAGGTCCTGGATTCGATTCTCACCACGGCCATGTGTGGTGTCCTTGAGCAAGACACTTTTTCCGCATGTGCTTAGTACTGGTTATATCAAGGATGTTTCCGAGCGTGATTTGTATCAGTAAAATAAACAAGTTAAAACTATTAAATCTGCACGTGTTGTATCTATTTAGAAAATATTCATATTACAAATTTTCACTCCCATTTATAAAATTTTAAAACGCAATGTTTTACCTATAATAACAGGATATTATTATTGGATCCGTTTCTTAAATATTATGGAAATTGGAAAAAAATCAGGTAAGCTCCGTGATAAAACACGTTTAAGTATCACGCATCCATGCACGCGCATGCCTGTCATGATTTAAAAATAATATATCACGGAAGTAAAAAATTATGGCGACATTGCATGTATATGTTGTTGATAACAAATATACGCGATTCAAAACTGAAAAATTACAACAAGTGTATGCTAAATGTAGATACGAGAAAGAAATATACGTATTAAAATCATGTATGTTTTGTTATCTACACTAAATGCTGTGTGTACAATATGTTCTATTTTTGTATTTTGATATAAAAATAAATTTGTGTTTATTATCAATATGAGTAAACCCCACGTCAGCTCACATATATAGCGGGTCTTCAGGAGATCGTTGATATCCATGTATGCGTTAGTATGAAATACAAGCTTTAATTATTCATTTTATATACTTTTAACTACTACAATCATGTTTTGGTTATCCGTCCAATATTACAAAAAGTGTAACAAAGTCCAAGGCTGCGTTCAGTTCGGTTAAACGTTGAACTGACACTGGCTCAATCTCAAATTAGCACACAACATGCACATTTAGGGAACCAGGTATTAAACGTGTTTGCTGTTTAATGATGCTGAACACAGCCCAGTTACTAAAAATCAGATAAGCTTGGTGCATTCATGTATGTAGCACCACCCAACAAAAAATTAAATTAGACAACGAGATGTAGTAAGGCTGAAATAAAGATATTAACATTCGCACTATTAAAAATGTTGTTTATGTTTTAAAACAGATTTCTGAGGATTTTTAGAAGAAAAAAAACCTGTAAAAATGAAAAAAAAAACCATAGATATAATTCTGATCAATTTTTAAGACATTTGTTTTAACCTTTCCTGAAAACGTAAACGTAAAGAGTACATATCCAGTTATACTATACTGGATTGGAATGGAAGTTGGGACAAACCCATTTTACCAGCAAAACAATACCATTTCCGGCAATTTGTGTTCAGTATTGTTGAAGTACGTCTGACTACAAAAGGTGTATACTGTAGCTAAAATAACAACAAATTACGAGAAATTTTACTTCAAACCACAATATCTTTAATTCAAAATCATTTTTCGTGATCGAAACATTTTAAATCATTTAAGATTACATACAACTTACATTTTATGTACAATAAATCAGTAGCCTGTAAATTATGAATGATTATTTAACAAATAATTAATCTTTCGAGTGCTATTTTATCAACATTTAGTGGGGATATGCAAGTTTCCTATCCTTCTATATAAGTCCTTGACAAAGGATAGTGTTTAAACGATAAAATCTGAGACATAAACATCTTAACAAAAGTAATTTAATTGGAAAGAAAAATGTTCATCTCTCCAAAACATGTTTTCGTTTTAATGATATAAATGTGTCACGATGCGAGCGTATCTATGGCAATAATTACAATATTAAATCAGTAGTTTCAGCGTTTGAAAACGCAGATGTCATTAACTCATATTTGTCTTAATTTGTACGTTAACAAAACTCTTGTAGTATAAACTTAACTGTAAGAAAAGCATCCAGGCGATCATGATTTCAGACTGGCTCCAGTACAACTGTACTTTGCTTAACTAACATTGGTTAAAAAAATAAGTATTTCCTTGGAGTTCTGCTTCACGAACAAATAGATAATCAAAGTACTTAAAGTACTGGTGGTCGGTGCATGTTTTTATAGGGAAATATTTATTGAAGGTTCACGAAGAAAGCATAATAAGAAAGTGTTTTTATTTTTTCCCTTTCTTATCCAATAATTGAATTTATTTCTCACAATACAGCAACAACAAATGGTTGAACAATTTGTTTTCTAGGCACAAACACTCTCTTTATCTAACAACTTCAGTCTACAGTAATGACATCATTTCAGATTGTGATATCTCTACTACAGTGAAAGTTTTGTCACAATGCATTTAAATATCAGTCTCTCTGGCGACTCAAAAACTGACCACAGAGGACATACCATGAGATGATGCTACACCCAACTATCTCGACCATGTACTGTCGTCGGAGATTTTTGAAATTAAAAAAAAAACAATGGGTCTGTGGACATTCTACTGGTAAATAGTGGTTGTTGTTTTATGTAACAAATTCGACTAATCGGTTTTTGAAATTTCACAAAATCAACTCTTTTTGGGTCCCTCCGGCTCCTTACGGAATTTAAATCCTCTTTATGTAACAAAAATTATATGCTTATTCTATACAATTGTTTAAATCTCAAATTCAAATTTGTTTTTGCAAAAATGCTGGAGAAAATGAGAATTTTCTATTCTCCCATAGTACTCCTATGTAAAGCTCAAAGTCCCCATACAAAGCCCCTATTCATTCCAGCCCCTTGATCTGTACAAACACCAAACCCACTACCAATAGGGATAATTTTATTTAAAATATAAACTTATTTGACTGACCAGATGTTGAGAAGAAGATTTTTGAAAATATTCAATTCTAATCCTTTTAAGACCCCACCTGGCCCCTTATGGAAAATTTAATCCTGCAATTGAACCACATATTATTTGCTATAACTAGAAGAAGCTTCAGAACTCAAACTGAATAATAACTCTGTACAAATGTATGAAAAAAAAACGTGAATTTTCCCCGTTTTCCCGTAGACTTCCTTTGTAAAACTCAAAGTCCCCTAACAGGGCCCCTATAAATACTAGCCCGTTGATTTGTACAAACTTCAAACCCTTATTCATAGGGATAATTTGTGTCAAATATGAACTAATTTGACTGACCGGTTGTAGAGAAGAAGATTTTTGAAAAAGCTCAATTTTAAGCCTTTTGTGACCCCACCTGACCCCTTATGGAAATTTAATCCTGCTTATTGAAATAAATCTTATTTGCTATGACTAGATCATGCTTCAGAACTCTAACTGAATAATATTTTTGCACAAATGGGTGAAAAAAGTGAGAATTTTCCGTTTTCCCATTGTATCCCTATGTAAAACTCAAAGTCCCCACACAGAGCCCCTATAAATACTAGCTCCTTGATTCTTATCTTGACAACGCGCCATCGCATAAGGCCTTCTGGCCTTTGGCCAATAGAGCTAACAAGAGAACCATGGGCCTAAACGGTCACCTGAATATCCTTGATGACATAAAGCTATATGAATCTGTTTTCCAAATTCATCTGTCCTTCGGGAAGCGGCAAAAATTCAAACATTGATTTTAAATGTCATATCTGCATCAACAAATCACATCATTTTGTCTTATATAGATTGAGTAAAGTAGTACCCACCCCAAGGGTCGAACCGTGAGACACAAGGGCATGAAATTCACAATTTTTATGACGGACTCATAGGCCTCAGTAATTATGCTTACAGTTTGTTTTCCAGTGCTTCCTATAATAATAAGAAGATTGTTAAAGTTTACCTTGAATTTTACCGTTTTGGCCCTGGCCGAAGGTTACAGTGGGTGGGTGGGGGGGGAGGGGGGGGGGGCACTCAATAAAACATAAGTATTAACCGTCATATTAGCAACAAAAAGCACACCAAAAACCATTCAAATGAGTATTCAGTCATAAAAAATAACAGTTTTTGTCATTTTCTCTTATATAGATTTAGTCAAGTAGGCCCCACCCCAGGGCCAAACTGTGAGACTCAGGGGCATCCAATTCACATTATTTTATGAAGGACCCATAGGCGTCCATAGTCGTACTCACCAATTGTTTCCTAGTGCTTCCTATAATAAAAAGAAGATTTTTAAAGTTTACCTTGAATTTGACTGTTTTTGCCCCGCCGCTAAGACCTCATGGGGGTGGGGAACATGAAATTCACATAGGTATTAACTGTCATGTCAGTAACAACAAATCACACCAAAAAACATTCACATAAGTCTATTCAGTCATAAGAAACAACGTTTTTTGTCATTTTCTCTTATATAGATTCAGTAAAGTAGATACCACCCCAGGGTCAAACCGTGAGACCCAGTGGCATGAAATTTACAATTTTTATAAAGGACCCATAGGCGTCCATAATTCTGCTCACAATTAGTTTCTGAGTGCTTCCCATAATAAGAAGAACTGTAAGGTATGCTGTAATAATAAGACTGAAAAAAAAGTCACTTTTGCCGAGTGTCCTCAATTTAATGAGTTTAATGACCAGCTATCAGTATCAGGAAAAATGGTGTCTTTAGCATCAGTCACGTCCCAGTTATACAAACGTATTACTACATTACACGCCAAATAACTAGTCTGTAGAGCGGACCCAGCTCTCCCGATTGGGTCCATAAACTAGGAATGGGATTTGAGCACTTTGATTGGTCATTTGAATGACGTCACAGTTTGGTAAGCGTTGAATAGCTATGAATTGTGGGACAGGCATGGAATTCCCTGCCTTTTCATTGGGGTTCATAGACCTGATACGGGAGATATCAGGACTGGGATAGACTACCAAATTACCCGCATATTTGCGAAAAAAATGTTTTTAAAAATTATTGCTGTGAGCATATATAGATTAATTGAAGAGGTTTATCATTTAATCTATGAGTCAATTGATTTATAGCTAAATACGCTTAAATTCAATTCAATGTTCAAACATATTCGATATAACTACTTTTTTATCGGCTGAGTAGAGTGAATTCCTCTCAGCTGAGTTGTTAGGTTTTTAGTAAAAGCGACGGGTGACTTTAAAATAACGGCTATAACCAGTGCTTACGCACCGGCCAAAAACGGATATAACTTGGACCTTTTGTCAAAGACGTGTGAGATCGGATACCGTTTAACTATTTATGGTCCTTTCTAATTTAGAAACGTTGTTGTTGCTGCTGCTGCTGTTGTTGTTGTTGTTGGCATTGCTGCTGTTGTTTGTGTTGTTGTGTGGTGATAAGCTTCACTATCAATAAAAAGTCATATTTGCGACGGTTTCTACTTGAGACAGTATTCTGAGCGCTCCCGCACTGGAGTAGACACATGGTATGGTACCCCATCCAGTCCCGTTATACTGACATCGGGCCAACCAGGCCTAGAACTATCCTCTAATTGATGAGCGTCGAGTGGGAAAGCTTTAAGTAACATTCTTCAAGTCTTTGGTATGAGTCGACTGAGGATCGAATCAACGACCTTCCGAATCAACGACCTTTTCAGAAGAGAGACTTTGTATAAGCTAGAAATAGCTTTCTTCTAAATTCTATTGTTATGTATCGCTGTATATTTGAATATATTTATATGTAATATGTTGAAAACGAATAAATATTGTTTAAACTAACGACCTTCCGCATGCGAGACGGACGCTTTATCACTAGATCATGTTGCGGTGTAAACTGGAAACGAAATTCAGATCTACATGTATTGTATACTGTGGTATTTTAATATCATTATATATATGTTTTGTAGAAATAACGTTGAGTGTTTCGCTTCAAGCGGTATATTGTTTGGTCTTAGGTTTTGTTTGGTCTTAGGTTTTGTTTTTCTTATAATGATTACATTGCATGCGGAAACTGATTGATGATTAAACTCGTATTACCTTTGATTATTACTTTAATAATGAAAAAGTACATAATTTAATCATAACAAACACAAGAAAACCAGACGCCAGGTGTGTTGTTTATATCGCATTCTTCAAGGTAAAACACTGTGTGAATGGTACAAATCTCTGTTTAGAGTTAACCACTGAACACAACACAACCTTATCAACATGTTTTTTTTTCTTATCATTATAAGTACACATCGTTGCAGGTCATATTAATTGCTTATTTTCTTTTTAGTACATGTAATACACGCAGTGCATTTTCTTCTTAAGCAATACTGATCGAAATGCAACGGATGCGTCAACACATTCACCCACGCACGCACGCACGCAAGACAAAAACACACATATAAATGGGTGTAAGATGCGTCCTCTAGCCTGGCATTTTTGTAGCAAAACAAATACCGAAAAACTAGACAAACTTCCGAATAGAGCCCTCAGGATAACATTTAATAATTTTTCTTTTGGTTAAGATGCCCTATTATGTAGAGCCAATATGCCGACTCTTTTCACCTCAGCAGCAGAATCAGAAGCATTGGAAACATTTAAATGCCTATTTAAACATAATCTTGTAATATTCAAAAAATTTAAATATTCTTTCAGGCATGAAAATTGTGCAAAGATTCCATCTGTCAAAACGGCTTTGTATGGTAAGAGATCATTTGGGTTCGAGGCGGCTCAGGTTTGGAACAGCCTCCTAAATGACAACAGGAAAAAATTCAAGGAGTTTGGGAGACTGATCCCACCTGGACCGGTCCAGCCTGTATATGTTATATGTGTACATAGATGTTCCTCCAACCTTTGCCACATACGTTCACGTATACGATATATAACATATTACATGTGCTTTATTCTCTAAAATTTACTTTACATGTAGTATGCTTTAGTTTTTTGTAAATGTTATATGTTCTTTTGCACTGCAATACCTTAGTCAACTGTTAATCTGCACTTTATGTTAATTTTAACATGCTTTATATAAATGCGTGTGTGTGAGTGTATATATTTGTTATGTATGAATAAATGTATGCAGATGTGTGTGAGAGGGTGTGTACTGTATATATGTATGGGAATATAGGTTATGTATGCATAAGCACTTTGTATGTGTGGGGGCTGTTCATATGTATATGAAGGTGTGGGCAAAGTGTATTTGGGTGTGTATGCATGTTTGTATATTATGTGTATGTATATATTATATATGTGTGTGTGTGTGTGTGTGTGTGTGTGTGTGTGTGTGTGTGTGTCTCTATGATCCAACGGGTTAATAAATATGTCCTTTATGTAATATGTGAGTAGCCATGAATTCTTAACTGGATCCTACTCATATAAAGCTATCAGTTCATGTATGTAAATTGCCCGTCCAGTCCAGATGTGTTGCATATAAAACCATGGTATATAAATCATGTTCGACACCAAATTTATTGGTTTGGCGGAGACCTTGTATATGTGCGTGCGTGCGTGCGTGCGTATGTGCGTGTGTGTGTTAACATGTTATGTATCTTTGTTACTGTCGGCAAATAGCTTTACAGCTAGAGTTTTATAGATGTACATCCAACACAAAATAAAATTTTTTGTATCGTGTGCCAAAAACTCCCATATTTGGGGCTGCTACGGGAATGGGGGATTTTAAATAAAGATCAAAAGCTCTTCGTCTAATAGTTATTTTTAGAATTGTGCCTAACACCTAAAACAGATACTGAATAGCTACTGAATGTCACGATTTACAACTGTATGCCGGTAACCGTCAGAATGGCATATATTTATAAGTTTACTTCTGCTATCATATCGCTTTTATGCATTTACGATTGCTTCTGCAAAGTCAGCGGGAACATTTGCGCTAACTATCATTTGTTTCTGTTCATATATATTTCCTGAGTATTCATACAAATTTTACAATCTGCTCATGTGCATGTCACATATTCGTAAGAGAATAGATTGTTTGATTGACTGAATATTTAACGTCAATTTTATGTCATCGAGGCCTGACAGACGATCAGTTAATCTTATCACTATTTCCTGGGATCCTGAAAGGTTAACCAATACTCGAGCACACCATTTCTCCGCAAGTAACTGCAACTTCCCCACTTAGATCAGCGGTGAGAGACGAATGATAATGAGACACAATGTCGTATATCAATCATCACAGAGGCTGTTGCTGGGCGGGGATTCGAACTCACGGCCCCTGGATTGGTAGTCAGACGAGCTACCGACTGAGCTAACCATGTCTGGCAATAAGAGAACCGTCTGGCGGGGACATTTTTTATTTACACTTTCTCGACTTGTGATAACGGAGGAAGAGCGAGGTCCAATTTACCCGTTTACCGGGTTTGATGTTCCCCGGTACCGATTGCGCTACTGACCGTTCTAAGGTGGAGATTCCTGGTGACACTTCTCTGTGTATGTAGTGTATTTAATGATTTAACGATTCCCTATATTAACTGTGACCGTGCTGCTTTGTGGCTGTGTCTGTTGCATGCCACGTATCCTGTCCATTATATATTTAATTGTCTAAGTAGACCGCCGTTTTAAATGTCTTAATATCCCGGACCTGGTTAGCTCAGTCGGTAGATCGTCTGACTATCAATCAATGGATCATTAGTTCGAACCCCCGTCCGTCAACAGTCTCCGTGATGATATTTGACATTATGACGCATTGTCATTCGTCTCTCACCGCTGATTCAAGTCAGAAAGTTATCAGTTACTTGGGAGATTGGTGTGCTCGAGTACTAGTTAACCTTTCGTGACCCAAGGAAAGAGTGGTTAGGTTAACTGATCGTCTGGTTTCCCTCCATAACGTAAAATGACGACAAATATTCAAATAATCAAATGAAATGTCAGAATATACAAACCTTAGTAACTTCACATGGTAAACAAATAATCTTTATAGAACAAAAACCTGAATACCTGTTGTTTACAAGGTAGCAATCATTATGTTAATAGATAGACACCTTGTACAAACTGGCGCCTCCAGGTACAAACAACTTGATATATCTTTCCGGGAGATAAAAGCAATTTATTGATGTTTTTATTTAACAGAATTTAACTATATAAACAATTCATATGCGCAAATTATAATTTAATGTTTCCGTTTTGCCACGTTTGGACTACTTTAGTTCAATTTGAGTGAATGAATAGGGTTTTACGGCATACCAACACATTATAGGTTATCCGACGCCAACAGGAAGGAAGATTCCAGGTTCACTCTACATGTACAAAAACAAAAAAATAGCATACAGATTAAAAAAATACATCAACAAATGAATATGCAGAATGAACCTAGAACCTTGATACCTGCAGAACTGCAGAGTTTCAGCATATTCTATCGTATTACTCAAATTGTCGCTTCCTACGACATGTATGAGCCACAGTGATCCTATTCTTGCCATCACTCATGACTCCCTGGAACCACACATGGGTTGATAATTTAACCACAATAGTGAACATGACAAAAAAATCATAAAATGAACATGACACCCATTCGGAGGATTCCTACCCCTCTGCAGGGATCGGCAGTGTTTCCATTCTTAGACGGAACCACACGGGCTGTTCAATTTGAGGAAACTGTTCTTCTGATCTCATGAATTCTATACTCAAGCTTCAAAAGAGATCTGCTAGACTCATCCTGGACAAAGATTATGACACATCGTGAACTAAGTGAACTATTTTCCAAATTAAAATGGATGGACTTTCCCGATATAGTTAAATATAAAAAAGCAATATTAATGTACAAAGGAATTTCGACACCTTATCTTCGAGATTCATTTAATTTAAATACATTTAAATACATTTAAATACATTTAGATACAGATATATTTAGATCCATTCATATTTAGATATATTAAGATATATTTAGATACATTTAGATTTAGATACATTTAGATATATTAATGTAAATTTAGATATATTTAGATATATTGATATTTAGATACATTTAGATACATTTATATTTAGATATATTTATATATATTTAGAAACATTTAGATCTAGATACATTTAGATATATTGAGAAACATTTAGATATATTGAGATTTAGATATGTTTAGAAATATTTAGATACTTTTATATACATTTAGATAAATTGAGATTTAGATACATTTATATTTAGATACATTTAGATACATTTATATCCATTAATATGTATTTAGATACATTAAGATATATTTATATTTAGATACATTTAGATATATTTAGGTATATTGAGATATATTTAGATATATTGAGCTACATTTAGATCTAGATACATTAAGCTATATTTAGATACATTTAGGTATATTGATATTTAGATACATTTAGATACATTTATATCTAGATACATTTAGATATATTTAGAAATATTTAGATACATTTAGATATATTGAGATTTAGATATATTTAGATACATAAAGATACATTTAGATATATTGAGATTAAGGTACATTTATATTTAGATACATTTAGATATATTTAGATTTTGATACATTTATATACATATACATTTAGATAGATTTAGAGAGATTTAGAGAGATTTAGAGAGATTTAGATAAAAAATGTTTTATACCCCAAAGCCAAACTGTAAACTATTTAGAAATATTCAGGAAGAGTAATTTGGAATTTTGGAATTTCATCCCTGATAGTCAGTCTTGTACGATTTAAAAGTGGAGTAGGTCATAATATATATATATAAGTTTTATATAACTCATAACTTATCTATATAGTCTTTGAAAATAAGTATATTTGATTAAGGGAAGCTTGGACATAGTCCAGCTGAGTTTTATCGTAACATAAAGTCATTATAATTATTATTATTATTATTATCATTATCATTATCATTATCTTTATCATTATCACCATCATCATCATCATCATCATCATCATCATCATCATCATCATCATCATCATCATCATCATCATCATCATCATCATCATCATCATCATCATTTTCATCATCATCATCATCATCATCATCATCACCATCATCATCATCATCACCATCATCATCATCATCATCATCATCATCATCATCATCATCATCATCATCATCATCATCATCATCATCATCATCATCATTTTCATCATCATCATCAGTTTCATCATCATCATCATCATCATCATCATCATCATCATCATCATCATCATCATCATCATCATCATCACCACCATCATCATTATCATCATCATCATCATCATCATCATCATCATCATCATCATCATCACCATCACCATCATCATCATCATCATCATCATCATCATCATCATCATCATCATCATCACCACCGTCATCGTCATTGTCATCGTCATTATATTATTATTGTTTTTGTTATTGTTATTTATTGTTATTGTTATTGTTATTATATATAATATAATATAAAGCCATGATAGCCGGGCAATATTCAAAGTTTTGATATGGTGGCATTTTCTTATGCAAACAGCAATACTGTAAGGCAATACTGTAAGGGGTACGCTAAATAAAGGTGCTGAAGAAAAACAAATTGTGGAGTGGCAACAAGGCTCGCAATGACTAATTTTGAAATGATAACAACCCAATGTCACTCTTTCAAACTTCAAACCACTGCTGATAAGGAGCATTTCTATTAAATATAAACAAATTTGATTATCCGGTTGTTGACAATATCTTTAAAAATTCCAATTGTTTACCCTTTCGGGGACACATCTAGACCCTTATTTAATCTGTTTACATGTAAAGTCCCCTTATGTGGCTTCTATCAATCCTAAGCCCTTGGACTGTACAAATTTGAAACCAGACTCATGCGGATGATTTGCAAAAGGATATGAACAACCCTTCTTACTTTATTCTTAATTTGCATAATAATTACACTTTTTGCAACTTAGCAACTTATAAATTGCGCGCACCTGTTACAAATAGCCACAGTCACCTTCCGCGCTGATAGACCGGTGTAACAAACAGACGAGTGTATTCTTGATAAAAAAAATCAACGATGAAACTTTTACTGTTCACGGCATCAGTGGCTGCACTGCTTCTGACGTTTGGTTCTTATAAACATGGCAGCGTTACCATGGCAGCAGAGGTAAGATTTTGTTGTAATATGAAAGGCGTGTAAATAGTTAATATTTTTTGTTTCCTGTTTATTTTTGCATTTCGATTATTAAATTTTATTTAATACGAAAATTATATAACAATTCTGCGGTATATTATGCAAAAAAAAGACATTTATGTTTTATTATCAACTATCAAGATTACTCATTGCACTATAGTGTCAGTGTACCAGGAAAAAATGCTATACAAGTCTAAAAAATAAAATTATTTTCAAATATGCGATGGATCAAATTACAATCAAATTACCGTGAGTGGCTCATTTGGTTCGTCATAACGTCACAATTTAAGCTGGAAATATATTTTAGTTAAACCTGGGCACGTAGGTACAGAGTCACATTGGGGTCATCGCGGCATATTTTTTTTAATCTAGTCAAGTCGAAACAGCGAAACTACGATGGTGAAAAGTCAAAACTAGTTAAGTTTTTTCGTTGTTTCGACTTTTCACCACCGTCGTTTCGTTTTTTCACCACTGTAGTTCACGTTTTCACCACCGTAGTTTCGGCTTTTCGCCATTGTTGTTTCGACTTTACTTAATTTAATAAATATGCCGGCGTGGCCAAAACGGGACACCGTACGGAACTAAATTTTAAAACTGTAACTTAAATACATACACTTTTGACAATACGGGCTCAGCAAGTATAATATATACGCATAATATATTGAGGTGTTTTGTTTGAACAATGCTGATATTAGCCTCAGGCGCCAGAACATTCTCGAACCAACTCCACAACCGTTAAGGGAAATGACAGATTTCACTGAAATTGATTCACTTGGTTGGGAAACGTTGACATAATTAGTGAACAAATGCCTTTGTTTTAATTAATTAATTTAGAATAGCCATCCAAATCCTAACAACGCTTTATACTCGTATTAGATAATGACATTTTTTGTTTTATTAGTAAATGTGTTATTTTTATACTTTATCTAAAAATACATAACAGATATGAAATGTGAAAAACATCAATTGAGTTAAACATTTTCGCCGTATGTTGGAATATTGGCAAGGATAGCTTGTACGTTCAGCCAAGCCGATAATCCAGTATATAAAATGAATATTAACTAACTGCAATTATACAAAATAGAAAGAAAGAAATAACGAAATATTCGGTTAAAACAAATGCAAATAATATGTTTTGAAGTTAACATAACTTATATGAAATGTGAAAAACATTATTTCAACTTAACTTTAACTTCAACTTTATGCTGGGATATCGGTTAGGATCAGCTTGCACGTTTAATCTGAGCCGATATTCCAGTGTAAATATAGTGAATATTAATGTATTACCATCCTGTGTGTTTGATATGATTTTCTTTCAGCCTGAGTAGCCAAAAATACACAGAAAGTATGTTTAAATTTTTGCACTTATGCAAGTTGGAAAATAAATATATGTCTTAGTGTTATATTTTATATTATATATATTTAAAAATATTTCAGAAACACTAAATTATGATTAAAACATAAAACACCTTAACCGCACAAATAATACAAAATTTTGAAGTATTGTTCAGAATATATGGCATTGAAATAACGAAAACAATGGTATGATAATTGTGTTTGCGTGCGTGTACGTGTACATGTATATGTATGTATGTTGGTTTGTATGCGTGTGTGTGAATAAACATTAAATAGCGGCACATTGTTCATAACACAATAATAAAAATCAGTTGCATGCTAAGATTTACATATTTCATAAATCGGTGTTTTGAGACTATGTTTATCAATTCTAACGATAGATGTTAATTACCTTTCGCAATAATAATATTACTTTTTAAATTATTTATTATCTGAAAATAATCACATTATTTGTTTGTTATGCATTAAAATTAAATATTCTTATTTTGTTTGCCAGGATGACTATCGCCGAATATCTCCGTTTTCCAGACCGGCATATGACGCCATGAAGTTTGCTGCTCCGCAATTCGGTGTTCACTTCACAGTGCCCATCTATGCTGCGAATTGGGTAAATATTTGAAACGTTTTCGTAAAATATGTATTAAATATTTTAAAATAAGCTCTAATTTTCTTTAAGCGGGGCGGTGGCGCAGTGTATACTGGGTTGGCCGCTCAAGCTAGAGGCTGCATGTTAGATCCCCAGCTCGGCCAGATGCCTCTAACAATAAAAAAAAACCCGAGACTGGATCTACCAAAGAGAGCGGTTCACATAAGTTTTGAGCTTTGAAACTAATTTTATAAAACATTACTTTACACAATTGATACTGAAAATTATTCAGGATTGAAAATCTATGTAACTTAAAAAAAATGTCATCATACAGATGTTTTACTGTATCGATGGAGTGGGCAAACCAATGAATGTTTCATTTTTCATATCTCTCTTCACAGTTGAATTTTGTTCTTTGTTCTCTGTTGAAGTACGTTTAAGATTTTTACGGTAATGTCCAAATTTAGCCGCTAGTGACAATGTCAAATGTCACACCGGCGCTAGATGTCGCAACTAACGTTATATCTCGCAAGATTGACGTTAAATGTCGCACCAACGCTAAATGTCGCACCAAAGTTATATGTCGCAAGACTGATGTTAAATGTCGCAACCAACGTTATATGTACCACTTACGCTAAATGTCGCAACCAACGTTAAATGTCACACTAACACCAACTATCGCAACCAACGTTATATGTCGCCAGGCTGATATTAAATGTCGCAACCAACTCTATATGTCGCAAGGCTGATGTTAAATTTCAAAACCAACGCTAATTGTCGCAAAATCATCTGCCGCTACATGTCGCACCTTTAACCTTTAAGATGTTTCATATAGTTCTCACAACATTAGTTACGGTCCTCACCCTGACATATTGCACATTGAAAAAAACAACAACACATGAACACTGTATGACAACTTATTTTAACAGCTGCACTGTGTATCTGGTTTATTGCTCTGTTAAAGAGAAGTTAACAGGGGCCTAGCTTCCTAAAGACACTGTAGGCACGTGCCTACATTTTTTCCTCGGAAAATTCGAAAATATAAAACTTCAAAAAATGTAATAAAAATCGGATCCCAAGGCTACTTCATTTTCCCCTGTATTAAAGCGAACACACCTTAAAACATTAAATTTATTTGGTTATAAAAGAGTGAATTTCAGGTAAATATGAGGGATAACATGGCCCCTGAGAACATAAGCAATATACGCCAACACGCACAGTCTAGCTGAATTATTTTTCGGGGGAATATGCTCTAGGACCCCCTACAACTATGCCTGCATATCATTTTTAGCCAAGCTACGCCCCTGATTAAGAGTAGCCCAATGTAAAGCGTGCTTTGTCTAAGTTGTAAGAACGTATTTCACAATCGAAGTAAAATACATTTTTTACAAGTTTTAACTTATCCAAGGTAAAGCACAATTGCCCGAACAGTCGGAAAACAGAATATAATATCTTTATTATAAATACAGCATTTTATTTCAACACCGACTAAGAAAAGTTGTCTAACCATTTGTAAAAAAAAAAAATACATCGTTAAAGCTGCGAGCCCTACACATTGTCTAGGCTGCGAGCCCTACACATTGTCTAGGTCGAGAGCCCAACACATTGTCTAGGCCGCGAACCCAACACATTGTTTAGGTCGCGAGCACTACACATCATCTAGGTCGCGAGCCCAACACATCGTCTAGGCCGCGAGCCCAACACATCGTCTACGTCGCGAGCCCTATACATCGTCTAGGCCGCGAGCCCAACACATCGTCTAAGCTGCGAGCCCTACACATCGTCTAGGCCGCAAGCCCTACACATCGTCTAGGTCGCGAGCCCAACACATCGTCTAGACCGCGAGCCCTACACATCGTCTAGGTCGCAAGCCCTACACATCGTCTAGGTCGCAAGCCCTACACATCGTCTAAGTCGCGAGCCCAACACATTCTCTAGGCCGCGAGCCCTACACATCGTCTAAGTTGCGAGCCCAACACATTGTTAAGGTAGCGAGCCCTACACATCGTCTAAGCCGTGAGCCCTACACATCATCTTGGCCGCGAGCCCAACACATCGTCTAGGCCACGAGCCCTACACATGGTCTAGACCGCGAGCCCAACACATCGTCTTGGCCACGAGCCCTACACATCGTCTAAGCCACGAGCCTAACACATCGTCTAAGCCGCGAGCCCTACACATCGTCCAGGCCGCAATCCCTACACATCATCTAAGCCGCGAGCCATACACATCATCTAAGCCGCGAGCCCAACACACATCGTCTAAGCCGCGAGCCCTACACATTGTCTAAGCCGCGAGCCCAACACATCGTCTAGGCCGCGAGCCCAACACATCGTCTAGGTCGCGAGCCCTACACATCGTCAAAGCCGCGAGCCCAACACATCGTCTAAGCCGCGAGCCCTACACATTGTCTAGGCCGCGAGCCCAACACATCGTCTAGGCCGCGAGCCCAACACATCGTCTAGGTCGCGAGCCCTACACATCATCTAGGCTGCAACCCTACACATCATCTAGGCCGCGAGCCCTACACATCGTCTAGGCCGCGAGCCCTACACATCGTCTAAGCCGCGAGCCAACACATCGTCTAGGTAGCAAGCCCTACACATCGTCTAGGCCGCGAGCCCAACACATTGTCTAGGCCGCGAGCCCTACTTATATATATAATTAGTTTTATTTTTAACATATTGACATGCCAGGTAAATGCATTTATACACATTGCATTTTGTTTTAGAGACTAGGCTCTGTACCACGATGGCACGGCATTCGGGTTATCTTCCTTGGTCGAAACACTACTGAAAAATATGTGAGATTTGTTTTGCTTTATTGGATTTAACGACATTGTCATATTAGACACATAAATCTGAATTAGTCTGTATAACGGACCGAGATCTCCCAAGCGTGTCTGTTAATTAGCAGCACATTTGAGCACGTTGATTGGCCAGTTGCTTCATGGAAATATCGAATGACGTCATAGTTTATGAGTTTTGGGACAGGCATAGACTCTCCTGTTTGTTTTCATTGGGGGATAAAAAATCTAAATCGGGAGAGATATACGACGTCTGAGAGGAATCACCGTTCTCCCGGAACTAACTAGCGAGTAACTTATCTTTGTGGCGGGTAGTAAGTGATCCTGACCAGGAAGAACCGATCAAAAGATCACAATTTATTTAATAAGCAACTAGGAAAACACGTTTCTCAAAGATGTATTCCCATGGCAACAATTCACTATCATTACATTTATGCACAGATAAACCGGTGTAATCGGTCATCTCTATTTAGCAACCATCTGTTGTAAGTGGCCACTTTTGCTATTTCCCATTGTTATGCTTTTAGAACAAATTAACCTGTAATAAGCAATAACCTGTCTCAAAAGATCACTTTTGCTTCATCCCTCGACTAGCTGCTTATGATAGGTATGACGGTTAATGGTTCTTGTTGACCATACCCGTTAAATTTTGACACCATTTTCTAATGACTTGTCCACAACCTTTAGTACCGTCCTGGGGATTTCCCTTGGGAATATCACATACAGTTAAACCTGTCTTAAGTAGCAAGTCAAAGGATGAGACAAAAGTGGCCTTTTAAGACAGGCTGCGCTTAATACATTTTAATTTGCACTGAAAGCATACACTTGGATGAAGCAAATGTGGCTGCTTAAGACAAGTGGCTGCTTAATACAGGTTGACGCTTACGCAGGTTTGACTGTATAATTATACTTACACTTCTTTTGTAATACTTAGTACAGTTCTTTTTGCTGAGAGCACCGCCTGATATTATACATTTTACATTTACAGTATAGAGTTTGCCGAGCCCACGTCGGCTTTAATGGTTACATTTGGAACACACAGAATGTTCCCGAATCCTTGTCATTCGGGAGGGATGTAGACAACTGCTGGTAAAGATCTAGTCTGACTTACAAAAGCTTAAAAATAGTTGTAGTAAACGCGTCTACCACAGGTGTTTATATTTGTGACATAAAGACCTTGCAAATTTTATCGCGAATGTGTAATACAATATTTGCATTTAATATATAATTTACACCTTTAAATGAAATACACAATGTTTAATTATTAAGTTGTTTGTTATTGTCGATTGCCTATTGCCCATCCCCTCCCTCTCTTTCTTTTTTCTCTTCCTCTCTCTACATCTCTCGCTTAATGTCTGTCTGTCTGTCTGTCTGTCTCTCTCTCTCTCTCTCTCTCTCTCTCTCTCTCTCTCTCAATATATATAACCGATACAGATAAACCCCGTTTTTGTTTACTTGTAAACATAACATTGACCGATAAAAGTACAGTCCGTTTTTGTTTTTATTGCTGAGAACGGTCATATATATTGACCGGGACAGGTAAGACAGGTGTATGGGTACTCTATTATGAAGTGTTTGGTATACATTCAATTATGAACTGATCTAGTTATCAACTAACTCTGAATAGATTATACATATCAGCTGTAAGTGTTGTAGTTTAGTAATACACTTTTTGTCTTTTAACAATTAACAAACCACAAACATTTACATACATAACGACTTTAAAAACTCGAGAATGGGTAGTGTATCATATTTAGACAAGACATGAATGATAAACCATGACAAAACTTTCTTCATTTGTTTTTCCGTTTAAAGAGTTTTATCATTTCAAAACACAAATTGAACAAATTAATTGATTTTGTAGCATATATTAACTGAAATAAATGATGGAGCAGATCATAAATAAAACATATACAGACAAACCTGTGTAAGCGGCCACCTCTATTAAGCAGCCACTTGTCTGAAGCACCAGCGCGCACAAAATGACCTATTTATGTGTTGACGTGCCGTAAAACACCATTCATTCATTCATTGGCTTAAGCACCCACATTTGCTATTTCCCATTTTTATGCTTTCAGAGCAAATTAACCTGTATTAAGCAACAACCTGTCTTAAAGGGCCACTTTCACTCCTTCCCGAGACTGGTCTCTTAGGACAGGTTTGACTGTATCTAATGAACAAAACATTACGCTTTTTAAAGGCGTCAAATGTAGTTGTTTTAGGCTGCGCCTTAAAAGGAATTTTTCCATCAGGATTTTTCAAACTTTTAAAATTGGCTAAAAACATACTCCCCCACCCCTCCCCATATATAATGCCTATAAATACTCACTGACCCCGTATAGTCAATTTAAATATGCTAAACTATATATCAAAAAGGGATTTCCTAACTTGGGCTACGCGCCTAGGTAAGACTTAAATAGATTTACCGCGTATGCAAGGCATAGTTTGTGACGTACTAAATGAGCCAAGTGATTATACACAGGGGCGGATCCAGAATTTCAGTTTAGAGAAGCGCAAAACACTCTCTGAACTGGCACACATGATTTTTAGTAGAAGTATGATGATTTTTAATAAAATATAGGAGTTTATGAGGAGCGTACGCCGTTTTTTTAAAAGATTAGATCCGCCATTAATTCAGACTTACACGTAGTAGTAGGCCATCCAAACACAGGGGGAAAAAATTTTAATGGCAAATTTGAGTAGAATTAGGCATCCATGCTTAATGTTTTCCTTGGTATGTACACAAACCTGTGAGGATGCATGCCAATCATGAAATCACCTCATAATCCCAAAACTAGGACAAAGGTCAACTGGGTGCAGTAATTTATATGTAGAATTAAAAACACTGTCTTGTTAAAATAATTATTTATTTATTGAACTGAAAATTATAGAAATGTGTTTGTTGTAAGCCACTACTAGAATATGAATAAATATGTTAAGAATTGTGTTGTCAAATTGAGGTCAAATTGAGGTCAAAGGTCAAAAGTGTGCAAAATTTATTAATTTCAATTTTCTTGTGAAATGCAAGCTTCCAATACACGAAACAGGCAAGTATTTTAAATAAAATGGAGTGAATACATAAACAAACCTTATGAGAAATTAAACACATTAAAACTAAAGGAAATAGCTTCATGAGGTCCCAATAGAGGTCGGACAAAATGTGGTATAGAAATAGTAAATATTCTTTGATACTGTTCAACTGAAAAAGGTAATGATTTATAGTCGTTTTAAGGTAGTGGGACCGTAATGGGCTATATTTCAAATATTTTAAAGCCTTTTATTTTTATTAACTATATAATATCACTGACTAATTTCCAAATTTTTAGAAACTTTTACCGTCTAAAAAAAAAGTTATCCGTATTTACTTAGCCATATCCCATTTTCAAAAGGCCGCAAAAAAATTACTAAGTCCAAAATAGGTAAAATTGCTACAATTTTATTTATTTTCAATATTTTTTACATTTTTCAATATCAGTGTATTCTAAAAGCATTTGTTTAAAGAAAAAATATGAGCATGCAACATTAAATTGAAAAAAAATAATCTAAAATGAACTCATTTGTATTCGAGCGGACAGGAGAAATCCATATTTTTGATAGTTTTGAAAAAAGTTGTTCTAAAATAAAAGTATAGAGAATCTATTCTACTATTGGGGCATCAATACTACATGACTAACTTTTATATATATACTATTCCACATATGATATCAAAAGATTAGGAAGTTTTACCGTCCGTTTTTTTCTCAATAATTTTTTTAATATGATAGGGTCAAAATTTCATTATCAGCACTTCTATAGAAATAAATGTTTATCTTAAAAGTAATGTTAATGTTTCCAAGTTTTGATACAAAAACTATAATGACAAATATTATTGAAATAAAAATGTTCCCACATTATACAGAAATAGCATAAAAGCAATAATATGTACTTTTTATGTGAAAATAGAACATGGAATCAGAACCCCACCCACCCCCACCCCATTACACGGGTTCATTCTCGTGCTTAAACACTTAAATTATTTATCTTGCGAATGGTGTCAATTTCAAAACAAACATAGTATGACATAAACTATACAATATTAATACTATGTAAAAAAGTTCACATTATGAGTATAACAGAATAGAACCCACACCCCCTCACTTGACACACACACTTCAAGTCATAAAGAGTCATTGTTTGAAATATATAGCCATCTTTGATATAACCTCATCTAATACTTTTTTGCTTTGGTGACCTTTGGTACACCATCACCATTATTGGCAGGAAATATGCCTCTCAGTCCATCCTCACCAGAATGTTTATAAATTGTTTTCATTTGGAGCGAAACTGTAGGATAGGAGCTCTTTCGGTGTCAATTATTTGAGGAGTTGCCCAAGTGACTACGAATTGGCATTTTGTGCACTGTAGCTGATATTGCACAACAATTTCACAAGGTCTACCTTTTTATGTGAATGACTTGGAAACTGTTTCCTTAACACTGTCAGGGAATAATTAATCCTGATACACACTTGAAAATTGCTCTGTATTGTTGGTACGTCATAAACCACTGGATAATAAAATCATCTTCTATTGTAAACGACTAATACGACTTTAGAATTCTTTTCCATTCATTTACAAAGTTTCTGGATAGCTGTTTGAATGTAGACTGGTTTCACACTATTTAACACATAGTTCCAGAATCATCATCACTATACCAGTAACCTTCTGATAATATAGGCAATCCTGGTCTAACATAAGTGGCAAAGGTTTGTGAAGACTCGACTTCCACTGCAGCTCTCATAGATGTAATGTGTGGCATCAGTCCATTACCTACTACAAATACAGAATAAAGTACTGTTATTATTTGAGACTGCTTTGAGCTACCGTAATATTTTCAAGAAGTGACTAATAATTGAATACTATTATTTTCTCTTTATCTTCTTCATGTCACTTTTTGCTCATCCTAATGTCCCAAAATAACTGACCTCACTGTTGTAAACACAAATTCTCAAAATACTCAAAGTTAGACAGTAGTTTCTTAGATAGTGTTGGCAGCTCACGCCAAAGATTGCGGGTTTGATCCCCAGCTCGACCCAGTGCCTCTGAAAAAGCAACACGCAGGACTGGTTCTACTTGGGAAGCGGACTCAAGAGCGCTTAATAAAAGCTCAGAGCTTTCTTCGCAATCTAGCTAAAATAAGTTGGTATAAACCAATTTGATTCATTAAAGAGGGTTTGTCATAAACAGGTAGCCTGGAAGTTTTGTATTGATTGTTAAATATGAAACTAAACATCTACACAGATGTATCTGACTGCATTCTATAATAGAACATAATATGGCAGAGAGATAATGACAGATAATGGGTATCTAGTCCTGGTTAAACCATTGCATATCTACAAAAACCCGATGACTATGTACATCATGGACTTGTATAGCTCTATATAATTCCTTGTGTACATGTAAGGGCATCAATACAATTGTCACAATAAAAACAGCGTAAAATTCAATGCAATTAATCAATTATAAATTATTAAATACATACATGTTTAACTTTCAAAGTCTTGTGTGTGCCATTCGGTGTCTACTGTACAGAACATTGCACTTCTTGCCCGACAGGAAAATGTGGCTTACTCTGTGTGTTGACCTGACAGACCTCCAGACAGTAGCGAGCCGACAGTGAATCGCTGTCTTCAGTGTAACTGCATTACTGAAATCAACATACACAACATTCTAACTGCCATATATTGTATCTTGTATCATTGTATCTACATGTATGATGTATATAAAAACAATTCTTACTACTTGTTTACATTTTAGTTTTATGTATTTTGTTGATATGAGACAATGTGTCTAATTATAAATATTGTTAGTATCTCATCGCTGATTGATGTGGGAAAGTTATCAACTACTTTTAGAAATGGGTGTACTCGAGTACATGTTAAGCTTCCAGGATCCCGTAAAGAGTGGTTAGGTAAGCTGATCGTCCGTTTGGTCTTGATGGCACGAAAATGATATTCTATATATTCAATCATCAATCAAAGTCTAGCAAAATATATATATATACGTATCTCAGCATTTTTTAAATTCTGGATAATTGAACAGTTTCATCGCAACTAATTTCTATCAGTTCTAATTAAAAAAATCAACGTTATACAACAGACAGTCATCAATACTATCTTACCTGGCCTAGCTTTGTGTTGGCTGCAAAACAGGGCATTCTTTTAGATCTTTGATGGTGTTTTTTTGCCATAGGCAACTCTGTTGACATGTCCACAGTCACTGTTCTGACGCACAACATACACATATTCGGCTAACCCTTTCTGAGCAATGCTGTCATAAGTATCTGGTACAGAACTTAGTCTGCATAATTGACAACGTTTTAGGTTTGACAACAAAACTTCGAACACAATCAATTTTCGATCACTTTTTCCAACGCGCTTCGTCGATTCTTCATTTGATATTGATACACTGGCTCTGACACATTACAAGCTGTCTGATTGCTATATTTGCGACCAATATTTCCACCATTCGAAGGAGACTTCGCTGTTTTTTTTCTTTTTATTCGAACAAAAACATCTTCGGCGATCGTAAAAATCCATTTTTGTTTACAACCGGAAGTGAGCAATTATCGTTTATTTTTTTATTTTTTTTTAAATTTAACGTTAAAGACGATAAAATGATATTAAAAGCAATATAACAAAACAGGATATGGGATTTATTGTTACGAAATAAAAAATATCTATACTTTATGTATTTTATAAGTTTTTTCCGATCTATACCGAGATGCTTCGAAATCGTTACGGAGGATACCGACATCGCACGAAAGTTAACGAGCCCATTACGGGTCCACTACCTTAATACACACTAGTATACTAGTAAATAGGATGCTACATAATAAGGACACTATTTTATTAGCATGCATTCCAAAAGCCTGAACAATAACTTGACCATCAATGATTATGTACCATTGCAATGAAGAATTACGAAGGTCATCAAGTTAAAATCACTTTTCAAGACATTAAAATATTCAGTCTTTGCGGTAGAGTACCTAGATCATACAACCTTAGCATGTGGCAGAGGTACCAAGGACAACTTGTGTTTCAGCATAGAACCAATTTCTACATTTCTGCTAGCATTTGCAGTTAACAAAAAAATATGTTTAAATGTTTAAAAATCTCTGAAGTAGTTTTCTGTCATATTTAACAACCTGAACTTTCAGGTTGTTTGAAACATCATACCACAACTGAAATGTTTTTTTCTTCAAAGGATCATACTCAGAAAATGTCAAAAGTATCCATCTGTTGATCGAAACTTGAACAAGAGACTCATCAAGGTCATTTCATGAAGGCCTATAACCATATCTGATATATGTGTGGTCTTCCTCTGCATCATTTTCTCCTTGCAGTGACTTCTCGGACACTTCCGATTGAGTTGTCAAAGTGACACAGATTTTGTCTCTGGCTTGGTCATTTTGTATGATTCCTATTTTCCCATTGTTCATTTTACAAATCTTGTTCATCCATCTTGCTGCTTGATCTGCGTTCAGTGAGTGTTGCTTTTTTGACTATACAAATTCATATATCCATCTTTAAATTCACGATACACGTCTGGCGCTCTCTTTTCGAGAAACTTCATATCATCTAGTAAACAGGTCAGCACTGAGCATAATTCAAGTGGTTCTAGATTATCAACCATGGTAACATAACAGCAAACGCCTCTAGATGGAATTCCCAGTTGCCCTCTCTTTCCGATCGGATGAAGTCTAACAAAACCATGCCCTATGTACGTCCGTACACAATTCACCAAATTCCCTGAAATGTGCAATTTAACTGCTCGAGTGTTTTGTCTAATTCAGCTGTTCATTGCTTTCTGTATATTCTCTTAGAACTCTGCTTTTTTATGAGAATGCATCAGCAACATTTTTACGGCATTATCAAAAGAATTAAGCTTAGCAGCAATACCCGGTAGTTACATTCACGTTATGAACATACACCAATACAGTCTCCACAATACGTTATAGGCTTCACTGCTCTGCAATATGCAATCGCTCTAAAATGTTTTCGGTGGTGTTTGGTGTATATACCCAGCCTCAATCCAAATGTCATCTAAACCAGCTGATTCTACATATTGTCAAGTTGCCTTCAGAAAATTGAAACATAAATGGAGATCCTAGCCTGAATATGATATTCTTGAATTTGTCTTGATTGCCGCATACAAGTTATTTCTTTTTAGAATAGAGTGGCTGATCTGCTGTGATAAAGGTGTTGCTTTGACCAATACGATTTGAAATTGCTTCAAATATATTGATAACAATTGTAAAAGTGTTCAATTCATCTACATAGGTTGTAATATTGGACACATTCCCATAGAGATCATTGGCAGATTATCTCAACTATTTAATCCATTGTAAGCTCTCCTAATCTGAACTGTATGCACATCATTTTGACTGTCTTGTTTAAGTCCATTCAGATATTCTGAACATATGCTGTTCAACGTTTTTCATTATTGTTTGTATGCCAACTACTTGTATTTACGTCATCAGGTTCTTGTATTGTATGTGGTCTACCATCATGAGGTAACACTGCTTTATCTAAATGGATGTTTTCCAAAGTATCAGCTGAAGCAAGTCTGCCCATTTCACAAGTTCTGGTATTAGTATCCACATATTTTCTCTAGTGGTTGATCCCCCCCCACCCCAAACCACCATATTGTGCTGTGAAATATGTTTTTTTTTTAATCTAACGTTGCTTCAAGGACATCAATATTATCACAGGGGTAGTGAGCAAATGTATTTCTTATATTTTAAGAAACGTTAACAGATCATATCCATTTTTGATATATCTTCCCAGACTGTCATTTGCAATTAAATTATCAATTCTGCGGATCACATTAAATTTTATATATATTGGTAGCATGAAAAAGACTGACAATCATTTCAGAACGATTTGCCTGCAGAAGAGCATGTCCATGGCCACCATTTTTCTTGAGATTTTGTATGCCTATAGATACACCAAATACTATAGCTTCTGCTAGTGTACAAACTTTGCAGTTCTCCGCATAGTTTCTGACTTCAGCATTGCCATCTAGAACAATCGACATACCACCAAATAGCAAGTGAGATACAGAAAGAACCTTCCAGGAATTACCTTGTGTACATAATCAATGTCTCTTCCATCGCAAAGAGAATCATGCCCATCTCATCTTTTATTTGTTAAGCAACAGTCCACACTTTCCTGTAGAAGTATTCTTTTATATGCTCTAGAATACTTGAATCATCGCCAAATGAATCAGTTTATGACCCGATATCAGACACATAGGCCTCAAAATGTAACTTTTGGTATGTTATAGCAAGATATTTGGTAATTACAAAGTTAGCTACACTTCCGGATACATCAGTAATAAACTGTGTTTTTGGGTCAGTAACTTATTTTTGACGTCTTCATCGAACGTTCCTCATATTGACTTGGAACGAACTGATTTAATACCTGCTTTCTCTTAAAATGGCTTCTCCAAACACCACAAAGGTCATTTACACCTGCAAAACATATTCTTAATAAAGATCATTCTCTCACACTGTAACTGTTTTACTTCCGAATCCAATCAGTGGATAGTATCTTGCTCAAGTTGTTGAACGGACAGGAGCATCTTTTAACACTACTTCGAAACTACTAGTAGAAGGTCTATGATGTGCTATATTTTTTCTTTGAGTTTATTGACTTTGTTTTAGGAAGTGAATGCACTATAACAAAGTTTATGCCATAAAATGTTTCAATCTCGCCATGGGTCACGATCAAAACTGTCAATTCTGTCAAGAACTTCTAACCTGGAGGTAACAAGTAATATTCTACGGCTCTCGGATACTTTATATGACATCTTTATATATGGGGAGACACATATTATAAGTATTATAATTCGACTCGAATCTCATTTCAGTTGAAAAATAATTTATGATGAAAATGTGCATCAGTGAATTATCGTCTTGTGTAGAACATACGGACGTTCAAGCAACTTTTTAATAAGAGTTAATTTTAGTATTGTATCTTCAAAGATAGGTATAACATTTAAGGTTAATAACAAATCGCATATTTGCAAATAAACAACAAATACTGAAACTGTCCACATTTTTAATGCACTTATTGAAATAATTATAAATACGAACAGAAAGACAGACATGCTTCATTATCCTATAAATAGATGCTTAATTGTCCTTTTTAATGTTTCATTAGACTGTTAACAACATGTCATTACAGACAACATATATAAAGCAACATAATTGTAGTATTAATAACAATAATTTATATACAATACCGTTTTGTTAATTTTTGCACCTGATTAACCTTTGACCTCAACTGTGACCTTAAAACGCAATTTCATGAGTGGCATCCATCATCTCGCGATACTATACATATTGGACAATATTGTTATGGTATTGAAACAATTCTACTAAAATTGCCATCAAAAGTTAAAATAAGGGTCATTTTGCTTTTTGGATGGCCTACTATAGTAACAACTGTTTCATCTTAAGCCAGAGTCAGATAACTCTCCCGATGTGTTCCATAGGCTCGTATCTGCCCACTTGCGTGTGTCGGACGATTCTTCCCAGCCCCGTACGTTTTATTTTGGCCTCGAGGAGTGCTGTGATGGTTTTAATTAGGAGTTAATTTTGTTCTTGAAATCGTCGCATCGCGGTCCTGGGAAACATCATAGACCCCCTTGCACGAGCATCGTGTGGTGCTCATGTGACAGTTGTGTGATTTATCAGTCCCCAAATGGACCTTGGGGTGGAGGGGGCGGGGGTGATTGGGGGCGGACGCACAAAATCATACGATTGTCGTATGATTGTCGTAAGATATCGTGTGATAACGCACGATAATTACGTGCTTATGCCGTGCGAGTCTCGTGTAACATCACTCGTGTTCCTATGTCCTCGCACGCGTGTCGTGCAGGTAGTGTGTGAGTAAATTCCCCTGTTATATATACCCCTCTTTCCGCAGGACACTGCTAGTTGTACTACAAGAACAAGAATACGAAGAAGATGGCGCTGATACCCTACAGAGGCTGAGGTTGCACCAGCTGAGACTCTGGTTGAGAATCGCACATGACTTGCACGAGCTGCCTGCGTGCCCCGCTCGAGAATCCGATTATCGTACGATGCTCAAACGATTATCCTGCGTTTCTTTTCTGGTTGTAAACCGTTATTTTCAAACTTGGACTCGCACGAACCTCCTAGACAATGTGACCGCAACAATCGGTAGAAAGTACAACGTGCGTTGTTGCCATTACCACGATTCATGGTAGCCAAAAATATTCTACGAGCCCGCTACCCTATCTGACTGAAGCTTAGAAAGACAACTTAGAGTGGTCTATTTTTAGAATAGGCATTCCGCTTCAGGTTTACCGCACGTATTGGATTTAAACTTCGATTTCGTCTGGTTTTGGTGGAATTAACATACCAAACTATTCGGATTTTATTTAATAATGATAATAATGATAGAGACACTTTTTATCCATTATGATACCTATTTTATTTTTAAGATATTATAGCGTTTTCCCCCTGTTATACACCCTTTAAAATATGAGTCATACTTACGTATCAGCATAATATAGTAATACTATTTTAAACAAACATTAAATACGTTGAAGTTCTTATTTTTAATGACAATTCTTCTCTTTATTGTATTCTAAACGTAACCCATGTTGCTGATAAATCACTAAATAAGAACCGACATCCCGAGATATATGCGCCCACTTGGTGTAGGAAGCTGGTCCGTTGGTTCCCATAAAGGCACGGAGCGCATCAGCAAGTGGCAGAACATCGAACCCATGTTCGAAGAGTCGTGGGTTCGATCCACACACCCCAGCTACGTAGTGTCCTTGAACAAGACACTTTATGTGCTTATGCTAAAGTACAGGTGGACATTGAGCGTGATTTGCATAAGATGCAATTATTTGTTTCACAATCGAAGTAAAATAGATAAGTTTAACCAAACAGCATTCCACTAATATGTCAGACAACTAATAAAACACCTTAAACTGTATGACACTGTCTTCGTTCATTGGTGTAGGAGCGTTTCAATTATGGGGTCGGGGACCTGAAGAGAGAGTGTACGAGGATGTTCTTCCAAGCTCCAAAATATATGCTAAAACTGAATATTGGGGGGCTCGGCTCCTCTTTGCCCGCCGGCTCTTATGCCTATGTCATACCAAGCTCATCACCGACTCCCGTGTCGTACAGGCTCCTCGGGGTGAATAAAGACATGATCAATCACATTTTTCCTCGTTAAAAACATAAAATATACAACCGAACCGTCACGCCACATGATAACTTACGTAACATTAGTTTCAAAGTAATCATTTTAATGTATTGGTGTTTAACTGCCAACATCTTGTGGTGACTGGATATACACAAATTTACAGTGACAAATGTTTTGACTTCACTTAGCTGGGATTGTTAATTAAAAATTAATAAAGACAATTACAGAAAGACCAGTAAAATTAAATTTTTTTTTTTTTTTTATCATTTGTATGACATTGTCATATTATCTATGTATACAATGGTGTCACTGTCAGGTTTGTGTATTGTAGCAGTATTTCTGACGTATGTTTCTTCTGGTGACAGATATCTTGTAATTGCAGCTGAGGTAAATATCTATTTTGTCTCAATTAAATAATTAATTAAAACGAATATAAGATCGTTTTTATCACATTATTCAGGAAAATGGTACATTTGCAATAAATCGGTTTTCAGATCAACTCGTATATTAAGGAGTGATAAAAAATCAAATTGGTTGAAACATTTATGTATTCAAATTTACATACATACAAATCAGTTTAAGAATGCATATTGATTAGAACGGAAGATAAAATCTTATCAAATTCTTTTCCATTTACGTCTTACTTATACCAAGGACTTGTATAGAAGGATAGGATACTTGCATCTCCTGACTAAACGTTGGTGAAATAGCACATGTCGGATTCTCTCCGACTAGCCCGGATATATAAATGATGTTAATTTGCAATGGTACGTGGAATACCAAGCTTCTCTCCGCCTAGCCCAAATATTTAAATGACGTCAATTTGCGATGGTATGATAAATACCGAGCTTCTCTCCGCCTAGCCCAGATATTTAAATGATGTTGATTTGCCATGGTACGTAGTATACCGAGCTTCTCTCCAGCTAACCCAAATATATAAATGATGTAGTAAAAAGTAGAAACCAGCCTGGTTTTCCCAACTGGAAGTCCGAAAAAAACAGTCTAATTCTGATCACTCAGAAACTTATCTCCAAAGAAGCAACAACTTACTTCGATAGATCTAACATCATCGAAGTAATAAAGCTATTCGGAAAGTGAGTCAAAGCGATTATTGCAACATTAGCGTTGTCGGCAATAGAACTTTATTCGCATATTTTTGGGAAATTCGTCTTTTTGTTGTGGCGGCCAGAAATTGCTTCACGGATCGAGAAATCTCCATGAGATTGCGTTTGGTCCGCCATAGAGCAACACAACGATTTCTCGTATTGTCTGTATGTTTTGTAAACGTTTTAACTACCTTTGGCACTGTCTTTGGCTTTTTGAAAATATATTTTGTCTTTCGGTGATAAATTTGATTGGTGGTTGGGGAAGTCAGCCATCTCATTTCCGGTAGCGCGCAAAGGCGGCTTTTTCTCAAAATTCTAAAATTCCCAGATATTTTAAAGAAATCTAAACAAAGAAATTAATAATCACTCATTCCATTATACCGACTATAGCGTTGATGTTGTAATAATATCTTTGCTGTAGTAAAACCGACAGAACGTTGAATGGTGGCACCAACTACTCTGTTTGAAGTCAACAATGACAAACTTCTGACGTGATTGTGTGATCAACACTCCGTTTCAGCGTGTCCTAGTGTTTATCACAGGATACTTAAAAATGCACAGGATTTGGCTGCAAGGTTAGTCAGGTGTCCAACAGTATTTTGTTTTTATTTTTATTTATATGGGTCAAATTGATTTTATATAAAAGTCGCACTCCTTTGTCAATTAAAGGGACACTTTGAAAATTTGTGAAATTTTAAAGGGACACTGTAAAAAAATGAAATTTTAAAGGGTCACACTATATTTATTTATTTAAAGGGACACTTAAAAAAAAGATATTGTAATGAGGCCAGGGGGTCATTCATGGATAAACATCTACTACCCCTTGAGCATACCTGGGATGGGTCACGTATCACAGCAGCAAGTAGCGGTTTGACACACAACCTTACAAGCCCCTGGCTACGTCGACAACAGAACCCAGTATGTCAGACCTTCAATCCCAAAACCTTGCGCTTGGAAATCTTAATCAGTCCCGATTAAAGGAAAGAAGACTATATGAGACTGAATTCTGTAGAGGGATGGCAGGTGTGCTTACATCAATAGCCCAACCACACCTGGTGATGTCTCCCAACAGATACAGGGAAGGCCAATCAAGATGGTTGAGGTTGGATGGCATGCATCATCACTCAGATAGTGGGTATCCATCTACACCTGGAATGTCACAACTGACTGAATATGGATTCCAACCTGAGATGTCACAACTGTCTGAGTATGTATACCCTCCAACACCATTGACGTATCAACATAAAATACAGTTCCTCTCCCAACTATGGACCTAGTCGTTTAACTACAGATCAATCTATGGACGTAGGGGTTGAGCAGCGACCTCTACATCCCTATTGGAGATCAGCTGGGGGACAGGCAACGACAATGACCCCACCAAATCACTATGATGGACCTAGTTGCCCAATGGCTATGAGACAGCAGAACCAATGGTCACCATGGGAGACACCGGAATTAAATCCAGCTGCAGCTCGTTTTTACGATAGGCCACTACATCTACGTTATATCCCGGCAATGCATATCAACAAGCGCCAAGGGTTTACGAGAAATTTGGACCCCTGGACAAAAACATTAAAGACCTTCCTTGAAACAGCTCAGATATATTTCTCTTATGCTGCACGAGCTCAGCAGAAACATTGGTTGACTGGGCAGATATAGTTATGACCCTAGCTATGAGAGCTTATCCAGACATGACAGATGAAATGATGTACGAACCGTCTGTCCTCAAGTTCTGCGAAGGATGTCTGGATAAAGCAGCAGGTCAATATGCCCTAAATTTCAGACACAGAACCATAGATGAAGCCGTAAACAAAGTAAGATGGTTTCATCACATGGACCGCATAATGTATGCTCGGTCGGAAGCAGAAGTAAAATTGGAGTATCCCGAAGCCGACTTTGAGTACGATGATGTTGGACATCGTACTTCTGTAAGAGCAACCTCGAGACAGACATGGCCAACAAAAAGCAATAGGCCAGTCGAAGATATTAACAAGGCCTGCATGGTAGACTCAGAGATGGACACAATAGCAGGTCTGGAGAGCTTGGACGCCACCTCTACATTTTGTTCTCAGCATAAGTCCTCTATTAAAGAGAGGAAAACCGCAGTTAAGTGCTATCGATGTGGAGAACTGGGGCATTACAAACCCAAGTGCCCTAAAGGACAGTCGTCCGAGCAAAAGAAAGTCGGAGGACACAATAGCTTTTAAACGATGGGTCTCGACCAATGTGTCGAACCAAAAAGAGTCCCAACATTGGATGACAAGAAACACATATCGGACGATATCTTGAAGGACATAAAGGCATTATTTGAACCAAAAAAGGTTATCAATGGTTGACAAGGAGCACCTGTGTGACGATATATTTCAAGACTTAAAGGCAATTTTTGTTCTGGACAATCTGGAGAAGATCCACCATGATAATGCAAAGTCCGACTCTGAAAATATGAAGTCCGGTCAAAAGTTGATATTAATCCAGACGGATGACCAGCTCACGTCTGATGCAGGTAGAGAACCTTGCAACGATGAAAAGATACCTCCAGAACACGATCAGACAAATAATCTGGTCGAGGATTATACCCAAGGGGAATCAAGGGACATCAAATTGATAACCATCAATCGAGATCATTATTAGTGCTGAGGGTTTCCATGGGTGTAGAAGACCTCAAGCTAAAAGCAGTAGTTGACGCAGCAGCTCAAGTCACCATAATTTCAGACGGGATTAACAAGATATTAAGTGAGCAATGGCCAGTGGTGCGGAGGATAATGCTTCAAACTGCGGGTTGTGAGATGAAAATGTCTGAGTCCGTTATAGGACCGTCAATACCTCCAGTATTGGAAAAATCCTGGTGCAAAGAAACTTTGTATGTAGCCCCGATAGAAGATGATATGCTCTTGGGCCTAGACTTTTTGAAGGTTTATGGCACGACTATAAATCTAGAAACTACGGAGATGAACATGGGATCCAAAGTTATTCCGATGGGAATACAAAGTGTTTAAGAATGAACACAGCTGTCCGAAGTGGCAATCGCATTACACAGTGTTTCAAGTAGTGGTCAATATTACAATCTTTGTAGGACGGATATATCGCCCTCCAAGAGAACAATCCAAGACCAACAGTCCAGTCAAATGAGGACAGGTCATAATAGAGTGGAGGCCCATAGTAGTAGACGGTCCAGTCTTCATACGACAGACTTGGGACTAAGACAGACAAGAGGCAAGCAACAATACAATCGTTATATGACTGATAGGCCGTCTTCCAGTACGAGTCGACAGTCCAGTCTCCATACGACGGACTCAAGACACAAACAGACAAGTGGGAGGTGACAGTCCAGTCTACATACGACGAACCCCGAACGCAAACGTTCCAGAGGTGACCAACATTCCAGTCATGGTAAGATGGAATATAATCAACATGGAACAAGGGAACGTCATAGGTTTAGTCATAGTACGACAGGCCAAAGACAACGGTCAATAGCAAGACTAGGACCACGTACTGTGCACCCAGTTTCAGACCATGGGAAGGGAGTAAGAGGCGAATCACCGCAGATCCCCACCCAAACGCTCAACAACCCGAATCTGATGAGTATGAGGGCACATTGGCTGACAGTCTGACGTTTTGGTCCAGGCAAACAGAGCCTGCACAGAGACGCAATCCCGAACAATACTGCACAAGGAGCCTTCATTACAAGCCAACCAAAAGAAGCCAATCACTCGTAGACAGGAGACTGTAGCAACTAATCGTCAACTGACTGTCTATGTGACCTCATCGGGGCATAGGGTGCTGACCAAACAATCGGTTAGTCTAAAATGACCAGCTCTAGCTCTCACTGACGACAAACTAGTCAGTTGCATCAAAAGATCAAAGTGCCCGGTAATTGATTGCGATGTATTCGCACGAAGGATAAAACGTCATGTTTATCCAGCACACATCCCGGAACTGTTTCACGACATGGAGACACACGCGATGTTAGAAAGCCAGAGTTTCAACCAGGCAAGAGTTTCAGGACTGAACGCCCTAGCTAAGTATGTCCTTGGAAGTGAAAGAACAGTGGAAGGACTAGTTCGGTTTGCCAACCAAAATCTAGTGATTGACCACCTTTCTCATATCACTCCCGAAACAAGGAGTTTGTGTCGAGTCGCTGGTTGGGACATTACTAGGGAATACCAGTTGGATAGGCTAGACTCGCCAGCCGTATTGCTCCATTGGAGACCACTGGCATTCCTGATGAGCTGCATTAGTCAAAGGGAATCCACGCCCATGTTCAAAAGATTCGGAAAAGAATTGAGGGAACCGGTCGCTCTGCGGAAAAAGACGCGCCAGAACCAAAGGAGACGTCGAAGGACATGGGTGAGAAATCTAGCAGCAGATGCAATTCCAGCGGACGTGCTGAGAGTGAAAAACATGGCCGGGGCATGACAGTCTCGCCACAGGAAGAACTCCTGGAATAAGGCAGACCTTGGCAACCGCAACCAACTCGTGTCTGCTTCCCATGTCCAAGAAGTCTAATCTTGTCCTACTGGAGAAGAGTACTCAGTATGAGGAAAATCCACAGTAAGGACCGTCAGAGACTCGGGATATGGCAACGCACTGTGATGAGTTCCCACAACCCGTCCCAATGGAGGTAAGCCCCGTCGTACCCGCGATGGGAACACTGGATGTCCGACCGCGAAAGAGTGGGACACCGAAGATTGTTCTTTGGAAAGGAGACGAGAAGGTCGAGTCACTCGCCCTGTCAAGTCAGGATATTATCATAGTGATGAGGAAGCTATCTTAAGATCAGACCCGGACCTCTCAACTTCACCAGTTATCCGAGAGTCTCGGGAAAAGCCTATGACGGCGGAGAGTAGGGACCCCCTGCAGGTGAGACCCTATGCCAGTCTGAACACAGAGCTACCGGTCACCAGTCATGAAAAAAGGTGATAACTGAAAACAGGGACCTCCTACGTGTGAGTCCCTCGACCAGTCAAGGTATCGGGGGACCACGGCTGTATGCCACAGTAGCTCGAACCCCACCAGTGGCAAGAGTACAGCCCAGGACCAGCGTTGTGAAGAGTAAACCTGAAGTGGTTAGAGTATCGGGTGTCAGAAAGGCTTTCAACAGCCACTTTCATATAGATTGTCTCGCTCGTCGACTAGATTGTGACCTCACAGACATAGACCAGATAGTTTGTCAAGGAACTGAGGGGATCCCAGTCCTCAAAATGTATGTGGTTGGCGGGTATATGGTCTTCTGTAACCCAGACAGGAATGAAAATGTGCTGTTGAAAGCAGACCTTTGTTGGCGGATAGCTGTTGGAGTCCATCCTAAAAAATAGAGCGACTGACTGCTTGCAGGCGGGATCACGTACGAGACCTCCTGAGGGAGCCCAATATAGTTGCACTAGGTGAAGAAGGACCACAGCAATCCGTCCTCGATTTAGGCCGAACAGGCTAGAGTTTTAGAGGATGTTCGAGTCTCTGCAATATGGCCCATACGCTAGTATTGCATATAGGTGGGAGCAAGAAGGACAAGATGGCTGCAAAAGAATCGGTGAAATGCCTGGGTAGTGTCAACCGTGTGTGTCCACCGGGGCAACAAGTTCATGTCCATTGCTTTAGTGGCGGCATACCCCAATAGAGAACCTGGCAAATTGCGTTTCCAGATGTTATTTCGGATTCACATGTAGTCAGGTTCAACCATGAGCAGCGAGCAGCGTCGAAAATGATTCCATTGGATAGGCTCCTACTTGAGACCGACAACCCATATATGCCAATGCTGATGGGACTAAATGACACCACACCAACCTATTAAGGCGACAAAGCCAATTTATTGGCCAATGTAAGACAGGAGCCGATTTCCGTCATCCTTCGTGAGACTGCCCGTAACGGCATGAAGCTGTATGGCATCAGGCCCTGAACCTAGATTCGGGCCTGAAACGGGGTTAGAAAGGGCTACTATCCAGTGCTGTCACACAGGTAGGCCTATATGCCCCCAATGGACTGAGTTTAGAGCTAATATCCAGTGCAGTGACACGGGTATATGTCCCCCTAATGGACTGTGTTTAGGGCTATTATTTAGTGCAGTGCCCACCCCCACCACCCCTCAAGGGACTGTGTTTATCGCTAAGACTACGTTGCCCCTCAGTTCCATAAAACGGGGAGGAGTGCAGTAAAAAGTAGAAACCAGTCTTGTTTCTCCCAACCGGAAGACCGAAAATACAGTCTAATTCTGATCACTCAGAAACCTACCTCCAAAGAAGCAACAACTCACTCTGATAGATCTAACATCGTCTAAGTAACAAAGCTATTTGGAAGGTCCTGATTCTACATCAGGTGAGTCAAAGCGATTATTGCAACAATGACGTGAAATAAACATGGTACATAGAATGCCGATCTTCTCTCCGTCTAGCAAGGATATATAGTTGACGTCGCTTTGCCATGGTACGTGGCATACCGAGCTTCTCTCTAGCTAACCCCGATATGTGACGTCGATTTGCTATGGTACGTGGAATACCGAGCTTCTCTCCGACTACCCCGGATATACAAATGATGTCGATTTGCCATGGTATGTGGAATGTCGAGCTTCTCTCCTTCTAGCCCGGATATATAAATGATGTTAATTTGCCATGGTACGTAAAATGACGACCTTTTCTCCGATTAGCCTGGATATAAACATGCCGTCGATTTGCCATGAAAGGTGGAATGCCGAGCTTCTCTCCTTCTAGCCCGGACATATAAATGATGTCGATTTGCCATGAAATATGGAAAGCCGAACTTCTCTTCTTCTAGCCCGTTTATCAATGATGTCAATTTGCAATGGAACGTGGAATACCTAGCTTCTCTCCAGCTAGACCGGATATATAAATGACATCGATTTGCCATGGTATGTGGAATACCAAGTTTCTCTCCGTCTAGCCTGGATATATAAATGGCGTCGATTTGCCACGGTACGTGGAATGCCAAGTTTCACTCCGACTAGTTGTATATACAAATGACTTGATTTGCCATGGTTCGCGGAATGCCAAGCTTCTCTCTGACTAGCCCGGATATACAAATGATGTTGATTTGCCATGGTACATAGAATACCGAGTTTCTCCCGGCCTAGCACGTAAATATGAATGGAGTCGATTTGCCATTGTATGTAGAATACTGAGCTTAGATTGTCTAGCCAGGATATATGAATGACGTCGATTTACCATGGTATGTGGAAGCTGAGCTTCTCTTGTTCTAGCCTGTGTATACGAATTACATGGATTTGCCATGGAACGTGAAATGTCGAGCTTATCTCCGACTGGCCTGGATATACGAATGACGTTGATTTGCCATGGTACATGGAATGCTGAGCTTATCTCAATCTAGCCCAGATTTATAGATGACATCGATTTGCTATGGTATGTGGAACATCGAGCATCTCTCTGACTAACCCGAATATATAACTGATGTTGATTTGCCACGGCCCGCGGAACACAGAGCTTACCTCCGTCTAGCCCGGATATATGTATGACGTTGATTTGCCATGGTACGTGAAACGCCAAACTTCTCTCCGACAAGTCTGGATATATGATTGGTGTTCATTTCCCATGGTACGTGGAAAACCGAGTTTCTCCTGGCCTAGCCCGTATATATGAATGAAGTCGATTTGCCATTGTACATGTAATATTGAGCTTCTCTCCGTCTAGCCCGGATATATGAATGACATCAATTTGCCATGGTCCATGGAACACGGAGTTTATCTCCGACTAGCCCGAATATAGGAATGACGTCGATTTGCCATGGTGCTTGGAATACCAAGCTTATCTCCGTTAAGCCTGGATATACAAATGATGTCGATTTCCTATGGTACGTGGAATACTGAGCTTCTCTCCATCTATCCCGGATATACAAATGACGCCGATTTGCCATGGTGCGTGGAATAGTGAGGTTTTTTCTCCGTCTAGCACGGATATACAAATGACGTCGATTTGCCACGGTGCATGAAATAGTGATGTTCTCTCCGTCTAGCACAGATATGTAAATGATGTTGATTTGCCATCGTGCATGGAATACTGAGCTTCTCTCCGTCTAGCATGGATATATAAATGACGTTGATTTGCCATTGTAAAATGTCAGCTCGTTTAATAAACTCAATATGAGTGTGTGTGTGTTTGAGAAGTCTGCTTTTTTCCTCTGGCGCATGCGGGCAACTCTATTTCCGATGTATTACCACACTGTTTAAATATATTCGATGAAAAGAAAGCATGTTTATAATGCGTAACATCAATGTACGGTTGTTTATAATGCGTGACATCAATGAACGGTTGTTTATAATGCTTAACATCAATGTACGGTTGTTTATAATGCGTTACATCAATGTGTGGTTGTTTATAATGCGTAACATCAATATGTGGTTGTTTATAATGCGTAACATTAATGTGTGGTTGTTTATAATGCATAACATCAATATACGGTTGTTTATAATGTGTAACATAAATGTATGGTTGTTTATAATGCGTAACCGTTATCAATGTATGATTGTTTATAATGCGTAGCTTTATTGTGCGGTTGTTTATAATGTGTAACCGTTATCAATGTGTGGTTGTTTATAATGCATAACATCAATGTACGGTTGTTTATAATGCGTAACATAAATGTATTGTTGTTTATAATGCGTAACCGTTATCAATGTACGATTGTTTGTAATGTGTAACATCAATGTGAGGTTGTTTATAATGCGTAACATTAATGTGTTGTTGTTTAAAATGCGTAACATCAATGTACGGTTGTTTATAATGTGTAACATAAATGTATGGTTGTTTATAATGGCTAACATAAATGTATGGTTGTTTATAATGCATAACCGTTATCAATGTACGATTGTTTATAATGCGTAACTTCAATGTGCAGTTGTTTATAATGCGTTCCATCATTGTACGGTTGTTTATAATGTGTAATATCAATATGTGGTTGTTTATAATACGTAACGTCATTGTCCGGTTTAGGAACAATCTTGTTTAAAATAAGTATTTTTCATAGAATAAAAGTTTTGCTTTACTTGTTTTATGGCCGTTCATGCCGAGAAAGAGCTAATTACAAGTATAATATTAACATTTCAGAGTGACTATATACGTATTCCACATTTCCATCCCCGCGCACTGGAAGCAGCACATTTTGCGGCAGAAAAATTGAACGCAACTTTCCACATGCCTATTTATGCCGCCCGATGGGTAAGTTATAACGTAGTGCATGCATGCTTGATTGATTGATTGATTGATTGATTGATTGATTGATTAATTGACACATTGACTGATTGATGCAGTGCTTGCAATCATGGAAAACGTGTGCTTTTAAGAAAAAAAAAAACCTGCTTTTAAACAGTACACATTAGAGCTTCGATGGCTCGAACCCGGCGGGACTGGAAAAAATTGTTCGAGTTAATGGTTGTTCGAACCAAGTGTTTTTCAACATCAAACATGTACATGTATATACATTGAAATAGGAATTCGGCCGGGACCAGATAAGTGGTTCAGGCTATATGTGGCCGGGACCAAGTAAGTGGTTCGAGCTATATGTGGCCGGGACCAGATAAGTGGTTCGAGCTATGCATAGTGTTCGAGCCACCCGTGTTCGAACAAACGAAGTTCAGTGCAATAATAAAATTGATCTTTTTATTTAATGGGGATTGGAATGAGAATAGAAAAAGACAGGGACTATCTGGGAGATGCCCACTTTCGTAAATTGAATTATTTTGTGTGCTTAATTTCCTGTTTCATTTTGGTTTATCACACAAACAATTTAATTATCAGGTGTCTATAATTCACACTAGAGATGATTAATACATTTATTTGTTTTTAGATGAATTTGTTTTACACTTGAAAAGAAAGAAGAAACATTATAAATTTATATAATGTTTTGTTGTGGTAACAGTGTGTGAAAATTTACTGGTGTGTGTTAATGTGATCCTACTTGAATAAGGACAATTATTATGAGAATAAGCGACAAGCAAGGTCGTTATTAAAAATGTTTACCGTGTTCCTACCTGCTCACGCAACAGTGCAGCTGCGACCACTACATCTATATTATTATTATAATTATATAGAGGATCTTACATGAGTGATTATTTATAATTTAATTTATTAAACGAGTTGGCAAACTATATATCATGCGAGGCTCTACCGAGCATTATATCATCCCCCGACCCCTTACGAGTTTAATGAATTGAATAATACATTAGCATGAATATAAGATTTGTTTTATCACATAACTCAGGAAAAGTTTACATTTACAGTTTACATTTACCATTTATTGAACAAATCACCTCTATAAGGCAAGAGATAAAAAACGGCATATTTGTTTCCGTAGGTCATCATTTGACGTAACGTCACAAATACTCGGTATTCCACGTGCTTCGGCAATTTACATACGAGAGCTGAGTTATACGAAAAACACCGAGCGGTGAATCGGAAATGATATTACACTAGGTTAATATAAAAATTATGCCATGTGTTGTTCCACTCTTGCACCGTCTAGTGAATATACTGACGTTGAAAGCGTTGAATTGTTTTCATGATTTCTGGCAATTTTTTGTCCAATAAAAAACTCGCAAAAAATAGTTACCTACCTACCCACATGAAAAATACTGGGTAAGAGTACAGTAAACACACACTTTTTTTAAAGATGGCCTAAATAAATGAATAAATAAAGCACATAAACAATAGTGGGATGTTTATATTTACTCGTGTAGATACATTTTATACTGTCTGGTTTTGTGATGTGACGAATAGGGGAAGAGCAAGGTTTGGTATTTTAATTTAACGCCCCACTAGTGCAAAAGAGTGCTAAGTCTCTTCTTATATTATATACACGTGATACCTTATTATTATGATGAGACGAATTAATCGTTTAATCTATATTTCTTCAGTCTATATATAGAACTGGATATCTCCCAAATCAGGGTCAGAGGTTATAAATATTTATTCCATGTTCAACTCAAGATTTCATGCTCAAATCATAGATGACTCAGCTCATTATAACAAAATAAACGTAAATACGTATAATTTTCTACCTCAAATCTGCGTAAATACTCTAAAATTCGAGACGTAGTCAAGTGTTTGCGCTTTAAATTGGGTTTGTACATGACTTCTAGAAATTGTGTTTTGAGTACGAATTTGAGTTGAGCATGAAAAATAGTTTATAACCTCGGGGCTTGGACTTTTAACCTAACCTGCATACAGTAGCCAGTCTACGTTTCTTGTCTGTTACTCCTGATGCAATTGGTGTCCATTTCCGTTGGGGTTACAATAATAGTTGATGCACGTAGTAATCTTTTAGCACGTTTTTAAAAAGATTAATATCTGTCTTATTTAAAAAAAAACCACTTAAATAAAAAGTTTATTTAAGAATGTCAATATTTGGGTCGGAAATTCAGCCCGTATGCTTTTCATTGGTTACAATCGGGCGGTCAATATAGAGGTTAGCGCAGCCTTGCGAAGCACTTTCCATTCATAAATAAACCTAGAAGCCTGAACAAGCATTAAGAAACATACAATTATGTAAAATATGTTCAATTTGATGCAGTAAATGCCAGAATGGGACTGAGCATGGGTTTTCGCTTTTGTTGATAATTTGCATTGCATTTAGGGCTGCGTATTATACCCGGTATTCAATGTAAGATTGACACGGAGCTGGAAACAAGGAATCCATTTACTCCGTAGCATAATGTCAAATGCAGGAGTGTACACCTTCTCCGAACCGGAAGTATAGTAAACCAGCCGGTGGAGTTTGCTTTTAACCCTCGATGGAAAAAGCGGGAACTATATGCCTGTCCCACAATTCAATTAAACGCTTACTAAACTATGATGTCATTCAAACTTTCCCTTAATAAACTGACCAATCAACGTGCTCAATTGTGCTGTTATTTGACAGACCTAATCGAGAAAGTTTGGTCCATTCTACAGAATAATATTTCATGATTTTCTTCAGAGCGAATCAGCGTTTCCTGTCTGGCATGCATTGCGTGTGGTCTTCCTTGTTTTTAGAAACAGTACATATGTAAGTAAAGACGTTTTTTAAAAAAAAAATCCACCACATAAAGTCACTTGTTAAAAAACTTTAAACATGAAGAGGGAGCTGTAACGAATCTACTACACTGTAGTATATTGTATAGCCTTACGTCAACAAATCTGATATTAATTTAAACATATTGTATACACATTTAGTGTTACGGACATGAATATCCCACATTTGCATATGTGGAGAAGTAGTCAGTGACTTGCAGAAATGAGGTGTGTCTTGTACTGCCGGGTTAACCGCCTAGCGGATACCAGGCACGACGCACTGTCCGCATTCATCGCTAAGTGAACTAATATTGAAAAAAGGAGCACAACTCTGCACACAAACAAATGCGGAAACTTGCACCTAATGTAATTTTTACCTCTATTTCATAATTATGTCAGAGTATTTATACAAAACAATTATCAAACATAGCACGTGATATTTAGCAATCAATGCATGCTATATTGAGTTATACAGTACACCCATCTCATTTGTCTAGGCCAAGGTTTGCCGAGCCCATGTCAGGTTCTCAGGAATGGTGAGGTATCCTCAAAACAAACCTGCAGCTCTGGAGTTTGGGCCCGCGGTTGACAATTGTTGGTGATATTCGTTTGTATATGCCCGTGTATCGCCAACATGGACTATTGATCAAGAGTGGACACAACAACATTGGTTGGTTGATAAATGATGACAATGACCTCAACAACAACCAAAACAAAAACAAAATAAATAAAAACAACAACAAAAAAAAACACAAACAAACAAACAAAACAACAACAAAAAACAAAATACAGCAAGGAACAAAACAAACAAAAACAGAGGGGTTTTGCTATTGACCTTTCCCAGGTGGTTACCCTGTTTTGACTTCTTCTGTATGCATAGCTTGTATTTAATATGAATGTTTGATATATCGATCGTGTTTATGGCACAGGAGCTTGGGGAGTGGATAATAACGTTCGATGGGGGTGGGGGTCAGCGATAGAACGAGCCCGGGTTTGTTAAAATTGATGGCCTATTGACTAAGAAATTCTAATTTTGATCGGGGAAGGGGTCAACGTTTGTTTTTTTCCTTGTTTCTTTATATACGCCAGAGGACCCCCACCCCCATCAAACGTTATTATCCACTCCCCAAGCTCCTGTGGTTTATGGTGTAGTGATGATGGCTGTGGTTGGGACTACGGTTTATTATTTCCACTATACATACATCATGTACGCATTACTTACCAAACGATCCGAATTGTCCATAATATTGAACTCAGTATATAAACATTTCCACTGCAATCGGTCTAAATGAACTATATATATTTACTGCATTTACTTTCATAATGAGAAACACTTGCAGCTGGGAGGAGCTAAAAAGGAACAGTTTGCATTTCACTGGTTGCACGATTTTGTTTTGCTGGTGAGACGACACGTTGCCGTTGGTTTCACGTGACATTTGTCGCAAGTTGTCCTTCAAATGCGTGCACCTATTCATTATGTTGACAACGTCATCGTTACATTGACAGCATTGGCTTTACGGTTTAATGCGTATAATTTGCTTTTTATATATAAAAAATACAAAAATAACGTAATAGTTTTAACTAAAGTAGCTGGAGAATATAATGTAAATACATGTATAAGGATTAAAAGCCGAATTTGGAGTTTTCATCGGGTGATGAAAAACATAAGGCTAGGTTAATATAACCGGGAAGCCTTACGAACAATAACTGGCCTAATGTTTTTCGTGCCTCACGAATATTGAACTGGCCTAATGTTTTTCATGCTTCACGAACATTGAACTGGCCTAATATTTTTTGTGCTTCACGAACATTGAACTGGCCTAATGTTTTTCGTGATTCACGAACAATAAACTGGCCTGTTTTTCGTGCTTCACGAACATTAAACTGGCCTAATGTTTTTCATCACCTGAGGAAAACTCAAAATTCGGTTTTTAATGGTTAAATATATTTTCATTAGGCTATATGGGTATGAATATTATAGGTAACGTAAGTGTGCTATCTGTCATGCACTTTTTGTGTGATCTTTGACCTCAGGTAACAGATTGGCTTTGACATTTTTTGTTTCATTTTGTTTTCGACACATTGCATGTTATCGTGTTGTGACAGTAGGCACCAAGATTTCTTGGACCGCCATAATGCCATTATGGATTTTATGGTATAAAAATATAAAAATAAATACAAAAAGCTGAAATACAAAAATGTTTTTTTTTTATGAAAACGTTTTATGCTGCCCTTAAGTTTGGGTGGCGGTCAGCAATATCGGAAAGTGTTAAACTATGTCGAATAATAAGTCTCTTGGCTTGTTAGATATAAGGAAAGAAATTTGACCCTATGGCAACAGGAAACGGCTTAGCCTATGTTGTTGAAAATGAAACACTTCTTACTATTCATATTATCATTTTGTTCGTATCACCAAATATATTTTTGATCCGTTAAGAGATATAACATGTAGAGCACGAACAGATTTAAAGAATTAACATACTTGGAGGTATAGGTGCGCGTGTAATACAAAACAATACAGCCAGACATGTTCAACCAATATATTCTAAAGTTTTACTTAAATACGTAAAATGCTTAAGTGAATTATGACTGGTTATTTTCTTTTCTTTCAAAGTCGTATAAACTAAATGCAATTGTACTGCAACCAGCCTAAAACAATTATCACATGTATTCTTACATTTTCAAGTTTTCCAGTATATGCTTAAATGACTACATGTTCAGTTTAAACCAAGCGTTAAGGCGTGTTATACATTTATGTAGCTATGATAGATACAGCATGCGTAACGATGTCGTTATTATTTATACGAGAGAGAGCATCTACCATTTGTCATATTCCATAAAATCGTAATTATGCAACTTAAGATACTTTAGGTATTTTCCACAAATCATCAAACTGGAACAAATGAATGTTGTTTTTTTTAAACATTATAATGATTAACTATTGTATCTATATGTATAGTCATTAAAGTTATTTATGACACAACTGTTTCATCGTTATTTGTTATTAATGATACAATATAACATAAATTTATGATACATGTTCATGCATTGATAAACACACGGTCTCCAGTCAGTAGTAAATTTCCTGGCGTCATCTACGCTTATTCGTCCGCTGGCCTATTGAATGTTATAGAATGTCTTCAGACTAGGGCCTAAATTCCTCAAAAGTTGAGAATCGGATTCAGTGTCAAAATCTTACATCTTTGTAAAACACACTGTAAACACTTAATTATGGGTTATAAAGTTGATCCTGTAACATTTTCTCTTAAATAATCATTACAACTGCTTAGTTCTGAAAATGATTATAAGGATTTGCTTGATTAATAGATGTTATTTGAATCTTAAATGTTTGACATTTTAGTCTGAATCTAAATCTTAGACTCAAAATGTTGATGAATTTAGGAACTGTACATAATGATGGAGTCTGACTATGATGTAGGGACATATAGACTGCATTCCATTTTCTGTCATTCTTTGTGGGTTACATCACAAAATCGTTATCTGTGAATTAACTGACATTAGTTAGTTTAAACTTACTTCTTTTTCTTCGATTGTTAAACTAATTCTTACAACTTAGACAAATCACGCTCGAAGTCTTCCTGGGTAGAACCAGTACAAAGCATATGCGGAAAAAGTGTCTTGCTCAAAGACACCACACATAGCCGTAGCGGAGGATCGAACTCACGACCCTCCGATCATGAGTTCGGTGCTCTACCACTGGACCACACGCTCCACATAAACAGACATAATGCTACTACTAATAATAATACGGAAATTTGAAATACATTTATTTTCACAGTTGGCCAAATCGTCTGCATTCTAACTAGCAAATATATCACAATCATCGCTAGTTACATGAATTCCAGTAATAAAGCTTTGTTTAAAGGCATTACTCATGTGTAAATAAAACAGTTAATTACTTTATTCACAACCTTGTCAGCAACCAATATTACGAGGGGTGTTCAATATGTTTTGTGTATTAGTCGTCTCATCATTAGTAACTAACTAAATCGGTAATGTCTTCATTTCATACCCTCAAAGTACTCTCCCCGGTAAGATATACATATTTTTAGTCTGTGGATTATTTCCGGGAAGCGTCACTGTAGGCTGATTGGTGTACGGCACTGGTTTATGGCAGGGCACTGGTTTACGGCAGGGCACTGGTTTACGGCAGAACCAAGAGCTTGCTGTGGCCCATAATTACGACAAGAGATGATGTGTTTCAATTTGGGAAAGAGAAAGCAGTCACATGGGGCTAGTTCTGGGGAGTAAGGTGATGTGGTAGCGCTGTTACTTTCACAGACTTTAAAAACTCTGTTACAAGGACAGAAGTGTGCGCTGGAGCATTGTCATGCAAGAGGCGAACATGTTTGAATCCAGGACTGGGCGACGTTTTTCGTAGTACTTTTCTGTTGGTTTTTTTTAGTATCACATCGCGATAGTACCTTCCAATCACACTTTTATCATTGTTTAGCGGTACCTGTATTACTTAACCATCAACAGAGAAGAAAATTGCATAAAGAATCATCTTAACACTCAAGGTCCCTTTGGCAATGACTGACCTTTTAACATGTTTGGTGGCCGGCCTTTTGCACTGGTTAGAAATAGTGTACCCAGATTTCGTCATCAGTGACAAAATTTGCATATTGCCCTTTGTTATACTTGGGGAACATTTTAAGTATTTTTTTTGGCAGTTTCAACACGTGCTTTCTTTTAGTCGTCAGTAAACAAGTGGGGCACCCACCTAGCAGCATTTTTCCTTTCATGATTGTTCTCAGAACGAAATGAACTGAAGATGGTATAATGCCGCCTGCAATACGTGCTATATCATGCACATTTTATAGCACATCATTTCGAACAATTCTCTTATTTTTAGACACGATTTTCTTACACGATGCTGTCTTTGGCCGACCGCATCATTTTGCTGCATTTCTAACACACTCTACACCAGAATCAAATTTCTTTTTCAATTTACGAATTCTCTCCTAAGCCACTTTCATCAACCCATAAACCCGTGTAATTTCATGAAAAATATCTTTTAGAGAACAACCGAGTTTAGCACGAACTTTTATATAAGTCCGAATTTCCTTATTTTTTGCTACTCGTTTCCAAACAGTTTAGACCGCGACGTGGCCAAGTGGTAGAGCATCCGCCTCGCATGCGGAAGGTCGTTGGTTCGATCCCCGGCCGGGTCATACCAAAGACTTAAAATGGTACTAGAAGCTTCCTCGCTTGACGTTCAGCATTTAGAAGAGAGTTCTAGGTCTGGTCGGCCCGGTGTCAGTAACATGTGACTGGGTGGTGTATCATTACATGTGTTTGCGGCATGATACTCCAGTGCGACGACGCTTAGAATACTGTCTCAAGTAGACACCGTCGTGATATGTCTGAAAAATTGTTGAAAGCGAAGCTAAACTCTATATATCCAAATAGTTTTGACAATGGTGGTCTGTGACCTATATTGAAATGATAATAACTCTGAAATCCCGTGTTTCAGCAGATATATGTATTTACCATTGTATAGGTATTGAATAGAGCTACCCATGCGTATAAATATCAACATAAAATTTCATTTGTTTTAATTAATTTCTAATTGCTTTGTATGTTTCTAAATTTGGTGTATCGGCATATTAAAATTTCTTAGAGCTTTATTTGTTTATAATGTTTTAGCTTTTCACATTCTATCATCAGCCTCAAAGTACGTAGCATACTGGTATGGAAATAAATCTGAGAATTCAATTACAAAATCAGTTAAGAATATTAAGAGAAAAGAAACAATCAAAATATTTTAACATTTAATATATATGAGTTTATAAGAACACAAATGTCTAAAACAAACTATACTGCACATGAAATGTATTAACCATCTAAATATGTATACAATATAACTTGGCAGAATTTCTAACTGCGCTGAAAAAAACATAAAAATGTTATTTAAATTATATAGATATACAAATACTGAATACGAAAAATATGAACATTTTGTTGTCATAATTAAATAAATCTTTTAGACTTTCTGAGCGTATCGGAAATGAAAGTTACAAATACATGCGTGACAATTGCACATGTCATGACTTGGAAACGATTATTTTCAGTAAAAAACAACAACAAACAAATGCCTCAAACCATTCATAATTTTTTAATTATACTGAAAATAAAACATATATGATATATAAATATATACTCAAACATTTGGTAAAGCTTTTAATCCGTTTATTACATACGTAAGGAAAAAACATAGAAACATCTAAATTAAGTACGCATTATTGAAATTTGATACAAATACGAGATACTGATAATATAATAATGAAAATATACATACTGAACGGAGCAACTAACCTGTCACTTTTGTATTTCCAATATCTTCGTTAAACTATTAAGTAGCGGCGCTATATACGACGTTAGCAGCAAGTACGTATTTATTTTACATAAATTTTCTGTCTTATTCCAAGTCAAAATTACAAAGAAATTACTTTGACATTTTTGAGAGAAAAAAGTTCATAAAATGTCAGGAACTTGAAATGTCATGTAGCGGGTTAGCTGTTCCGTCCAGTATAGTAATGTTCACTGATGTAATGGTGTCTAATAGGTCTTACTTTAAGCAAGTGTCAAATTCCATTGGCGAGAAATCCGTAAAAGCATAATAGTTGCCTAAATTGATTTGAAATCAAATTGAGTTGCAATCATTGACCCTGTGGTTATTACAACAATCAGTGGACATAAGTCACCATAGTTTACGACTGAGTTTCCATAGTTTGGCCAAACACAGTAAAACTGTAAAATCCGACTGATGCAAGACGTGCTATTGAGTTTGGATTCGATTGTCAGACTCAAACGGTTCGTTCGTTTAGGGATTAATATTTTTAAATAAAATATTTGAACATTTCTGTGCTCGGACCAGTGGAGTCAGCAGGGGGGTATAAGTGATTGGATACAGCGCTTTAGACCACTTGACCATGAAAGGTTAGATTTGGTTAGAATATAAATCTGGTTATGAAAACGATATATAATGAACAAAAGTGAACTGTACAGTAACTATTGTCCGCTGACAAACACATATATAAAACTATATAATAGTTAATATAGTCCTCTGACAAATACACACATATTATATATATAACTATTTAACAGTTACAGCTGTTATTTCAAACATATATATAAAACTATATAACAGTTACAACTGTTATTACAAACACATATATAAAACTATAAAACAGATACAACTGTTATTACAAACACATATATAAAACTATATAACAGATACAAATGTTATTACAAACACACATATAAAACTATATAACAGTTACAGCTGTTATTACAAACACATATATAAAACTATAAAACAGTTACAACTGTTATTACAAACATATATATAAAACTATATAACCGTTATTAATGATCCTTACAAACACATATATAAAACTATATAACAGTTACTAATGATCCTTACAAACATATATATAAAACTATATGACAGTTACAACTGTTATTACAAACATATATATAAAACTATATAACAGTTACAACTGTTATTACAAACGCATATAAAACTTTATTACTGTTACTAATAATCCTTACAAACACATATATAAAACTATATAACTGTTACTAATAATCCTTACAAACACATATATAAAACTATATAACTGTTACTTATAATCCTTACAAACACACCTATGAAACTATATAACAGTTACAACTGTTATTACAAACACACATATAAAACTATATAACAGTTACTAACAATCCTTACAAACACATATATAAAACTATATAACAGTAACAACTGCTATAACAAACACATATATAAAACTATATAACAGTTACAATTGTTATTGCAAACACACATATAAAACTATATAACAGTTACTAATGATCCTTACAAAATATAAATCTATATAACAGTTACAACTGTTATTACAAACACATGTATAAAACTATATAACTGTTACTTATAATCCTTACAAACACACATATGAAACTATATAAGAGTTACAACTGTTATTACAAACACATATATAAAACTATATAACAGTTACAACTGTTATTACAAACACACATATAAAACTATATAACTGTTACAATTGTTGTTACAAACACACATATAAAACTATATAACTGTTACAACTGTTATTACAAACACACATTTAAAAGTATATAACTGTTACAACTGTTATTACAAACACACATATAAAAGTATATAACAGGTACAACTGTTATTACAAACACATATATAAAACTATATAACAGTTACAATTGTTATTGCAAACACACATATAAAACTATATAACAGTTACTAATGATCCTTACAAAATATAAATCTATATAACAGTTACAACTGTTATTACAAACACATGTATAAAACTATATAACTGTTACTTATAATCCTTACAAACACACATATGAAACTATATAAGAGTTACAACTGTTATTACAAACACATATATAAAACTATATAACAGTTACAACTGTTATTACAAACACACATATAAAACTATATAACTGTTACAATTGTTGTTACAAACACACATATAAAACTTTATAACTGTTACAATTGTTGTTACAAACACACATATAAAACAATATAACAGTTACAACTGTTATTACAAACACACATATAAAACTATATAACTGTTACAATTGTTGTTAAAAACACACATATAAAACTATATAACTGTTACTAATAATCCTTACAAACACATATATAAAACTATATAACTGTTACTTATAATCCTTACAAACACACCTATGAAACTATATAACAGATACAACTGTTATTACAAACACACATATAAAACTATATAACTGTTACTTATAATCCTTACAAACACACCTATGAAACTATATAACAGTTACAACTGTTATTACAAACACGTATATAAAACTATATAACAGTTACAACTATTGTTTCAAACACACATATAAAACTATATAACAGTTACAACTATTGTTACAAACACACATATAAAACTATATAACAGTTACAACTATTGTTACAAACACATATAAAACTATATAACAGTTACAACTGTTATTACAAACACACATATAAAACTATATAACTGTTACAACTGTTATTACAAACACACATATAAAACTATATAACTGTTACTTATAATCCTTACAAACACACCTATGAAACTATATAACAGTTACAACTGTTATTACAAACACGTATATAAAACTATATAACAGTTACAACTATTGTTTCAAACACACATATAAAACTATATAACAGTTACAACTATTGTTACAAACACACATATAAAACTATATAATAGTTACAACTATTGTTACAAACACACATATAAAACTATATAACAGTTACAACTGTTATTACAAACACACATATAAAACTATATAACTGTTACAACTGTTATTACAAACACACATATAAAACTATATAACAGTTACTAATAATCCTTACAAACACACATATAAAACTATATAACAGTTACTAATAATCCTTACAAACACATATATAAAACTATATAACAGTTACAACTGTTATTACCAACACACATATAAAACTATATAACAGTTACAACTGTTATTACAAACACACATATAAAAGTAAATAACAGTTAGAACTGTTATTACAAACACACATATACTGAACAGTACAGCTAACTCGTTAACTGACATTTTATGTACCTAACATTTTATTTATTTTCTCTCAAAAATCTGAATGCAATTTTTTTCTTGAACTTTTGACTTGAATAAGATAGAGCATTTTGACTATATAAAATCGATACGTTTGATATTATCTATACATTTTAATAATACTACTCAATATATCGAAAAATATTATGAAAATACAAAAGGGGCGGGTTAGCTGTTCCGTTCAGTTTCCGTTCACTATTTACATTTATATGAAAAACAAAAGATTATTTCCGATGAAAAGCTGCCTTTTTAGATATCAATAGTCTTTATTTACTCTAGTCGTGTAACAAGACCGTTAATTTTCACCGTTGTTTTCTGCTATGCTCTTAAAATTGCTCTAAATCCAAACATAGCAAGTGCACTCAGGAGTCCGGAAATGGGCAGCGTGACGCACCAAGCAAGAATGATATTCCGGAATAGTTTCCAATCCACTGACTCCCGAGACCTAACCCTGCCCACGCATACGACAGACCCGACCTTGCAGTGGGTAGTACTGATGGGTATACCGACGTTTGAAGCTACAAGAACTGTAAGTGCGCTGCCCACCTCTATGCAAAATCCACTGAAAAAAATAAAAAAAACAAAATGATAGAAAATATTAATAAGTAACACACTAATGTAGAAATCCGCACTATTATCTGCAAGCAATAACAAACATATCATATGTTGCTGTTTTTTCTCATGCCATAGTGTTCACATACTTTTTTAAATACAAGTTGGGAAAGAGGATTGGGGTTTATCGCCATTTCCAACACATTTCAGTTTATTATAGCATGACCAGTTTTATTGGTAGAGGGAGACCTCAGGTTGAATCTGGGTAGAACCACGGTCGCAGGTGACTGGCAAACTTTCTCACATAAAGTGTTTTTTGACCAGACGGGATCACGACCTCAGCGGTTAGGAGAAGGAAAACAAGATCTTCACTAGTCTATCCCTGAACTTGATATCTCCCGAATCAGGTCTATTAACCACCAATGAAAAAGCAGGGAATTATATGCCTGTCCCATAATTCATAGCAATTGAACGCTTACTTATATACATCTATATGTCAGCAATGGCAAAACATAAAACATAAGATAGATAGCATATGTATGTTTCGTAGTCGGAATTGATAAGCTCACGTAACTTCATGGTTTGGAGATGAACTGTAAATGTTTCTGCAGCTGTTACTTGCGGAAGGACGGTGGTTCTACTCAGATTCACCCTGAGGCATTCCTCCACTAATACAACTGGATATATCATATAACCGGAACTGTGCTGAAAATGGCGTTAACATTCAATATTATCTAATTCCAAGTAGGAATATCCATTGTCTTGTTCTTTCTTTTCATGATTAGACTCCACTTGATTAGAATCGGATCGAAACAGGCATTTTTCCTTAGTTTATAATGCACAAAGATGTAACGAACTGTATAGTTTCATAATCTATGTTTCATCCATAAGTCACCCTTACTACTGAGTTCACATTAAAGACACATATATAAAATGTAGACGCTGTGTCCCCTGTTGCATGACTTAGTATTTTCTCTATGTCATACACATACACATGTAGTGTAGTCTATCTCAGAACCTATACCTCACAAATCAGGCCTATTAACCCCAAATGAAAAAAGCAGGGAATTATATGCCTGTCCCACATTGCATAGCAATTGAACGCTTACTAAACTGTGACGTCAGTTGAAGCACTGACCAATCATCGCGCTCAAATATGGCTTTCCCAACATTGCTATTTAATGGACCCAATCAGGAGAGTTGGGTTCGTTCTACAGACAACATCTGTGTTTGCATTACCTGGAAGGTGTAATTTTCGTCAAATCGTCACCCATGGTTTTCATGACACGCCTTCCCCAGACCCACAGTCCCACTGATATACCGACTCCTCCATAAACCAGAACCCATATTGGAACAGGTGCTTTCTGTGCACTACTTCCGGTTGTCGCTGTTATCCAAATTGCAACAAGAGGTCCTATTGCGTTACTAAAATGGAAACAACAATATTTTATAAACGTTACAAACTTTATAAAGCGTTAAGTTCATTTGTATTTTGAAAAAAAAGAGATAGGAAGAGAGAAGAGAGATAAATAAAGGCGGTATATTATGTGTGTTTACGTGCGAGAGAGAGAGAGAGAGAGAGAGAGAGAGAGAGAGAGAGAGAGAGAGAAGAGAGAGGAAAACAAGACAAAGTTCACTTCTAATTCTAGAATAAAGAAATCGTCTTTTGAAAATAAACGTATCAAGCCATATATATGGAATACAATTACAGTTGTTCCTATATCAGATGTGATTCGTAACGAACTAGAATCAACTAACATTACATCACAATGGATTATTTCGTTCTCTTTCACGTTTAAATGTAATTTCATTTACCTTACATCATTACCACCATGAGCAAAAGATCCAAATACAGCCGTTAAGATTTGAAGGAATGTGAACAGTCCTGCAGTTTCCGGTTTATCTTTAACCAAATCTCTAGCGATGTCCCTCTTTTTCTGCAATAAACAACATAAAAAATGTAGAATTTAAAAACGGTTCTCGCTCTCCCGGCCTGTACATCTCTGTGGCATACGAGCTAAGTGGTCAGTTGATTCAGTATTGCTTGTTAAACTCATTGGAGTGCTAAGATTTGTGGGACATGCAGGGAATTCCATATTTTTACATCAGGGTATAAATACCTGAATCTGTCAGGTACTGGGATAGACTATGCTTTGAATTGTGGGACAGGAAGGGAATTCCGTGTTTTTACATCAGGGTATAACAGAATTGGCACTAGGCATTTATGTACTAAACATTAATTAAATCATGACGTAGTGTACATGTACGCATGCGTGTGACCAGAGACAGTTGCACAGTAATTTAGTCACTGGTATTGCCATTTTCATATTTTTATTGAAAATGTATCTGTTGTACACACTGATACACTCGACTTCAATTTATCATGCAAATTTAAATGCTAAACAAGATTCGTGTCGTATATATACCTCTTCCTCTGTATCAGTGACACTTCCCTCCTTGTCGAATTCATCGCGTTCATTTTGTAAATCAATTACTACATTTTCTGAAATTATTAAACAAACTAGTACACCAATATGCATATACCCTTTCCTTTATACATATGTTATGAATTCATATTCACTTAAACGATGCCATCCTACTATATTACCTTAATGTACGTTTTTTATCGGAATGTTTGATTACTAGAGCACATATCAAATAGTCCAATCAGCAAATGTGCAAGTAAAGTTACAGAATTAATGGGATGTAATAGTTAGTAATTGAAACGACAAATTAGACATTTTTGTTTATAGTTTTAAACTTATTTATTTACGTGGATTACGAAACACGCTCTTATAACCAAAACAAATCAATATCGATATCTTCCTGTCAAGAACCAGTACAGCATGCTAGTATTTCATACGGATAAAGTGTCTTACTGAAGGACACCACACATATTCGTGGCGGAGGTTCGAGCCTATGGCCCCTCTAATCCTGAATCATAAGTATGCTCAACCTCTGAGCCATACACGCCATATTGTTAAATTAAGGCATATGTATAAATACGAATGTACGTTAATACAGCGAATATTCCAAAATGGACAAATATTAAAACTTTGTTTTCAATCCGATCGTGCTGGGCCCGATTAGCTCAGTCGGTTACACGTCTGACTATCAATCCAGGGGTCGTGAGTTCGAATCCCCGCCCGCCAACAGTCTCCGTGATGATTAATATACGACATTGTGTCTCATTATCATTCGTCTCTCACCGCTGATTCAAGTTGGAAAGCTATCAGTTACTTGCGGAGATGGGGTGTGCTCAAGTACTGGTATACCTTTCAGGATCCCAGGAAACAGTGCTTAGGTTAACTGATCGCTTGTTAGCCTTCGATGGCATAAAAATGACGCTAAATATTCAATCAATCAATCCGATCGTTTTGAAAAAAATAAACCATTAAATTTCAATTATGCTCCAAATGAATAAACAAGTAAGCAATCAAGTTTTACTCTGACTTACTGGGATTTGTCAAGCTGACAGTTTCTTGATTAGCGTCGTTTAAGTCTTCTCCGATATCTTCCTTCTTATCATCCACGTCTGTGTTTTGGCCAAATTTATATTCCAATTCCTGGTCACACACTGTTTGAAATGAAAGCTCTCAAAATAAATCATCTGAAAACATTAAACCTGTTCTAGTCATATTGTGTTAGTAAGTGTAAAAGTTAGTATCACGGATGATATTTTTGTGTGGACGTTATTTAGACATTTGTTATATCATTGCTCAGTTAAGTTTTATATCACTGATTGGTACCCGCCTCATTTAGACTTGTGTTTATATCACAGTGTTGTACTATGCCGTTTAAATATAAAACAAAATATTATATCTATGTGTACACATCTCTATCACGGCATGGTTCGCATTTCTGTTGTAAAGGTAAAAAAACACGTATATACAGGTAGCACACTTTTTGTATATGTGTTCTGTAGATTGAGTTCATTTAATATTGCTGGAGAATTTAATGTCGTTTAAGACGTCGCTAAGGTCGTGAGGGTTGTTGCAATCGGTAGTGAACTGTCTGATATTGATAGTGTTTTGTCTGATGTTGGTAGCGTACTCTCTGATATTGGTTGCGTTTTGTCTGATATTGGTAGCGTACTCTCTGATATTTGTAGTGTACTGTTTGATAAGCGTAAAGTGGTAAGCTTACAAATGTGGTAAATATATAATTGTGGCATCCATACCTTCAGCAATACTTAGTCCACGCTTTTCTTCACAATGTTCCGTATCAGTTTCCAAAATCTTCTTGCACAATTCTGTAAATATACAAAACCTGAACATACACTCTAGTCCAGTATATAACCAGGTCGTTATTTTCTAAAAACCTAATAGTGTAATTTAAAGGGATTTAAAATAAACATGTTGTTTGTGTACAAGAACATCCGCAACGCAAAGGTTGAGCAAGTAATGGTAGGGAGTAGGGAGTGATGCAATTTCATAAAAACAAAACAACATCGTTGCACTTTTTGCACTGTTCATCAGTATAAATTTGAGACGACGTTCATCTTTGTTTCGTGAATTTTCATGAGCTAATAAGGAAGTTATCTGCCAAAAAAAAGATGTTAACAGAGAAGCAGGCACTTTTAAGCCACTTCATAAACATCAGGTCACGTGGGTTCGAAATTGGCAGGAAGAAGCTTGGCAATTATGTACGATAGTCGAGATATACGAACAATACTTGCATCACTACAATGAATGACGTCATAGTGACGTCATGGTGAAACTCAAAGTAAAATATATTGAATGGCTGTTATTCATTCATAGGTCGTTACGTATATGGAAAATATGAAAGAAAATTTTGATATAATTGAGTCACCTGTTATCTTTTTCCGCTGCCGAGGCACAATGAAAACCCTCACAAATATCGCCACGATAATTGCTGAACCAAAGGTCAATATAAATGTTCCATATAATGGTATCTTGTGAAAATGTAACACTGAAATAGAACAAAATGTGTTACAAATGAATAATCTGGCAAAACCATTAGTCATGTTAGTATTTATTACTCATGGTGCATACGCCTTCTTAATTTGACTAATATTATTGTATTTTTGCAGCAATTACTAGCTTATAGGTGATAGTTAATTGGATGCTGACAGTTCGCGTTGCAGCGTCATTCTCATTGGAGTGTCACAACAACGCACCGTCCCTTTTGCCATTTGGAATTGCAGATAACGTCAGATAATGCATCATTTTTAGAATGACATAATACAATGTACACAATGTATTTCTAGTGCAGGTAAATATAAAATAAATGGAAAAATACGAAATTCGACAAATAAAAAGGTATGTTCATTTTGGCGGTGATCAACACAAAACACAAAAATGTTTTTGTCTACCTTCTAAAATCGACCAAGGGTTTTCGTCTACCTTCTTAAATCGACCAAGGGGCTTTTGTCTACCTTCTTAAATCTACCAAGGGACTTTTGTCTACCTTCTAAAATCGACCAAGGGGCTTTTGTCCACCTTCTAAAATCGACCAAGGGGCTTTTGTCTACCTTCTAAAATCGACCAAGGGTTTTTGTCTACCTTCTTAAATCTACCAAGGGGCTTTTGTCCACCTTCTAAAATCGACCAAGGGGCTTTTGGCTACCTTCTTAAATCGACCAAGGGTTTTTGTCTACCTTCTTAAAATCGACCAAGGGTTTTCGTCTACCTACTTAAATCGACCAAGGGGCTTTTGTCCACCTTCTAAAATCGACCAAGGGGCTTTTATCTACCTTCTTAAATCTACCAAGGGGCTTTTGTCTACCTTCTAAAATCTACCAAGGGGCTTTTGTCCACCTTCTAAAATCTACCAAGGGGCTTTTGTCTACCTTCTAAAATCTACCAAGGGGCTTTTGTCCACCTTCTAAAATCGACCAAGGGTTTTCGTCTACCTACTTAAATCGACCAAGGGGCTTTTATCTACCTTCTTAAATCTACCAAGGGGCTTTTGTCTACCTTCTACAATCTACCAAGGGGCTTTTGTCTACCTTCTTAAATCTACCAAGGGGCTTTTGTCTACCTTCTAAAATCTACCAAGGGGCTTTTGTCCACTTTCTAAAATCTACCAAGGGGCTTTTGTTCACCTTCTAAAATCGACCAAGGGGCTTTTGTCTACCTTCTTAAATCTACCAAGGGTTTTTTTGTCTACCTTCTAAAATCGACCAAGGGGCTTTTGTCCACCTTCTAAAATCGACCAAGGGGCTTTTGTCTACCTTCTAAAATCGACCAAGGGTTTTCGTCTACCTTCTAAAATCGACCAAGGGGCTTTTGTCCACCTTCTAAAATCGACCAAGGGGCTTTTGTCCACCTTCTAAAATCTACCAAGGGGCTTTTGTCTACCTTCTAAAATCTACCAAGGGGCTTTTATCTACCTTCTAAAATCTACCAAGGGGCTTTTGTCCACCTTCTAAAATCTACCAAGGGGCTTTTGTCCACCTTCTAAAATCTACCAAGGGGCTTTTGGCTACCTTCTAAAATCTACCAAGGGGCTTTTGTTCACCTTCTAAAATCGACCAAGGGGCTTTTGTTCACATTCTAAAATCGACCGAGGAGCTTTTGTCCAACTTCTAAAATCTACCAAGGGGCTTTTGTCCACCTTCTAAAATCTACCAAGGGGTTTTGTCCACCTTCTAAAATCGACCGAGGGGCTTTGTCCACCTTCTTAAATTGATCAAGGGACTTTTGTCCAACTTCTAAAATCTACCAAGGGGTTTTGTCCCACTTCTTAAATCGACCAAGGGACTTTTGTCCACATTCTAAAATCGACCAAGGGACTTTTGTCCAACTTCTAAAATCTACCAAGGGGTTTTGTCCACCTTCTAAAATCTACCAAGGGGCTTTTGTCCACCTTTTAAAATAGACCAAAGGTTTTTTGTCCACATTCTAAAATCGACCAAGGTTTTTTTGTCCAACTTCTAAAATCGACCAAGGGTGCTTTGTTCACCTTCTAAAATCGACCAAGGGTTTTTTGTCCAACTTCTAAAATCGACCAAGGGTTTTTTGTCCACCTTCTTAAATCTACCAAGCAGCTTTCGTCCATATGCACATTTTTTACCAAGGGACTTTTGTTCAAGGTTTTTTTGTCCGGTTACACATATGAATGCAGGTATATCATCTACGTGCACTATGGCTATTTACACTATGCTCGTAACTCAATCATGTACGTTGCATTGGGTTTATTCAAACTAATATGTTAATTGTCTTTCAGCCCTGTTAAGCACTGAATCTACTTTGTTAAAGTACAGTTTATAATGTATGTACACATGCACAATGATATCTTTTCTCCTTAGTTTTTGGGCTGCAATTGGATGAGTCAATGCTGATGAAATGCAAATTTTTCGTCATGTATCGCGAAATGTTTTTATAGTACAATCAAGAATACATGATAAGGTTAAAACATATTTGGTTTGTCATCTTAACGTGTTCACTTATATAAAAAAATTGTAATACTTGTAAACAGGATACCTGTAACCATAAACTGATATTTAAGCAGAGCAGCAATGTAGCAGATAGAAGATTGGTCGGGTGATGGCTCGGTCAGGTGATCGTACTAAAACAACACCTAATACTGGTTCCACACAGACGCCATTCACTAAAGCATGGTATCGACACAGGTAAAACACATTTATATGAATGTAAGTTTGTAATCAGATAGTTTTCTTTTGTTATAGATTAACTATCTGGTTTAGTGTTTTTATATGTAAATAACTATGGAGTTATTCAGATTGTCACAATTTCAGTTTGACTTTTTAAACGAAATGTAGAGCACACCTCTTTTAACTCGATGTTCAGTGTTATCACTGTTCGTCCTTATATATACAACAGCGGTGGTTTAGTGGCAGAGTGTCAGTCTGGCATGTTGAATGACTAGGGTTCAATCCTGACTTGGTCAAACTAAAGGCTTGAAAAATGGCACTAAAAACTTCCTCGCTTGACGCTCAACATTTACAGGATAAGTCTAGGTCTAGACGGCCCGGTGTCAGTATCATGTGACTGGATGGGGTACCATTCCATGTGTCTGTAACATGATACTCCATTGTGGCTTTGCTTAGAATACTGCGTCATGCAGTATTATATAGGTGCATTTATACTGATAAATTGAATAGAACACAAAGCTAAGTGAAATGCACGATATTCACGTAATGCTTAGACAATGACCGATTATGTACATACATAAGTTTCCATTTAGACAATGTATCATCTAAAATTAGCCATTTTTACATATATGGACTCAACGTACTGAGAGCAACGTGGTATAATTAAGCTTCAAATTACTAAAAATATTGACGATTTATTATGGAAAATAGCGAATAACCCTGCAAGAAATTGCTGATAGATTTGCCATTGCAAAAGGGTCCGTATTCATGGCCGTACATTAAAACGTTGGTACGAGCAAGGAAGGTGCCCGATGGATGCCAAAACAATTGTCATCTGAGCAAAGGGTTGAATTGTCAGATAATTTCTAAAGAACTTCTAAATCGCTATATTGGAAGAATAGAGATGCATTTTTTAACAATATCATAACTTGGGATGCACTCTGAGCCTGGATTAAAGGTTCAATATAAAAAATCGAAACGAGCTGGCTCTCCTCTTCCTTAGAAGTTCAAACAGTGGAAAGGTCATGGCTATCATTTTTTGGTATTAAAAGTTATTCCTTGGACACGTTATGTTACAAAAGGTCGCACTGATACAGCAGATTACTATTCTGGTGTTGTTTCGGCAACATTGAACGAAAGTCTTCGTAAACTAAGACCAATACATCGAATGAAGAACGTGGTCCTTTTACATGCTCATGCTGCTTTTAGTCTGTAGAACGAACCCAGTTCTCCCGTTGGGTCCGTTGAATAGCAATATTGGGAAAGACACGTTTGAGAACGCTGATTGGTCAGTTGCTTTAACTCACAGTTTGAAACACGTCACAGTTAAGAAAGCACTATATTGCTAAGAATAGTGAGACACGCATAGAATTCCCTTCTTTTGCTTTGGGGGTTTTAAGATCTAATTCGGGAGATATGTAACTATGCTGTTTCGAAAATATTAGACCTCTTGCAGACCTACTAGTGGAGAACCCTTCATCGCCTTTCATATAGCCAAGACCTAGCTCACTGTTATCATTATTTGTTTCAGAACTAAAGAAAATGCTTGCCGGTAGAAAATACCCCCATCAAAATGGCGTTGATTGGTGCCGTTTACCATAGGACTTCATTTGGGTTCACAGACAGAATAAGGAATCTACCACGCCGTTGGGAAAAATGTATACTTAAAGAAACAGACTACTTCGAGAAGAGGTGAAAACACTGCTCAGGACAAAATGACTAGACCTGTGCACCTATATAATGACCGGCTATCGTACATGTATGTACGGGTACCTTACATAATCATATATATGACTGTATAATATGTGATGTACAATGTGTAAATTAAAGATAAGATTTATGTTCTGTTTCGTTTATAACACCATAGTCGTTACATTTATAAGGGAATATTTATTAAACACCAAGACTGATGCTAGCCAAAATACAACTAGGATAGCTAGGATACAACTGTTAATGTTACTACAAGAGTGAGATAACGTTACAAGGGAACACTAAATCTATAGCTAGCTAGGATACAACTGTAAACGTTACTTCAAGAGTGAGATAATGTTACAAGGGAACACTTATCTGCTGCTAGCCAAGATACAATTATTAACGTTACTACAAGAGTGAGATAATAATACAAGGGGGCACTAAATCTTCTGCTAGCTAAGATACAACTGTTAACGTTACTGTAAGAATGAGATAATGTTTCAAGGGAACACTAAGTCTGCTGCTAGCCAAGATACAACTGTTAATGTTACTACAAGAGTGAGATAATGCTACAAGAAAATACTAAGTCTTCTGCTAGCTAAGATACAACTGTTAACGTTACTACAAGAGTAAGATAATGTTACAAGGGAACATTAAATCTTCTGCTAGTTAGGATTCAACTGTTAACGTTACTACAAGAGTGATATAATGTTTCAAGGGAACACTAAGTCTGCTGCTAGCCAAGATACAACTGTTAACGTTACTACAAGAGTGAGATAATGTTACAAGGGAATATTAAGTTTTTCTGTTTGCTATGATACAACTGTTAACGTGACTGTAAGAGTGAGATAATGTTACAAGGGAGAGCTAAGTCTTCTGCTAGCTAAGATACAACTGTTAACGTTACTACAAGAGTGAGATAATGTTACAAGGGAATACTAAGTCTTCTGCTAGCTAAGATACAACTGTTAACGTTACTACAAGAGTAAGATAATGTAACAAGGGAACACTAAATCTTCTGCTAGTTAGGATTCAACTGTTAACGTTACTACAAGAGTGAGATAATGTTTCAAGGGAACACTAAGTTTGCTGCTAGCCAAGATACAACTGTTAACGTTACTGTAAGAGTGAGATAATGTTACAAGGGAGTGCTAAGTCTTCTGCTAGCTAAGATACAACTGTTAACGTTACTTCAAGAGTTAGATAATGTTACAAGGGAATACTAAGTCTTTTGCTAGCTAAGATACATCTGTTAACGTTACTACAAGAGTGAGGTAATGTAACAAGGGAATACTAAGTCTTCTGCTAGCTAAGATACATCTGTTAACGTTACTACAAGAGTGAGGTAATGTTACAAGGGAACATTAATTCTTCTGCTAGCCAAGATACATCTGTTAACGTTACTACAAGAGTGAGGTAATGTTACAAGGGAATATTAAGTCTTCTGCTAGCTAAGATACATCTGTTAACGTTACTACAAGAGTGAGGTAATGTTACAAGGGAACATTAAGTCTGCTGCTAGCCAAGATACAACTGTTAACGTTACTACAAGAGTGAGATAATGTTACAAGGGAATACTAAGTCTTCTGCTAGCTAAGATACAACTGTTAACGTTACTACAAGAGTAAGATAATGTAACAAGGGAACACTAAATCTTCTGCTAGTTAGGATTCAACTGTTAACGTTACTACAAGAGTGAGATAATGTAACAAGGGAATACTAAGTCTTCTACTAGCTAAGATACATCTGTTAACGTTACTACAAGAGTGAGGTAATGTTACAAGGGAATACTAAGTCTGCTGCTAGCCAATATACAACTTTTAACGTTAATACAAGAGTGAGATAATGTTACAAGGGAATACTAAGTCTTCTGCTAGCTAGGATACAACTGTTAACGTTACTACAAGAGTGAGATAATGTTACAAGGGAACATTAAGTCTGCTGCTAGCCAATATACAACTTTAACGTTACTACAAGAGTGAGATAATGTTACAAGGGAATACTAAGTCTTCTGCTAGCTAGGATACAACTGTTAACGTTACTACAAGAGTGAGATAATGTTACAAGGGAACACTTAGTCTTCTGCTAGCTAGGATACAACTGTTAACGTTACTACAAGAGTGAGATAATGTTACAAGGGAACACTAAGTCTTTTGCTAGCCAATATACAACTTTTAACGTTATTACAAGAGTGAGATAATGTTACAAGGGAACACTAAGTCTGCTGCTAGCCGATATACAACTGTTAACGTTACTACAAGAGTGAGATAATGTTACAAGGGAATACTAAGTCTTCTGCTAGCTAGGATACAACTGTTAACGTTACTACAAGAGTGAGGTAATGTTACAAGGCAACACTTAATATTCTGCTAGCTAAGATACAACTGTTAACGTTACTACAAGAGTGAGATAATGTTACAAGGGAGCACTTAGTCTTCTGCTAGCTAGGATACAACTGTTAACGTTACTACAAGAGTGAGGTAATGTTACAAGGGAACACTTAATATTCTGCTAGCAAGGATACAACTGTTAACGTTACTACAAGAGTGAGGTAATGTTACAAGGAAACATTAAGTCTTCTGCTAGTTAGGATTCAACTGTTAACGTTATTACAAAAGTGAGATAATGTTACAAGGGAATACTAAGTCTTCTGCTAGCCAAGATACAACCGTTAACGTTACTACAAGAGTGAGATAATGTTACAAGAGAACAATAAGTCTTCTGCTAGCTAAGATACAACTGTTAACGTTACTACAAGAGTGAGGTAACGTTACAAGGGAACATTTAGTCTTCTGCTAGCTAAGATACAACTGTTAACGTTACTACAAGAGTGAGGTAATGTTACAAGGGAACATTAAGTCTTCTGCTAGTTAGGATTCAACTGTTAACGTTATTACAAGAGTGAGATAATGTTACAAGGGAATACTAAGTCTTCTGCTAGCCAAGATACAACTGCTAACGTTACTACAAGAGTGAGATAATGTTACAAGAGAACAATAAGTCTTCTGCTAGCTAAGATACAACTGTTAACGTTACTACAAGAGTGAGGTAATGTTACAAGTGAACATTAAGTCTTCTACTAGTTAGGATTCAACTGTTAACGTTACTACAAGAGTGAGGTAATGTTACAAGGGAATACTAAGTCTTCTGCTAGCCAAGATATAACTGCTAACGTTACTACAAGAGTTAGATAATGTTACAAGAGAACATTAAGTATTCTGCTAGCTTCGATACAACTGTTAACTTTACTACAAGAGTGAGATAATGTTTTAAGGGAATACTAAGTGTTCTGCTAGTTAGGATACAACTGTTAACGTTACTACAAGAGTGAGGTAATGTTACAAGGGAATACTAAGTTTTCTGCTAGTTAGGATACAACTGTTAACGTTACTACAAGAGTGAGGTGATGTTACAAGGGAACACTTAATCTTCTGCTAGCTAGGATACAACTGTTAACGTTACTACAAGAGTGAGGTGATGTTACAATGGAACACTTAATCTACTGCTAGCTAAGATACAACTGTTAACGTTACTACAAGAGTGAGATAATGTTACAAGGGAATACTAAGTTTTCTGCTAGTTAGAAAAAACTGTTAACGTTACTACAAGAGTGAGATAATGTTACAAGGGAATACTAAGTATGCTACTAGCTAGGATACAACTGTTAACGTTACTACAAGAGTGAGATAATGTTACAAGGGAATACTAAGTTTTCTGCTAGTTAGAAAAAACTGTTAACGTTACTACAAGAGTGAGATAATGTTACAAGGGAATACTAAGTATGCTACTAGCTAGGATACAACTGTTAACGTTACTACAAGAGTGAGATAATGTTACAAGGGAATACTAAGTTTTCTGCTAGTTAGGATACAACTGTTAACGTTACTACAAGAGTGAGATAATGTTACAAGGGAATACTAAGTCTGCTGCTAGCTAGGATACAACTGTAAAAGTTACTACAAGAGTGAGATAATGTTACAAGGGAATACTAAGTTTTCTGCTAGTTAGGATACAACTGTTAACGTTACTACAAAAGTGAGGTAATGTTACAAGGGAATACTAAGTTTTCTGATAGCTAGGATACAACTGTTAACGTTACTACAAGAGTGAGATAATGTTACAAGGGAATACTAAGTCTGCTGCTAGCTAGGATACAACTGTTAACGTTACTACAAGAGTGAGGTGATGTTACAAGGGAACACTTAATCTTCTGCTAGCTAGGATACAACTGTTAACGTTACTACAAGAGTGAGATAATGTTACAAGGGAACACTTAATCTTCTGCTAGCTAGTATACAACTGTTAACGATAGTACAAGAGTGATATAATGATCCCAGTAACAAACTTACACTCAGAACCCTTGTAGAAGACCGAGAAGAAGTTGACGGCCACGGTGAGAGCATAAAAAATCGGCAGAAGTAATAGTCCGTTTTCCAATGGATATTCCTGAAATGTATAAGTTGGATTTGAAATGTTTTAGTTTACTATGTGATAAAATGGTAAATCTAATATGTATATATTATTAATTAGTTATTATGGTTGAATTTCATGTTCGCATGTTCATTGGTTGTGTCATGATGCACACGTAGTCACCATATACATGATACAATACAATGTAATCTCTATCCACCTGATACAAACTACGGTGATTCACGTGATATAATACACATGGATTCACTATATACGTGATACAATACATTGTAATGTCTATCCACGTGATACCAACTATGGTATCCACGTAGAACAATACACATGGATTAACTATACACATGATACAATACAATGAAATCTCTATACACGTGATACAAACTATGGTGATTCACGTGATATAATACACATGGATTCATTATATACGTGATACAATACTAAGTAGTCTCTATCCACGTGACACAAACTATGGTGATTCACGTGATATAATACACATGGATTAACGGTACACATGATACAATACAATGTAGTCACTATTCACGTGGTGGAAACTATGGTAATTCACATGATATAATACACATGGATTAACTGTACACATGATACAATACATTGTTATCTCTATCCACTTGATACAAACTATGGAGATTCACGTAGAACAATACACATGGATTAACTGTACACATGATACAATACAATGTAATCTCTATCCACATGATACAAACTATGGTATCCTCGTAGAACAATACACATGGATTAACTATACACATAATACAATACAATGTAATCTCTATCCACGTGATACAAACTGTGGTATCCACGTAGAACAATACACATGGATTGTCTGTGCACATGATACAGTACAATGTTATTTGTATCCACGTGATACAAACTATGGTATCCACGTAGAACAATACACATGGATTGTCTGTGCACATGATACAATACAATGTAATGTCTATCCACGTGATACAATCTTTGGTGATTCACGTAGAACAATACACATGGATTGTCTATGCACATGATACAGTACAATGTTATTTGTATCCACGTGATACAAACTATGGTATCCACGTAGAACAATACACATGGATTTTCTGTGCACATGATACAATACATTGTTATCTCTATCCACGTGATACAAACTATGGTGATTCATATAGAACAATACACATGGATTGTCTGTGCACATGATACAATACAATGTAATGTCTATCCACGTGATACAATCTTTGGTGATTCACGTAGAACAATACACATGGATTGTCTGTGCACATGATACAGTACAATGTTATTTGTATCCACGTGATACAAACTATGGTATCCACGTAGAACAATACACATGGATTGTCTGTGCACATGATACAATACAATGTAATGTCTATCCACGTGATACAATCTTTGGTGATTCACGTAGAACAATACACATGGATTGTCTATGCACATGATACAGTACAATGTTATTTGTATCCACGTGATACAAACTATGGTATCCACGTAGAACAATACACATGGATTGTATGTGCACATGATACAATACAATGTAATGTCTATCCACGTGATACAATCTTTGGTGATTCACGTAGAACAAGGATTGTCTGTGCACATGATACAGTACAATGTTATTTGTATCCACGTGATACAAACTATGGTGATTCACGTAGAACAATACACATGGATTGTCTGTGCACATGATACAATACAATGTAATGTCTATCCACGTGATACAATCTTTGGTGATTCACGTAGAACAATACACATGGATTGTCTGTGCACATGATACAGTACAATGTTATTTGTATCCACGTGATACAAACTATGGTATCCAGTGGAACAATACACATGGATTGTCTGTGCACATGATACAATACAATGTAATGTCTATCCACGTGATACAAACTATGGTGATTCACCTGATATAATACACATGGATTCACTGTTCACGTGATACAATACAATGCAATCTCTATCCACGTGATACAAACTATGGTGATTCACGTGATACAATACACATGGATTCACTGTTCACGTGATACAATACACATGGGTTCACTGTACACGTGATATAATACACATGGATTCACTGTATACGTGATATAATACACATGGATTCACTGTACACGTTATATAATACACGTGATATAATACACATGTATCACTGTACACGTGATATAATATGATAGGTTGCAACATTGGTTACTGACTCCAATTTCGCCAGTTTTTTTATATAAAAAATAACTGGCTAGAATATAATAGTCATGCAGCATGCCATTCGTTGCATATGTAAATATCAATTTTATTCTATAATGGACAACGGATATACATCCAAGTAACACGCGCCTTTACGAAGTTCGTTAAGTTCATCTGTACTTCGACATGAATTAATGTACTGATTTATACACGTGGGTTTAACCTGACACCCCTTGTACAGGTGAATAAACTTACACTATAGGATCGCTTCGTTCTAGCCATTTGTACACGCAAAATGTTGTAACCCGATTATTTTTGCTTAAAAATGAATATTGACAGAAGGATGAAATACAGAATTCCTGTAATACAAAGGGCTGATTTCACATAAATGTCGTTCCTGTTTATCAGTAGCAATGTTAATTTAAATACAGAATTCCTGTAATACAAAGGGCTGATTTCACATAAATGTCGTTCCTGTTTATCAGTAGCAATGTTATTTTAAATACAGAATTCCTGTAATACAAAGGGCTGATTTCACATAAATGTCTTTCCTGTTTATCAGCAGCAATGTTAATTTTTACAAAAGGCACAAATGGGCCTTAGTCGCTCACATGCTTTCACCTGAAAGTGGACTTAGTCAATGAATGAATGAACGAATGAATGGTGTTTTACGACATATCGACAAAAAAATAGGTCGTTTTGTGCGCGCAGGAGTCAATGAAGAACTTAAAAATGAAAAAAATGAGAATGTTCTGTTTTATCATAGCATTCGGGTGCAAAATTCAAAGTCCCTTTACTGGGGCCAACTGGGGACCAATTAACAGTAGCCTCCAACAATTCAAACAAGTTTAAAATGCTTATATGCATCACACATAACAAATATCAACACATTTGGCTTATCAGTTCTTGAGGCGAAGAGTTTTGAAAAATAATTATTTGATCCCTTGCTGTCCAAATAAGAAAATTAAAGCGGCATAACCAGTAAGTGAAGATGTTTCTTTTATAAAGAAAGAAACAACTTGATTATGAATGACAAACATTTTCGTTATTCTTATAACGACCGATACCTCTTTTAGACGTGAATAAGTCGTGTTTTAAATCTAAATTTACTGATCAGTAATTCTAATATGCAAATTAGCTGCTTCGCTGATGCAATCGTTTACACTCGGCCCAATCATATTTGTGTATTAGAATTGTCGCTAGATATAAATACATATAATAATAAAGGACAAATATTGATTTTCATTTTGATGAACTCTACGTTTTTTGTTTTTGTTTTTTTTGTTTTTGTTGTTGTTTTTTTTTTGTTTATATTTGAAGCCGTTTGCAGAAAACACTGTTGCTAGGGAAATTAATAAATATTTAATACTTGTTATGGGATTTGAACTCGGATCGAGCGACAATCCGCATATATAACCATGCTTTGTAGGAAAACCTCAAGATCGGTGGTATAAATATATAATGAAACTTAACCGCTTATTTTAATTTAATCAATGATGCCCGGAAATTACAGAACGTTAACAAATATATCTACTAAGTCATTTGCGTTATTCCACGGGTCTGGTCGATAATAGCGAGTTTAAATACATTTTGTTTGTCAACGGTTAATGCACCAGATATGATCAAGATAGTCACAATTTATATTAACTATTATAATCATATCAGTTTTTATTTGATTTGAAAGGACATAAAAACTGGAAATATCGCTTTAGAACTCATTAGTTTCATCAGTTATGACTAAACAATACCTCAGATTTAAATATGATTAAATAATTCCTAAACTAGATGAGAAATGTTTTCCACATAGTATTCCTATGTAAAATTCAAAGTTCCCAAATAGGAGCACAATGAATCCTAGCTCGTTTATTTGAACAAACTTGACCCTCCTATTCATAAGAACGATCAATGTATACATATATTACAAAATATAAGCTAAGTGTGTTAAACAGGTGAAAGAAAATAACAGCACGCGAAAAACGATACCTGTGATTTTTGACAGGGTAGCAACACAACTTATCATTTAATATGTGAATTATTCATTATGTTTTTAAGTCACGGTAACACTTAACTCGGTCAAAACATTTGTTAAAATATTTGATTGATGTGATGTATTATATGAATTTATGTAAATTTACACAGAGACATGTAAATACACTGATTTATGCGCAGATGCAAGGAGCGATTACCCCACAAAAGTTGAATAACGAAGGACAGGACGGTGTGCGTGTGCGTGCGTGCGTGCGTTCGTGTGTAAGTGCATGCCTGTGTGCGGACGTGCGCGTGTGCGTGAGTTTAACGTTGTAAACTTTAATATAAATATTTTTTTTCAAAATGTTCAGGTACCTTTGTGAGAACTAGTATGTCAATGACTTTGAACAGCCCAACCGAAACGAGACCAGATAACAATGGTGAAACGAACCAAGATCCAGCTGAAAAAGAATGAAAAACCAAACATCAAAATATATTACGAGATAGGCGAAGTACTAATATTTTATCACTTAAAGTCCGATTTAAGTAAATTACAAATTTACAAAGAAGACAAAATAACCCAAAACTATATAAATATAGTGAGTGAGTGAGGTGATATGAGATGAGGTGATGTGAGGTGAGGTGATATGAGGTGAAGTGAGGTGAGGTGAGGTGAGTGAGTGAGGAGGAGGATGAGGAGGATGAGGAGGAGGAGCGAGTAAGGAGTGAGTGAGTGAGAGAGTAAATGAGAGAGAGAGTGAGTGAGTGAGTGAGTGAGTGAGTGAGTGAGTGAGTGAGTGAGTGAGTGAGTGAGTGAGTGAGTGAGTGAGTGAGTGAGTGAGTGAGTGAGTGAGTGAGTGAGTGAGTGAGTGAGTGAGTGAGCGAGCGAGTGAGGTTAGATGAATGAAAACTTTTACTGGGATCACAAGAAAGTGGAATTTTATAATAACATGCAGATAATACGGTAATAGATATAACTGATTTGTTAAGATACCATCTGTAAAATACTATTATGATGAAATTGTGCTTTTCAGGCGTTTACGACAGTTAGATATCAAAATTATGAATTTTGCAGTTTTATAGATGTATGACAGGAAAGAGGAGACTACTAACAAGAGGTAGAAGAAGTATGCATAAAAGAGAAGAATTTTAAAGATAGATGAAGAAAAGGTAGAATAATAATAAAAGAACAACAACATTACAACTACAATTATAAACGTATAAGAATAAGAAGAACAGCAAGAACGAAGTTGTCTGAGATATCATGATGAAAAAATACAAAATTGAAGAAGAAAAAGAAGAAAGAAAGAAATAATAAATGAATGAATGAAAAAAACCCAGAAATACGTTAATAAAGTAGAAAGAAAAGGTTTTAAGAGCAAAGACGAAACATACACTTTAACAAAAAATAACAAATGATAACCGTTTGATAGTCATGTATATACTAAAAACTATTTAACTATAAACTCATTGCAACATAAATGAAAATAAAGCAGACATATTTACCAATCATGGCAAGTTTCGCCCAGCCTATTCCTTTTAATCCATTCAACACTATAGAGAAGCCTAGTGTTGCACCAACTATGCTATGTGTACCAGAAACTGGAAGTTTTAAAAACGTTGCCACCAGTAACCAAATGCAGGAACCTGAAAAAGAAAATTGTTGATAAAAATTCTGAATGATAAATAATTACGTAGCTCGTCCCTGGTCCATAAAAAAGATATTAACTGTTGAAAACGTTAACATTTCTGAGTCCAGTCCAAGTCACTGATAGTTTTTCCGACTTATACAGCAAGTTTCATTTGAATCTGCTAAAAACTGTGAGAGGAGTTACTGATGCACGTTAAGACACAGGCAGGAGTAACAAACCTTGGTTAATACCCCTAAAAGGATTTTTTTGTTAGTCAAATGAATGTTCAAACCATCCAAAATGCTCACTTAAATAATAATAAAAAATAATGACAGACATAAATTGAGTAAACGCCTCTTTGCTACAAGGAAAGTCAACTGTTTTTATGCCGTGAGACATATTCCGGCAAATATTTAAAAAAAAACAACAAAAAAAAACAAAAACAAAACAATATTCTATTTGTCAAAATGTTTCTCTTCTCACCAACCTGTCAGCGCTGAAACGTTCCCAGCAAGAAATTCATCTTCAGTTCCGTTTGTGAAAATATCCGGCGAGATGATTCCTTTTCGTATGGTATTTGAAACCTTGGCGCCTATGGTAAAATAAAAATACATGCATTAATATATGTATCAGAATTATTCAATCAGTATTATGGACTAAAACTACAACATTCGTTATTATACGTGTAAGAATATCTCAAAACTTTACTGTCATTCTCTATGTTTTTTCGACTAAAGCAACTCTTTTATATGGATTGTGTCAATATATTTCAAATAGCTCAAGCAACATCCAATATTTAGTGATTACAAATTACAATTATACCATTGCTTTATATACCTTATTTTGACAAGGAAAATGAATGTGTTACCGGGTTTAAGCACCGTTTTTGCATTGTTATCTTGTTCTTGTGCTGCCCCTCATCACATATTTTCTTAACCCTTTACTTCATATATACGCCTTTGGACATCTCTAATATAGAAGGCTTTGGACACCTCTAATATAGAAGGCTTTGGACACCTCTAATATAGAAGGCTTTTGAATTATTGGGTGAATTATGTTTATATTAACTGACAGAGTGGAAAGCAGTGCAGGAAGTGTTCAGATTGCTCGTTGTGAGCAATCTGAACTCCCCTGCACTGTTTTCAAACGCCTTCTGTGATAGATGCTGTAAAACGCGTATCTATGGAGTAAAGGGTTAATGCAACGCTTGTACAACGCAGACATACAGTATACACTCAGCAACTTTGAAAATGCACCTCTTACATACGGGTAATTTTAGTTCAGAAAATGTCGTTCTATTTCAAAGAAAGTTTATATACGTTAAGAGTGACATCTCTGTCTGCTACTGTCAAAATATTCATGACTGAGACTTGAATTTATGACGCATTCTATCCCATTGTTTTCTAAGCTACCTATAAAAGTAAAAATTCACAGACGTTAATAATGAGTGTATGTATCCAGGCGAGTGATTCATACATTCGTTTTTTGGCGCATGCGAATTTATACTTTTAGGGGTAGCTTCGAAAAATGAAACCAAAAATGCATCAAAAGTTCAAGTCTCAGTCATGAAATGTTGACAGTAGTAGACAGAGATGGCACTCTAAACGTGTATAAACTTTCTTTGAAATCGGATAATATTACCCATAAGTAAGTGGTGTGTTTTGAAACTCCCTGAGTGCATATACATACGTATCCTTTCACAAGCAGAAAGAAGTTTCAGAAATGGATGAAATAACGAACGAACGAACGAACGAACGAACGAACGAACGAACGAACGAACGAATGATTGAAGGAATAAATGAATTTAATGAATTAATGAATAATTGACTGATTTAAATGAATAATTCATTATAACCAAAAGTAAGAGAAAAGAAAATAACAGCCCCTATCCCCATTCCCCACAAACTCACCCTTTGTACAGCTTAAGAAGAATTATATTTTCGGTCAATGAAACCTAAAAACGTGTTAGAACAATGATAAATATTTGAAAAATCTAATAATCAATTACTTGTCTTACCTACTAAAATTGCTCCAAGAATCTCAAATATGGTGCCTAATATACACGCTTGCCTCACTGTTAACACTTTTGCACCAACTGACGTTCCAAAGGAATTTGCGACGTCATTGGCTCCAAGTCCGAAAGCAAGAACAAACGCGACAATAAAACCGACTATAATTAGCCACAGCCAGCTGTCGTCAAAAAGCATCGTGTTGTTTTTCTAACAAGTTATCTTTACACTAAAAAGTAAAACAAAAATATTATTTAAATGTTGAAACATATATCATCCGTATATATACCGTGAACGTATGTTTGCTGTCGTCAAAAAGCATCGTGCTGTTCTTCTATCAAGTTATCTTTACACTAAAAAGTAAAACAGAAATATTAATAAAATGTTGAAACATATATCATCCGTATCTAAACCGTGAACGCATGGTTGCTGTCGTCAAAAAGCATCGTGTTGGTCAAGTTATCTTTACACTTAAAGGTTAAACAGAAATATAAATTAAATGTTGATATATATATTTACTAAGAACATATGGTTTCTGTCACAATTGTAATTGGAGAGATCATAATAGATATAGTCACATTGGTGCAAAAAGGTACCAAGTGCCTTCTTATTTCATATACACTTGGTACCCTTAGCACCAATGGGACGATATGTTGTACTCAAAGATCGGATAATATGGGGAAAGAGCAAGGTTGTTGGCAGATTTAATTAATAGGAGGTCTAAGGATGGCGCATACATTATGATAATGGTTGTTCTTATCGGAATGTGGAATGTGATTTTATATATCTATATGTATTATATATTTATATGTGTATATATTTATATGTGTATATATTTATATGTGTATATATGCGCATGTGTATGTGTATAGATACATTGTATTAAAATCGTATGCATATAAAAAGAGGTTGCAAATTCTAATAAAAATATGTGAAGCGCATGGTTTAGTCAGTGTTAGAGCATCGAACCTAGGACCGGAGGGTCGTGGTTTCGATCCTCTCCCATGGCTTTGTGTGGTGTCCTTGAGCAAGACAATTTTTTCCACATATTCTTAGTACCAGGAATAAGTTTAAAACTAAGATTTCAACAAATCCTTTTCATAACAAAAATCCCGTTTAAAAATAGAATTTCGATATTATCTCACCCTAATTTGCTTAACTATTCACCTATTTTACATAAGTTACTATACTCCTCAAATAGTTGACATCATTTACTTCATTATTTACATATTTTTCTTTTTTTAAAGATTTCTACATAGTAAAATAATATGGAAAAAAACTATAATCACGCCATCATACTAAGGGTGGAAATATAGGCCTACGTCGGATCATTTATCGAAAGTATAAACTTAAACGTGTCCAGTTTCACAAAAGCACTACTCTGAAGCCTCTACACAGTTTATTTTCAGTTTTTTACAACTGTCTGCACAAGAACATAAATATCGCCCCATCAGGGCAATAAAATCCAACGTGTATATGACATTTTGAACATTTTCGCACTAACGAGGCCTTAAATACACACTTCGACAGTCACACGATCTGAGCACAAGTTCATTTCCGGAAGTTGATATCCTGATTATCGTGATAGCTTGGTTAAAATACATTTTTCATTTATATAGCAGTAGCCTGTGGACAAAATGGTCAACGTATAGTTAATTCATCAAAACAATGGAAGAGGAGGTGACAAGGTTAGGTCATAAAGTATGCACGAGCGAAAAGGCCTTCCTTATATCAAGTTATATCAGATTTTTTTTTTCAAAATCCACTCCTCCACCAGTCAGTTTAAAAATGCCAAAATAATACAATAAAAAGGGATTTCTGAGATTAGACAAAAATAGATCTACTGGTTAAGATTGAAACGTATTTTGTGACGTATCAAATGAGACTCTGGATTTCTTTAAGATTTCAAACTGGTAATACAGTGTATTACTTTCTTGATAAACTGGTGACCTATGAACCCAATGGGCTGGATGCCAAACCTGGTGACCTATGAACCTGTTGTGTTTGTGGTATACACAGGAACACATAATAATACTATTGAAGTAATGGAACTAAAGTGAACGACACAAAGCGTCTGCTCTAACTAAGATGTTTAATGCTCAGTATCAAAGTAGCAAGTGATTCATGGTATGGAAACGCATGTAATTATAGAGGCAAATCTTATTCTAAGTAAAGGGAAGTAACTACGACATATAATATACTAAAGAGTAATCATGAGTAATGAACACATGTTTAGATGATAATACAACAGAACCAAATGGGCTGGGTGCCATGTCATTTTGTCAGTTGTATATATGTTTAACATAATGAATGTATTTGTTATCTTATCTTATTATAGATTTTTTCATCTTAGAAAGAGTCCGCATGACGAGTTGAAGGTCGTCAAGCAGTATTTGACTGCTATCTATTTTTAGATTGGCGATTTCGTTTCAGTTTCACATTTGATACCATGCAACCAAATAAGGGTTTGTATTTTAACGACATTGGTGAACACGATAAAATATCGTTTTTATCATATTTTGACGGATTTGCAAGATCAAATAATTCGTTTTATTTATTATTGATAAAGATATGTACGAGGTTTGTATACGTTTACAAAATAAACTTATTTTTTAGAAATTTAGAACAATTTTTCCTGATACTTTAAGCTGTGTATTTTTAATAAAAACAAAAGTTGTCAGAAGACCAACAAAGCTCGCCTGTGGGTGTCTAAGTCCAAAAAGGACCATAACTGTGCCAAAATGCAATCCAGAGTTATGGTTCTTGTCTCTGTGTGTTCCATTGATGATGGTGAACACACATGCGAAGTTTCATTCACATCCAATGAGTGGTTGCATAGATATCTTAAACATAAACGCAAAAGTTTAACCTGGGTGTCTACAGACGACGACGCCGACGACGACGCCGACGATAACTGGATGGTTTGTCTAAATATTTGTCCATTATAATTCTAGCAGATCATTTTTGAAGTTGACTATAGACTTCATGAGATCAGAAGAACAGCTATCTAGCGTTTAATTTCAAAATCCTTTTAGTGTTATATTACGTGTATGTCTAATCTCTTACACTATAATTCGAATGTTCAACATCTATAAGCGAAAGATGTCGCACAAAGTCAAAAAATAAATAAAACCTTAACAGGAAGCGGTCACTTTGGGTATAATAAATACGTAACATACTCTCGATAAGAATTCTTTAAGCTTGTCAAATATTTACAGAAGAACAGTGCATTTGCATAATAGGTCACGCGGTCATGAGCGGATTCATTTCAAGTTAAAGGGTTTTGTTGGTTTGTTTGAATACTAAGCGACAATGTGGAGCGCGTGGTCAAGTGGTAGAGCACCGAACCTATAATAGGAGGGTCGTGGGTTCGATGCTCTGCTACGGTTTTGTGTGGTGTCCTTGAGCAAGACACCTTTTCCGCATATATTTAGTACGGATTCTATCCAGGAAGAATTCGAGCGAGATTTGTTTAAGCTGTAAGAACTTGTTTCATAATAGAAGTAAAATAGCTAAGTTTAAACTTAGCGTCAGTTTTATGTCATTGACGGCTAACAGACGATCAACTGTTTGACTAACATGAACTCTAGTTAAATTCTTATATAACACAAACTCCTAAACACACTTTAATTATAAACAGACGATCAGTTAACCTAACCACTCTTTCCTGGGAGGATCCTAGAACCTAGAAAGTTAACCAGTACTCGAGCACACCCTATCTCCGCAAGTAACTGATAACGTTTCCTCTTATATCAGCGGTGAGCGACGAATGTCAATGAGACACAATGTCGTATATAAATCATCATTGAGACTAACCGGGTGGAGATTTGATATGAACATTTTGCAAATCAATTCTCTATTGATCTGATCAAAGGAGTTAATCGGTATTTTTTTAAATATGCGCAAAAGTGCTCTGTTTCCTTCTTCAGTTCAAAACTTGATTTATTGCAGTTCTTACTGTAAAAAATAGCAATACTTTCCTTTATTTTATTTTCCATAGTTTTATCTTGTGAAATAATTGTGCGTTGTATCAGTTTACATTTTTTTTAGAATGGCTACGTTAAAGTTTGAACTTCCATGTATATGTTTTACATGTATACATGTGGCGAAAATAAAGATAATACTACATATTAAAATAAAATACTCAGAGGGGTTGGGGCGAATAATGAAATAGAGAAGGTACGGGAATTCCAGACATTTTTTTGCCGATTTTTTCAAACAAAGTACGTAATCATGTTTATATGAACAAAGAGAGAGAGAGAGAGAGAGAGAGAGAGAGAGAGAGAGAGAGAGAGAGAGAGAACAAACAAACAAACAAACAAACAAACAAACAAAAACAACAAAAAAACAATAAATAAATAATTAATTAATAAATAAATAAATAAATAAATAAATAAATATGAATGAATGAATGAATGAATGAATGAATGAATGAATGAATAAATAAATAAATAAATAAATAAATAAATAAATAAATGAATGAATGAATGAATGAATGAATGAATGAATGAATGAATGAATGAATGAATAAATAAATAAATAAATAAGTTATTCGGTGCTATGACTAGTTGGTGTGCATGTTTAAAAGCGCTGGCCTATAAAAACTTGCAAAGTCGTTTGACAAGGTCAACACCGGCTGTCTTTTACTATTCTATCATTAAATAAATTTTAATTTTAGCCTGATTTAATTTAAATGTATTTATTTTAAGTTAAAACAACTTATACAAATCGCACTCGAAGTCGTCCTGGGTAGAACCAGTTATAAGCATATACGGAAAACGTATCTTGCTCAAGGTCACCACACATAGCGACCCTCCGACCCTGGGTTCGGTGCTCTGCCACTGGATCACCTTATTTAAATTGTATTAAACGTGACTGGTTCATTAAAGCTCAGATTCGTGTCTCTTGACATCGTTAAGAACTTGAGGCATGTCGTTAATAAACAGTATTGAAATATACCCAACATGCCTAAGTTTATCGATTTGCTCAAGTCAGAAAATAACAGTACAATAAATAACCGTATTATTGTTATATTAAAATCTTTTCAAATCAGAAACCTAGCTATATATAAATTTGATACACGTGTATTTTCAACTTCAATTTGTATGTAGTATCATGCCATGTTATAATAATTTGCTGACGCGACTCTTACAAGCTGTTTGCGTGCGCATCTTCTCCAATTTCAAGTTTACTTTGCTCTTAATGTATATGATATGCTTTATACCGTGAAACTAATATTGTAACTATTACTAAGTCTGCCTAGTGTGTATTAGAGGGTAAACAATGTACTTTATAAACAGTGAAACCATAAACGTAAGCCACAATGTATAATAGTTCTAAAAATACAGTCAAAGTGGTGTAAGCGGTCACATACATTAAGCTGCCATCTGTCTTAAGCAACCATATATTCTATTTCTCATTTCTATACTTTTTGAGTAAATTAACCTTTATTGAGCAACAACTTGTTTTAAAAGGACGCTTTTACTCTTCCATTGGCTGACTGCTTAAGATCTGTTTCTATTTACAGGTGTACGCCTTGTATGAGCGATGTTTTTATTTTTAATGCAAATATATTAGCAAATCAGCAATAGTCATACACTACGGCTATATACAACACAAAATTATTTAAAATATGACAGAGTCATACAAAACGTTAAATTCAAAACACAAAAAATACACATATGTACATAATCAAATTCAGAAAAAGTCACAGTATTTTCAAAACATCTACAACTACAAAATCATAAAACCTTTTTATAGTTTATACTAATTTATTTTAGCTTGATTGCTAAGGAAAGAATGCTCAGCGCTTAATAGTAGAATCAGGCTTAATGTTGTTGTTTTAGAGGGCGGTCCGAGCTGTGAATTGAACTCGCAACCTCTGGTGTGAGCCGCATAACCGTTTAAAATTGCACTCAAGAAATAAATGGCTGTGAAAAGCTCGTCTTAGCTAAATATCTTCGCTTGTAAATTTTACATGTCCAGCATTGAATGTTTTTAAAGTGTTAATATTTCAAAATGCACTGTTTTAATACAATTATTTCTAATATATTTAGTATAAGCTAAGAGAAAATGATACACCGATTTGACAACCTCCTAACTGCAAACTCTGCAAAAACGATTTTCCCTTTGTACATTTGTGTAGCTCCAACCTTCAATTTCTAAGTGTTTAACTCAGACGAAATTTTGTTTAAATTCTGCAGTATGTTTCATTTAGAATATAATCCCAAGTAATTTTCATATTCAAACCTTTAATAAACTTTTTTTGGCATATTTTCTATTCCAACTTAGTAACTTCTGATCACAACATGGATAAATAATTAGCGCTAAAATAGAAATAACACCAAATAACACCAAATCCAAATATATTTAAAAGCACATGTTTACTACCCGCTAAACAGTGGGCAGTTTGAAAGGTACATTGTTCATTTAAACTTTAAGATCAATAGAAATGGTTCTTTTCATAGTTTTTCCCTATAGTTTTCAATGTTGTTTAAATATAGCATATACTGACACTCGTTGTAGTTCACCCAGTAAACTTTCTCACATTATTTACTTGGACCGGACTTGGCTCGAACACATGACGCCAGTGGCGAGAGTCAGATAATTTGCCATTAGGCGAAATCGCCGTAGACCTTAATTCTCGGCCACGGAGGACCATTTATCGGCTAAATTGTATGTCAATCAATAACTGCATTCAGTGAGCCAACATATGTATTCAATATATAATAGTAATTTTGTCCAACACTACCCGTACACAAACGGTTACGGTGAAATACGAAACTCTTCATGACCACTTTAGACATAATTATCGTAAACACGAAGGGTCAAAATGTAATTGCAATATCTATATATTATTTCTGCAAGCAGCCGTCTGTAAATTGACGTATCTCCTCCGAAACCGCTTGAAGGAACGTGCTAATTTTTCGTATGTGGGGCTTTATAAATGTGGCGAAGAAGATAAGCTATGTGGCAAAGTGGATAATGTATCAACGTAGCTTCAGGAAAGATTTTCAATCACCACGATCGCAGATTCAGTCACTATCGCCATGGAACTTGCCGGTATTTGCTGCCACCTGTGAATGGTGAAACACACCAATAGGGTGCCGGTATTTGCTGCCACCTGTCAATGGTGAAACACACTACGTAGGGAGCAATCGGTATTTGCTGCCACCTGTCAATGGTGAAACACACTACGTAGGGAGCAATCGTTGCGTAAAGTGTGATGCGTAAAGATTAAGTAATAAAGCTAAGTTAGGAAGAATTTTTGTATTTTATTGAACAGAACTGGAACCTGATGAAAATGCTCCCCATGCAAGCCAGTAGTTCGACAATCTGCCGCTATCACGTGCTGCCACACAACGAAGGGAGCAATCATTGCACTACAACTGAATGATAACACATGAAAATTGTGATGATAAACAGTATGATGCGTACGGATTAAGTAATAAAGCTATGTTAGGAAGAATATTTGTATTTTATGGGACAGAAGTGGTACGTGATGAAAGTGCACTTGCTTCTCCCGCCTGCTACTGTATGCTCCCGGTACCATGCAATGAATGCTCCCCTCGCTCGCCAGCATTTCGACATTCAGCCGCTATCATTATTTCTATCAGACAGTTTTCGACGTTTTTCATGTTTTTTATAGAGTTCACATCACTTATTAAGGTAAGGGGAACGCGGAAAAGGTTAGGGAAACGCAATTTAGGGAAACGCAATAACAGTTACACCCTACCGTCAATATGTTTATGCGGTTTATAAAGCTTGATTGAATGTGCGATTCCCTGTTCGAAAATAGGTGCCGCCTACATATAACGTAAGCATGACAAATACATGAATCAGTACGACTGTCCAGAAATAGGTGATCGGTACAATAGGTGTGCTCACAGCTTAATAAGGCCCGCACCAAACGGAGCCAATTTTTAAGAATTTTAAAGCTTGATTGAATGTGCAAATCCCTGTCCGGAAATAGGTGCCAATGACGAGTGGAAGCATGACAATGCATGTTGAATAGTATGCCAAGTATGCTTATCCGCAAATGGGTGACCGGTAAAATGGGGGTACTCACAGCTTAATAGGCACTTGCCAAACAGAGCCAAATAATTTTATAGGCCCTGGAAATTACATCCTCAACACCGTGCGCAGCACGGGTCATTGCTTGAGAATAATTTTGCCACAGTCAACCAAACCATGCTCCACCAAACACCTGCCTCAACTCCGTGCGCAGCACGGGTAATAGCTAGTCAATTATTAAATCGCTGAAAATGGTCCGCCGTGGCCAAATGGTCTCAGGCCATGGCCAAGTGATCTCGGGCGATGCCGTCTAGCGGTCCCGGGTCTCTCTCCCCTAAAGCTGTTGGGTGGAGTCCGGCTCGGTCCAAAAACTTTATTTTAGAAAGTTTGTCAGTTACTTGCAAAAAGATGGTGATTGTTCTCAGATTCACTCTGAGGTCGCCCTCCGTCAATATAACTAATTATGTCATACATAACCTGTCGTGTGTTAAAATAGAGTTAATAAGCCACATTAAAGATAAACAACATCGGGAGAAAAAAACTTGACTTACCGCTTAGTGTTATCATCAAATGCTCACATTACAATGGATACTACGGCAGTGTTAATGCGATGTCTGTTTATATAGGTCTGGTTGAAAAAATACTGTAGTAGGGTATCATGTCACGTCAAGCATACGTTTATGTGCGGATCCAGGATTAATAGTCAATGGCAGAGCTGGATTGGTTTTAAAGTTTATTTTCTGAATCAAGAATTTAAATGATTACGATTTAAATAATATTTTTGAATATCAGGGGACGCGAGGGAGGGAGAGGCGGGCGTGAATATCAGGGGACGTGAGGGAGGGAGAGGCGGGCGTGAATATCAGGGGACGTGAGGGAGGGAGAGGCGGGCGATGTACGGGAATTGGGGAGGGGTGGGTTTAGATACGTGCTCGTATTTTACTCCCTTGGATTCACCAGGAACAAAAACTAACGAATTTAAAAAACTAGGTATCGACGATAGGTTATTCAAATTAAGTTGAGCCAAATTTTATAAATTCAAAAGTAATGACAAACTCATACATATCATATCATATGATATCATATCATATCATATCATATCATATCATATCATATCATATCATTTACGTGACGCAAAAACTGATATTGAACTGAATATTGAAATGGAACACACATCCATTTCCCGAGCAAAAGAGGTTATGTATTATATGTACTTTATATTAGACTACGCATATCCTATCACATCACGTAAACCACCCATTCTCAATAGGCAACTTTAACATATGTGGATGTAATTTTACTTGCGGGAGCATATTGGCCATTTTCGAGTTATTTTATACGTTGAACATCTAACGACAAATATTGTAATACTTGTCATCTCTTTCGTACGTCCACACTGTGTGACCGTAATTAGTTTGAATATTTTAAAATTAATGTCTTTTGGATGCTTTTTCTCTTGTTAGTCTTTTCACATCTGTATTGCATTTAAAATGTTAATACACTGATTTTATGGGCCATTTATTTGTTGTGGAGATACATTTATTACAACTGTTATATACTAGTACTTTCCTTGTGTCATTCAAAATACCCCTTTAATGTTTACATACTTGTTGTGGAGACACGTTTATAACAAATGGTATATACTAGTACTTTCCTTGTGGCATTCAAAATACCCCTTTAATGTTTACATACTTGTTGTGGAGATATGTTTATAACAAATGGCATATACTAGTACTTTCCTTGTGGTATTCAAAATACCCCATTAATGTTTACATACTTGTTGTGGAGATACGTTTATAAAAAATGGTATATATTAGTACTTTCCTTGTGGTATTCAAAATACCCCATTAATTATAACATACTTGAGTCAAGTTTAGAATCAAAAGTTGGAATTTTATAAATCGTTTTTCTTTGTTTTTCGATATTTAAGGTGTAAGCCTATCATCGATTTTTTGTTCTTTATTCTATAGTAAATAAAAACGTTTGCATGCTTGGCATTCATAGAGAGACCCAAATGAAAGAAATGAAACTTACATTTTATTGTTTGTCAACCTCTGCACTACCAAAATATGATGAAAGAATTTGGGATGTAGCATATAAGATTGTTTAATGTTCAGTGTGTATTGTGTCTTAACTTTGTAACTCTTTGGTCATTGGCGATAGTTTCACACATGTTAAATATCGAAAACCGAAATGCTTGTACCAATCTAACAGTATGTGTTTGCCAGTATAATGGACAAGACGTGTATATTTATGGTCCATATAACGTTGTTATGAACAAGGTACGAGTACATAAATACTAATGTTTTGCTCATTAAACAAGTTTATTAACATGACAATAATATGTATGGCCTATTTTAATGGGGTTTCACGCTATATTAACACTTTACTAGTTTTATTGATGGAGGGCGACCTCATGCCCATTTTTGCTCAGATAGAGCAGAACCACTGGTATTCCGCAAGTAACAGGAACCGACGGATCGTACAGCCATATGAGTCCTTACACGAATATAACAAACTAACTTAGTTTTTTTCTTTCTATAAACATTATACAACTGATAGATATTCATGGTTCCAAATAAAAATAACCATACAATAGGAATAAAAGTAGTAAATGGAAAGATGAGTAAGAGATGAAATGTGTAATGCCTGGTGTTTGATGTCAATGAGGCCAGTCTGCATCATTCATTGGAGAGATTGTCACACTGTATTCATATTTGTGTAATAAGCATGATATTGTCCGTATGGTTTTACCTCGCACTCATTGATATTCACCATGTTCGGGGCGTTTAACCCTTTACTTCACATAAACGCCTTTGGACGCCTCTAATATAGATGCCTTTGGACACCTCTAATATAGAAGGCTTTTGAATTATTGGCTGAATTATGTTTCTATTAACTGACAGAGTAATCTGAACTCTTCCTGCACTGTTTTCAAAGGCCTTCTGTGATTGGTGCGGGAAAACGCGTATCTATGGAGTAAAGGGTTAAACGTCTTCTCCGTGCAGCTATTCGTGTGTGCGATATCATGCCGATTTATAAATGTATTGGTATCGGTTTATCAAGACATAGTACCACCGTTGGAAAAAAGGAAGTGCTTCCGCGGGGTAGTCTCATGATGGCTGTTATAAATAATCCTTGTTTCTTTTTCTTTAAAAGTGTATTTTCTTTATTTTAATGCTCATTTTTTAATTTGAATGGCATTGTTGATTTATTTTAAACATTTTGAAAGCATTGCCATGTTTGAATTGTGAATTTAGAAGAAAACAATTGATGCTTGGAAATTAGGGTATGTATACATGATTTCGGAAGTCTACTTTCACTTTCTCAACAGTGTACAATGAGCAGAAAAAAACTCTTGGATGACACATGACCCCTACTTTTCTCTTCATATTTTGGTTTGTGCAGAGGTTGACAAACAGTAAATGCAAGTTTCACTTCTTACATTTGGGTCTCTCTATGAATGCCAAGCTTTCATATTTTTATTTACTACAGAATAAAGAACAAAAATCAATGGTGGGGTTGCACATCATCAGTAATATCGCCATTTACGTTCGGACACTGAATATTAACTTATAGATTTACACGGAATATTCACGGGTGCCATGTAATCATATGGCACAACAGTTGCTTCATTTATTTTTGGAAAAATGTTTATTAGTTCGTGGTCTATCAGTAGAGCACCGAACCCATGATCGTGGGGTCGTGGGTTCGATCCTCCGCCACGGCAATGTGTGGGGTCCTTGAGCAAATCATTTTTTTTCCACATAGCTTTAGTACTGGTTCTACCTAGGAAGACTTCGAGCGTGATTTGTCTAAGTTGAAAGAATTTGTTTCACAATCAAAGTAAAATAAAATAGATTTTAACTAAATTAGTTCATGTATACGCGTTTACAGGGCCCAATTTTGATTTTACTAATCTAGTGGTCAATCGGCGGACATACCAACCTTCACCTGTTTTATCAATAGATTAACGCTATTAAACTAGCTTGCTGACCTTTTAGGGTCAATTTATATTGTTTTGTATCCCCGTTGAATATTTAAGCAAGTGATTTGTTGCAGAGATAATAGATTTCATTGTATTTTACTTGTATAGAGTTTAGCGTCACTTTCAACAATTTTTCACCGATATCGCGACGGTGTCTACTTGAGACACTATCCTAAACGCTGCCTCACTGGAGTATTATTCCGCAGACACGTGGTATGGTACCCCGCCCCGTCACATTATACTGAAATCGGGCCAACCAGACCTAGAACTCTCTTAATGCTGAGCGCCAAGCGAGACGTTTCAAGTACTATTTTACAAGTCTTTGGTATGACCTGGCCGGGATGAAACCCACGACCTCCGGTATGCGAGCGAGGCGGACACTCTACCACAAGATCACCGCTGCGGTATTTCATTGTAAGACTGCCTCCTGGCTAAACACTTATTTTTGAAGACCTCTGTTAATGTCACAGCCGGGCCTCGACCTGATGATTCACGGTGACTGTCCATACCCGCTGAAACTAAACTCTAGGTATAGATACTTGATATACAGTCTGTGCCGCGTTCAGCACCGTTAAACAGCAAACACGTTTAATGCCTGGTTCCCTAAAATTAACGTGTACTGCGTGCTAATATGAGGTTGAGCCAGTGTCCAGGAAAATATGTTAGCTAACGTTATCAAACGTTTGGCCGAACTGAATGCAGACTCTGTACTAACTTACAAATGACTAAAACTCCATGCATCATAAACTACTGTTTTGAAATAACAGTCGTCACATGACTACGCTTTGGAATGTTGGTCTGTGTTTGCAGTTTCAAAGTTAACAATATTTAAATCATATGCAAAAAAGGGACTTTTACTCGAGTTTCAATTTTTTTATTTTGAAAGATCAACAAAAAGTAACCCTCTAACTTGTTTACTTTAGATGTGTTATAGTTCATGGACATAGAGTTGTTATTCGGTTTAAATTAACTAAATAACAACTGCAATGTCAATGTACTAGAACACAATAACAACACAATAAGTCGCTGTGTCATAGCGGTATGTTTTGTATATCGATACTAAACACCGAAATACTCAACGTTATATGGCGCAATTGGTAATTTGTACCGATCAACTGATCTAATATCGGCGTTAGTATGATTTAAATATTGGATGAGATTAATTTTGCTTATTTAAATATTTAACGTCATTTTATGCTATCGATGGCTTATAGACGATTAATTTACCTAACCATTCTTTCCTGGGATCCTGGACGGTTATAACCAGCTCTCGAGTACATCCCATGTCCACAAGTAACTGATTAACTTGATTTGAACCACAGGCGCGAGACGAATGACAATGAGACGAATGCAGTATATCAATCATCACGAAGACTGACCGGGAGGGGATTCGAACTCACAACCTTTGGACTGTTGGTCAGACGCTCTGCAGACTGAGCTAACCTAACCCGGCGGCTAAGACTGAATAGAAAGTGTGCCAGTTGCTCTTTGGAATATTTTGTCTAGTCTGTATCAGAACCTATAATATCTCCCGAATCAGTTCTATTAACCCCCAATGAAAAAGTAAGGAAGTATATGCCTGTCCCACAGTTCATAGCAATTGAACATTTACTGAATTGTGACGTCATTTAAACTTTCTGTTGAAGCAACTGACCAATCATCGTGCTCAAACATTGCTATTTTACGGACCCAACTGGGAGAGCTGGGTCCGAATATTGTGTGAATTTGATATATAAAATAACGCTGGTAAATAGGTAAATTATTTCTAAATATCAAATAGGATTCAACATAACGATAAACAAATATCTACAACAATCATAAGTTTATTTAACATTCACAGCCGCAAAATTCAAATATTTAAAATGTTCAAACAAAACCATAATTTATAAGAACCAATTTAACTTTACTATTATCAATATTTCATGATATTAAAATTTATATCTACAGGAAGCATAGGCAGTCAACACTAAATATTCTACAAAACCAAGATATTATCGTCTGTAAGGTATTGACCTACCACCCATGAATAGTCCGTGCATATCCGTAACTTGGTTTTCGTTGTCCGGATATAAATGGTGATATTACTGTTGCATTCGGACCAACTCGCGTATTATCCTAAATAAACCGAAGGTTGACGGAATTGGCCGAGTATTTACGATTGATTACTGTTAATAACCCGATGTCAAAATATTATTAAGTCGACATCATATCGTACACACGATTAGCTGCAGGGAGAAGACGTTTTAACGTCCGGACATTTTGAGGAAGATTAATGAGTGCCAGGTAAAAGCTTACGAACAATAATCCATGATCTCTCTGGGGACATCAGATCACACAGAAAACAGACTCACATACTCCGTATTTCTGTATCTAACTCACGATCTTCATATACGGTTGGAGGATCCTCCGGGGGGCCGAGCGGTCTACGGCACTGTCGTCTATTGATCTCATCGCTAAGGTTGTAGGTTTGAGTCCCGCTTGGTCTAATAACCTTATGTGAGAAAGTGTACCAGTTCATTGCGGAATGACGGTGGTACTATTCAGATTCAATATGCGGTCTACTTCCACCAGTAAAAGTGGATATGCCATATATAACCTGAAAATTGTTGGAAATGGCGTTAAAGAAACATTAAAAATATGTACAGTTGGAATTATTTCGAGATATACTACCTACGTAAGTACGAAACCACACTCAACCGTGTCACCTGATCCAACCTGGTCACATGATCCAACCTGGTCACACGATCATGCCATTCCTTAACTGGAAGAAGTTTACGAACTTCTTAGAGTAAAATTTGAAGTCATGAAAAATCATTTAGTGTGTTGTTTACTTATTTTACTATCTTTTGTTAATCTTATTAAAATTATTCTTTCTAAAGTTGCAAAAGTCTTTGTATTGAAATTCCCTTTTTGCATAAAAAACAGCTTGCCCATTTTCAATGTTCTAGTCAGAAGCTCAAAACTGGTTGTCACGAACAGGTAGAAAGAGAAGACCGAAAGTGTATGTATTGTTATAATCATGCAAATATAAACATTATAGAAGACGAATATCATGTATTCTTTCTGTGTCCGAGATATGCGTATCTGAGACTACAATATGTACAGTCTTGGTATTCTGGTGAGAATAACTTAGAAGATTTTTATCAGCTACTACAACTAAATGATACCTTCAAACTTAGGAAACTAGCTGCATATGTCCACTTTATTTTGGTACGAAATGAATTACAATTATAATAAAAAGACTATTGATAAAATATTTCCACATCATAAATTGTATGCCATATTTCATTTTATATTTTGACACTACTAAATATTTGTAAATAATGCTATGTATTTTTGAGCCGGAGGCCTCTGTTTACGAAATAAAGGATTTATATTGTATTGTATTTATATATTAATGCTCGGTAATGAATGCCACTAAACAATTGGATTTTTGTGAGACTACCCCGATTCGGACAATGTTACAAGTCTTACAATATAAACATTTTGACAATATACCATACTCGGCATTTACCCAAAACAAATATTTGATAAACTACTAAAATTACGGTACGGTGGGTGTTGCGAAATGTGTGGCCATGTGTGATTTCATGTTTCCCTTAGTGTTAAACCTTTTTCCACAGGCGCTACATTCGAACGGCTTATCTCCAGTATGTATTCGCATGTGCATCGTCAATGCAAAGTTTGTTGCAAATGGTTTCCCACATATTTTACACGTGTGTTTACAGAAGGGAACGCTGGTCATCAAAGCTGTATTGTACGGTTTGCCACCAGTTTGGTTCTCCAAATGCTGGATGTTTGTGTGTAGACGAGGACGTTCTTGTTGTTGCTGTTGATGCAACAAATACTCTGGAATATTTGGGTATTGACTTCTGTTGGCTTGTAATGCAGTCAAGTTGACTCTATCTGAAGTAGAAATATACATGTTCATGTTCAGACTTAGAATGTGCGTACATATATTTGTTAATCTGGTGAGCCTATCTACGATGCAATCCAAATCTACAATACTGAGACCTTCAGCACCTCAGTTGAACTGACATCAGAACAGCTTATATACTGGGATGTAACATGTGACACATCTGGACGGTAGGGACAGTTCATATGCATTTAATGACACTAATGGTAACTTGTATAGGTATAATATAGTAGGATCCATTTTATTATTACTATTCATATTCTATATAAAAGACGAAACGGCGTGGACATGTGTTGAATCAAGAACATACAGTGATTTCAGAGAATTTTGGTTATTATTTCATGCAATTAGATTCATAGCAACAGTGCTTCCGATTTCTGGATAAGAGAAATACAAGTTCACTATGTATGATATATACTTCAGGTTACAATGACTAAGTACCATCCATCCTAACACAAACTCCAATTACAACCTCAAGTAACAAATATTAACTCACACAAACTCTAATTACAACCTCAAGTAACAAAGATTTACTAACACGAATTCTAATTACAACCTTAAGTAACAAAGATAAACTAACACAAACTCCAATTACAACCTCAAGTACCAAGGATAAACTAACACAAACTTCAATTACAACCTCAAGAAACAAAGATTAACTAACACAAACTCCAGTTACAACCGCAAGTAACAATGATTAACTAACACAAACTCTAATAACAACCTACAAACTCTAATTACAACCTCAAGTAACAAGGATTAACTAACACAAACTCCAATTACAACCTCAAGTAACAAAGATTAACTTACACAAACTCCAATTACAACCTCAAGTTACAAAGATTAACTAACACAAACTCCAGTTACAACCTCAAGTAACAAAGATTAAATAACACGAACTCCAGTTACAACCTAAAGTAACAACGATTAACTAACACGAACTCCAATTACAACCTCAAGTTACAAAGATTAACTAACACAAACTCCAATTACAACATCAAGTAACAAAGATTAACTAACACGAACTCCAGTTACAACCTCAAGTAACAAAGGTTAACTAACACAAACTCCAATAACAACATCAAGTAACAAAGATTAACTAACACAAACTCCAATTACAACCTCAAATAACAAGGATTAACTAACACGAACTCAAATTACAACCTAAAGTAACAAAGATTAATTAACACAAACTCCAATTACAACCTCAAGTAACAAAGATTAACTAACATAAACTCCTGTTTCAACCTCAAGTAACAAAGATTAACTAACACAAACTCCAATTACAACATCAATTAACAAAGATTAACTAACACAAGCTCCAATTACAACCTCAAGTACCAAGGATTAACTAACACAAACTCCAATTACAACTTCAAGTAACAAAGATTAACTAACACAAACTCCAATGACAACCTCAAGTAACATAGATTAACTAACACAAACTCCAGTTACAACCTCAAGTAACAATGATTAACTAACACAAACTCTAATAACAACCTACAAACTTTAATTACAACCTCAAGTAACAAGGATTAACTAACACAAACTCCAATAACACGTTCTGATTCAAATTGACCCTTTTCTGAAAAGGTCAAAACTATTGATATTTGTAACTTCTGTTCTCGCGATGCTCATTGAGTATCATTTAAATGATCGGCATGGTCGTTTTATAAAAATACAATAAGAAGATCAAGCCAGCATGCCTGTTTGTAGATTATATGCTTTCAATCTGGCTGAATTCAGTCATTTACATGTGGTTTTAGGTTTCACTTAATATTTTTGCTGGATAATTAATTGAACTTGTATCATTTAAAAGTGAAATGGGCATTATCAAATATAAGTTAATCCTGATGAAGTGATTGGCTGAATTCAGTCAAACTTTAGATGAGTTAACACGAATAACAAATGCTGCATATAAAATCGATATTTGCCATTCCAGCTCTTCACTGGCTGAATTCAGCCAAACTTTATATTTAGAAGTCAGTTTGCAAACCTGCTTTTGAAGGAAACCATTTTGCTTGCTGGCTGAATTCAGTCAGTATTAGGCATCTCACAATACAACATGAAAACTACGGAAAGTCTTTTATACATTTCATATCGTTCTTCTGTAAAATGTACTTGGCTGAATTCAGTCAGTAGGATCAAATTTGGTTATCAGACAATTTTGTTAGCGTTCTTTAAGTTTTATGAACGTTTAATATATAAAATGAAAAATGAACAAATGATATACTAGAACAAAATTTTATAATCCATCTTTTTATTATTTGATAATGTATTTTAATAAGATCCTTAGCCTGTATTATGCTAATATACATTATACAAAAATTCAATGTCGTCAAATTTGGCTCTAATGAAATATAGCTGTTTGATTTAAATGAAGATAAAATAGTATCTAATAAATATAAGCTGTACTAATGGGAAGTGATCATTTAATCCAAATATGAAACAAGAATGTGAAATCTATAAAACAAACATCAGAATAGAAGAGGATTTTATGGTTAAATCTCTGCAGGCTTATGATACGTTCGAATCACTTAATAAGGTCAAATCATGATTTAAACAAACTATTAGGTGATCATAATTATGTTTATCCTTCATATTTATATACAAAAAATGCACACACTCGCACACACACACACACACACACACACACACACACACACACACACACACATGTATATACAGTATTATGGTTTACAACATCTCTAGTTTTAGAGATGCCTTTTACTTTTTAATGATTGACACTTAAAACCATATCAATATTATCGTGGGATCAGACTACACAACTGTACTACCTATCGAGTAGTTATATCCTGTCATTTGTAGTTTCTGAGAAAATTATTTTAAAACACTTCTCTAAATAATTATGCCAGAGTAAATATTTGGTACCATGTGGCTGGGGTGGTCATTACAGCTCAAAGGTGGGATTAAGTTAAATCTAAGATTCATTATTAATGATTGAAATACCTTTCGTATATAGTATGATGACCTATGCAAGTTTAAAGCTAATTGTCTTAGATATGGATATGAAATGTAAATAGCTTTAATGCAGTTTTTAAATTAACAAAAAATATAACCATAAAATTCATGATAAAACTACACAAATGGACACTTTCAAAACAAATGAATCAAAAGTGGGATATAAAATAAAACTTTTTAAGAATTATATTTTTATGACAAACTGAAGTAGGTATATTGCAGCTTACAAACATTTAAAACATTTACAAATAAATTGACAAACATATTTTTAATGAAAACCTTATTGTAACATTTTTGTTTGTATTTTGTAAAATATGATATACCATGTTATTCCCTGAACATTTTCAAGAAACCTTAGGGCAAGCTCTTTTGAGCCATCTTAGGAGGATTTTGATCATATGATTTAGTATTATGTGGATGACTTAATTGTTTATAAGAATAATACAAATATAATAGTACTTTTATATCAAACATATAAAATTTCATTTTAAACATATGTTATTGTTTAGAATATGTCATTTCATGAAATAGCAAAAGGGTTTTGGCCGCAAGTTATCCAACATTAAAAGTGGCCCTTTCAAACAACAAATTATTTACATAAAATATCCAGATGGCAATAACACAATCATATTCATAAAGCAAAATGAAAGAAAATGAAATAGCGGGCATTGTTTTAATATACGCATCCAATGCTGATTGCAAATGGGGGGCTTCACTGTGTTGTAAACACTTAAACTTAATAAGATTTTTTGTTTATCAAAACATATCTGTAATATAAATTTGGAGATTGTTAAATATAAAAATGCATGTAGTTTCATCATATGAAAAATGCTAGAACTCAATTATTTAGAAAAAAAATTATACCATACATTTTCATGATGAACAATATTGCGGGACATATACTTAATTCTCAATATATAACATCATTTAAACGCCAACTTATACATCATGTGTTAAACGCACCAAAATACCATGTTTTCATTTAACAAGTTATTTTGAAGTATCTATTATTCATGCTCGTTTAAGAAATAGTTACAGTATGATATATTTGTCTACAAATTAAAATTATATTCAATATATATATATATAATATGAGCATTAAAAAGAGGACGCTGAACACTATTTCATGCATTGTCCTTAATTTTCGTGCTACATGCCACCTTCATTCTTTAGGTGTATTATGGGAGTGATAATAAAACATGTAAGCAGATGACCGATAATCAATCTTATTGCATTACTTTGAATTTGTATCGTTAGTGGAAGAGAAGAAATTGTTTCCCTCTGTTGAAAATAACACATACAATACACATATAAAGAAAATAACCCTTGTTCCCTGGCTGCCATGTTTTTAAACGGATCAAGTTGATTTGGGTAGAGAGTCTCCTACTGATGTTCATTTGTACAAAATTATTTGAAATCTGACCACCGGTTAGTTATTACATGAAAAACTATATCATATTCATGAAACACATATGTGACTTTGAAAAAGTGCAACATTTGCGACATAAGTTGAAATATTTAAAATGAACCATTCAATTGCAATACAGTTTTAAATGTCAAACTGAGTTTGATAACACATTTGAGAACAACCTGAACTTCTATTTTCTGGTATTTATCATACATATTTATTTCGTTTCGTGTTTTTAGAGTTAAAACAATTTGCTTCAACAGAAGTCGATGTCGATATGATACTTTCTTTGCTTCCACATCTTTTTCCTGAATATACCTGAAATAACAACAAAAATAAAATATTTTACGATTTTACTAATGCTGACCTATGCATAAATTTTACTTATATATCCTATTTATAGTTATTTTATTTTCGATATATTTCTGCTTTTACATTAGATTAACATGTTAACTACAAGCAGTACTAAATAACAAAACACATCATGATATATTTCGAATCAAGCTTATTTTGCATATTATTATGTACATATTATAATATAATTTAGATTAAGAATAAAAGAGTCATACTTAACTAAATAAGATATTGTGCAGATTTGAAAAATGAAATTATCAAATAGACATACTTTTAGGACAAGGACAACATGATACCTTTTTAATTAAATAAAATACTGGCATAGTTGTAAAATTTAGCACAAATGGTGGCTATTTGGATGGATCATGTCTTGTACAAAATACCATTGTTTACCTTAAAAACATGTTTTTAAACTTGCTATTATCCCAACATTTGAATATGACCTGACCCGTTGAGTCACATAAATGATTTAGCATATAATGATCTCAATTATAGCCAACTCGTTCAAAATATTCCAGGCATCATCGAAAATCTATTCATACTACCGAACGCAGTGGTAATATCTATGGAGTATGTGATCCGGGTTCAAATCCCGTGACATACATTATGGTTTATTTTTGGTTGATTTTCCGAGCCACACTATTTTCCCAACAGAGATCAACAAATATTTTTAATTGTTATAATGTTAGTACTGAATGCTTTGAACATTTTTAGAAGCACTTTTTATTGAATGTGTCATTTATAAAGACAGACTAGCCAATAGCAGTATTATTTTCGCTAATATATATATGAATATATGTAAATTTGCGTACAACTCTGTCTCCTATCATAATATTATCAATTCATTAAAAAAAGCGTTTGCATCTAATGGAAGATATTTAAAATGGAATATAAAACTCATCGACGAAAAACACAAACAAACTGCACAATTTCATTGCATGTATTGAATGAAACAACACGTTTGCTGTCGTCTCTTTGATGATTGTGACGTCACCGTGCGTCGGCTAACATCAAAGAGATATTGTACGGGCGAAACGTACATGATTTCAAGTCTTTGAAAAAAGTGTCATGTTTATGTCGTTTCTTTTTGAAAATTGAAGCATGTTTTTGGATTGCTAAGTTAGTAATATGGAGGAAATATATCAAATTAATGGATAAGATATATCAACGGTATGTACTCTGTGAACAACTATTTTTCCAAACGTTATGGCTAACGCAAATAATTCCAGTCCGACATCAAAATAAAATCGGTCCAGGTCACTTTCCTAATTAATGTCATTAATATTATAATTAAAGTCACTGTTAAAAAACTCAAACAAACAAGTAATACTGTGCATTTATATTAAATATTTTAAAGACGCAAGCCATTTTCGGTCCGAAGTCTCAGCCTTGACCACTTTGAAAAAATAAACGTCACGAGCAAACAATTTAACACATTACGGCAAGCAAAACCGTTTTGTTGAACCGATATGGGTTGCAAATCACACATCGAAGGCCTGTTATGCAGCGATAGACGCTTCCAAAAAACTCCATGGGCGGATCAAGGATTTCAGTTAAGAGGGGGCGCGCATGTGCGGATCCAGGAATTAATGTTAGGGTTGGGGGGTATGGGGCGGCAAATTATACTTAAATGAATGTATATATATTTATAACTTAATTCTTTTGAATAAAGGTAAACATAATAACACGTATACCTTGATTTTTTTTATAAACGCTAGGGAGGCTCGAACGTTAAACCTCTAGATTGACAGGCGCACGCCTTACCTATTACGCTACTGCACCACTTTAGATTTGTATTAGACACAATCATAGCACATCACTATCTTGTTAGGAGCAGGGCGATGGCATATTGTTTTTCTGGCTAAATCTTTTTTTTTTAATATAACATTGAATGAAAATAGATGAAAGTTTAACATAGATTTCAGTGATGTATTGATTATTTGTTTGCCTCAGTTTGTCTACCAGTTTGGTTGTTTCTGTATCGGTGCTTTTGAAAGTTTGGTCTACGCAGTGTAGATATTTTAATTGTATACATGTTTTAGCAGACTGGTCTATTTAAAATCATTTACACATGTCATGACATGCAAATATACATACATTTTCTTCTGCGTTTGACTTTCTGCAGATGAAGATCTACATGTAAAAAAAAGCTATTCAGCTTTTTTTTTTATTTTTTGCTCGCGTTGATGGTGCCGCTATAACAAACTTTTTTGCGTAAAATTACCAGAAACGATATAGATCTAACGACAAGGAAAACAACTTTAAAAAACGACCAAACACTGGGCGACAGTAGAATATACTCAAGCAACATGCTAGAAGTAGTAAGTTTGTACATATTTTAGGTACATCAAATATGTGCTTAATTTGTTTTAACACACATCGTTTAGATGGTTACTTGAGTTCAGGGTGAATGTGTAGAAGAAAAACCTATGCTTACCAAATTTTAGGGGAAGCGTGTGCCCCCCCCCCCCCCTTGAATCCACCCTTGAACTCCCTTACATATCTGTAATGGCTTAGTCAAAATTGACCTCCTTTTGCACAGCGGGTGACAAAACAATAGAATGTTATTGCCGCAAGGCATATTTCACAGCTTAGTAAAGCATGATAGGGGTAATTTATACGTCCGATAGAAAATATTTAGACCGTTTTTTTATTAAATTTTGAAACGAAAACCGGTTTTGAACGGTAGAAATCGGTCCAAAAACCGAAAAAACGGTGATTTTAGAGGCCCTGGGCCCGGTTTCTCGAAAATACTTAAGTCTTTTATTTTACTTTAACTCAAATAGTGTGCTCAATTTAAGTATAAAATTGAGCACACTATCGAGTTTAAGTAAAATAAGAGACTTAAGTATTTTCGAGAAACCGGGGCCTGGTACTGATGTGTTAAATACTTTTACATATTTCTATTGTTGATTGATATATTTGTAAGTATGTATGCCTAGTTTGTAGATATTTACAGCTATGTATTATCAAAGTGAGAAGGGTGGAGTTCACTTTATCGAAAACCGGTATGGTTGGCCGTTCAGCATATTTGAAAAGAAGGTTGGCTAAACTACTGGTCTGCTTGCTCTTATCTCTACATGTGGTTTGGATTGATAGCTGTGGGAACTATTGATGTATGAGAGATAAGATGACTGGTCACTTGGGGCCGGTCACTTTTTATAATACTGGTAATCAACATTATAATGCATATTTATAATTCTGTTCTCATTGATCAAATTGAATTAGAAGTGGCTACATAACGGAGTGTATTTTGCAAATGGATACACAATGATTTCTAAATTACCAAAATGTTTCTTACATTAATAATGAAAATTTGCCTTTTTTAATGTATACTCGACACAATGCACACGATCCTATAATAAAAACTGGCAATATCTTTATTTGAATTTAAAAAGGTTTTCAAAGAATTTTTTATTTATAAACTTTTAAATCAACATGACATACACTCATGTATTCATCAACAGTTTTTCTAATTTTCAATCAAATAAATTAAGTATGAATTTTAAATTTAAAAAGACATCGTCACTATTAAAGCAAATACAGAAAAATCAGTGGGAATGGCCATTTTTCATTGCTGCTGGCATTTATACCGTTACTCCGGTCTTTAATGAGGTGTTTAATTAAGATCTAATGGGAGTTGTAAATAAACAAAATAGCCGTATAGATTAAGTACCATTGCCCAGCATGTGGTGATTACTGGTATCTTGCTCGGTGATCAGATAAGAACTGCCATTTGAGTTATGTATAAATCGGTTTTTGCTTCAAGTAATCTAAACATCATTCAATTTCTTGGATGGAAATTGTAGTTTGTTATCATTCTTTCTGCATATTATCTATAATAATTTCATCAAAATACATCATAACCAAACAAATAGTTTTAAAAAGCATAGCTGCTATATCTCATGTTGTTTTTCAAAGGTACGTGTGATTACTGAAGAAAAATAATATATCCCTGGTATATAGGGTTGCTAAAGTCTGCCCTCAAAACATAAGAATTTCTAGAATACCATTTACATAATCTTGGTTAATTAGATTGAATAAATTTATTGAATATTTTGCGTCATCTTTATGCCATCGAGGGCTAACAGACGATCAGTTAACCTAACCACTGTTTCCTGGGATAAACCAGTACTCGAGCACACCTCGTCTCCGCAATTAACTGATAACTTTCCCACTTGAAACAATGGTGAGAGACGAATGATAATGAGACACAATGTCGTATATCAATCATCACGGAGACTGTTGCCGGGCGGGGGATTCGAACTCACGACCCCTGAATTGATAGTCAGACGCGTAACCGACTGAGCTTATCAGGCCCGGCTGGTTAATTAGATATGTATAACCAATTGTTTATTCTCAGTGGAATTGTTGGTAATATATATTATTATGAAAATGAAAGTATTAACCTTCTCAGTCTTTATATATTACAACATATATATGTCTCGTAATTTTATTGCTACAGTTTAAAATTATTATTGGCTGACATCATTATAAATTATGTTCCGGAATAACTACTACTACTAATAATAATAATAATTTATATATCTGTCTCACCGACTCAAAATCAAAAATATCTAAATATCTTGATCTATTAAGTAATCGAATCAGTGGATGTTAAACAATGCGTTCCGAACTCTATACAAATGAATCTGCCGACAATATGTTTGATGGAGTTCTACTGGATGTTAGTCCCATTATTATATATATGTAATATGTGTGTCTAACTTTGAATGAGATATAGTCATGCTCTGAGCACAACTTAGTCATACTTTTTTTGTTAATTCTGTATGATGACAACTGGTGATAACATTTCTCTTGTTAAAATTCCTATGATTATTATATCAAATTGCAATAGGTTTTTTGTTTTATGTTAATGTTCAAATCAGAAAGTGATACCTTTTTGTATTTTTCTGATGTCCATTCTCGGTCAAACACATGTACTCCATCCATATACATTTTCTTTGTTCTTTTGTATGTTTTTTCAGACACCTTCATGACACCTCCATGCTTTACTGTCATAATACAAATTTAATAGTATTTAATATTCATCAAGTAGTCACTTTTTTGTCTATTATGTATCCATTTATACGTATAATCAATTTTTACATATTATAATTTTGTTGTATACATTGTAGTTTTGGTCGCATTGAATACAAGAGCTGTAAGTGAACAGCGTTAACTCGACTTTTCTAGTGTTGCCACGAAACAAAATTTAATATCAAAAGTATGTAACATATAAAAATATCAGCACTATAGTACTAACATGTATGTGAAATGGAGGTGAGGAAAATAACAGACGCAAAATTGAAACGGCGGAGTAAATCTAATTAAATAGAAAAACAAAATTAAAAAAAGAATTATGATGGGGTAGAAAATAGGGTATAAGGCTCAGAAAAGATTTAAACATAGCAAAGTATCTTAATATAATAAAATAGAGGGAGGCTCTTTGGTAGCTACCAAAATTACAATCAGGCAGAGTATTTCATATTTAATGCAAAACAAAATAAAAAATGGGTAGGAAAGGTATGGTTGGGGTCAGACGGCTCTTGGAAGGCAACACAAATGAAATTGGGCAGAGCATTTCTTTGATAAAAAGCAAAAGATAATCTATAAAAATTGGTATTGGAGGATATTTCATGTGATATTAAACAAAATTTGACCTAGAGCTGTCGGAGGGACAGCGCGCTCAACTATTCGAATATTTGTCACAAAAGTACAAATTTGATTGAGACTAATAACAACTCCAAGCTTACACGATTTATCTAACTTACTAAATTGAGTAGAACTTATAACTGCAATACTGTGAATGAAATTCCAATCCATCCAATACATGGAAAGACTGTTGAGTTTCAATTAAATACATTGAATGTTTGTTGTGATATGGACTTGATGGTACTTGCACGCACAACTTTAACCATAATTTTTTAGGTAAAATAAAGGCAATACTTTTGCATTATAACCACCCAAGAGTTACCTTAACTTAGTTATTTGAGTAGGTTTGATGACTGGGAAGTCTTGTATAAAAGTTCAAGTCAATACATGCAATGGTTATTGAGATAGGCACTTGCATGCATAACTTTAACCAATTTGTGACGCCGATGCCCGAGTGAGTAAAATAGCTCTCTTTATTCTCCGAATAGTCAAAAAACGGCTATTCAAATTATATTGTGACAAAGTACAAACTCAGATACTGATGGCTAATCCAGATAAAAAGAGTTATTTATGGAATTACATAGCTTAAACCTTGTATGAAGTTTCAGTCAAATACATGCAGTGGCTTCTGAGAGATATATTTTAACCAAATATTCTAAGTACAAAAAAGGGCCATAATTTAGAAAATAATAGCAAGAGTTACCCCTGTTCATTAATGTAGTTTGATTTAGACTGCAAACTCTTTTTTTAAAGTTACATCAAATACATGGAGTGTTTTATGAAATATGAAATTAATTGTATTTGCACGCAACACTTTAACCAGAATTTCTACATTACAAGGGCGGTAATTTGCATTATATAATGCAAAAGCTTGATTACTGTGAAGTCTTGTGTAAAGATTAAGCCAATACATGCGATGGTAACTGATATAGTTACTTGCACTGTCTCAGAATATAAGCACGCACAATCATGTCAAGTTCCATCCATATAACTTCACACTTATGTACAATTATGAGACAATAAATGTGACATTTTTGCACTCAAATACGACATTGACCTTGAATTTTGTAGCCTGATATGTTACATACTAGGGTCCTCCATGGCCGAGTGGTCTAAGGCACCGTCTAAAGATCACTTCCCTCTCACCGCTAGGGTCGTAGGTTCAAGTCCTGCTCACACCAAAACTTTATTTGAGAAATATTGCCAGTTACTTGCGGAAGGACGGTGGTTCTACTCAGTCTGAGATATTCTTCCACCAGTAAAACTAGATATGCCATATATAACATGAAATGTGTTAAAAAATGGCGTTAAAACCCATTCAAAAATATACTGCCTCAGAGCATAAGCATGCACAGTAATGCCAAGTTATATGCAAATAACTTCAAGCCCTACATATTAATGAACAATTTTAAAAACTTTTTAAAACGAAGATTGGAAGCTGACATCAGAGCCGATGCCGGGTGCGTACAGAATTTCATCTTTTTCTAGAATTTTCAAGCCGAAAGTAAGAAAAATTCACACCAATGGTAACTATAAATGTAACCACTGCAAATAATGATAGCATATATCTCCAGTAGCATATACATTGGATGGATATGATTTTTAATCTCAAAGATATATTGTAATCACCAAGACTGCCTCAATATAAATTTAGTGTACTGGTACTTCTGCCCATATGCACAAATACATATTCCAATACATTGCAATATCAAATGATTACTTACCTGCAAACAAGCTTTCCTTTGATGATTTGATTTCTGCCATTAAATGTGTCTCGGAAAAGTAGCTTCAACATTTTCAAACATCCTTGGGCAAGTAAATGTTATTTCTGGCGCCATCTCAAAACACTATCTACAGTTAACGCTTCAGGAATACATCGTAACAACACTTTTCTTGAAGACACTTTCCAATTTTTTCAACATCAAGTGCAACATCTTTTCAGGAAACTGAAATTAAAATGTGTGATTGAATACCTACAGTATTTCATTGACGTTTTCAAATTTGAAGTGTACATTGACTCCTGTTAAAGATATCTTAACAATATACAATAAAGTTATATCAAGATTGCATTAAAATATTTAAAATAATTAATCATATCATGAGTTCATGTATTTAATAGGTAAACAAATATACATGTTTATATAGTTTTTTTTAAAAATGCGTTACGCTAGTAAAATTCGCTGTTTGAAAAAATCATTGTGGAATGTTTTGAATCAACTTAACCATTGTGAGCTGTTAGTCTGCATAATATATGGAGTTTAAATTTAAAGAACATACGTTTAAGAAATAATTTTCGCAGTTTTGCTTATTTTGAACATTTAGATTTTCAAGAGTAAATAAATAAAATGTTAATTGAATATGTAGAAATTTATAACTGTATACATACCATTTAAACATTTGTTTCCTGGTGAACTCTCTTTGTGTATATATTCCTGGCTCTGAGTTATTTGTATCATCACTACTCATTGAAAATGAACTTGTCTCCAAAAATACATAAGATTACTTTTCAAGTAAATAACATTATTTGTTGCAGTGTCTTATTAAAGTGAAAATAACCAAGCTCCACAATCCAAAATATGAAACTTGGATAACGGAGTTTGTGAAAGTGATGAACATAACATATTATAATATTATATAATAGCTATAACATGTCACTCGCCCTTCTTTTCTTGTTACTACCTGAAGTTGAATGGATGTGTTTGTCATAATAGTAAATATAATCAAGCACTACTAATATAAACCTTGGTAAATATAATGCTTACAAGAAACTATCTCTAGTAGATTATTAGCAAAGTTTGTAATAAAAGTGAAAATAAACAACAATATGAAACTTGGGATTATAGAGTGGTAAAAAATAATATCTTTATTATTTACACTCGCCACTCTTTTCTATAATAATATTGTGTAACTATCTCAAGAAGACTATATTGTTTGTTGAAGCATAGTTTGTCATTATAATGGAAATAGCCAAGCTATACTTTTGAAAATATATGGATGAAAATAAACTGGCTATAGAATCCCCCACCCCCTCTGTTTTTATTTTCATTAAACTGGTTTGATCGTCTAGTGTCATCATAGCATCATCTATCTACATTATAATACTGTATTCATAATTAAACAAAAATCTGTGGGGTAGTATATTGTGGTAGGGAGAGGTGTGTGAAAAGATACCAAAGATGAAATTGGTTAAATTATTTGATTTAATACAAAACAAACTTTAAACAAGTGACCTATTGGCCTCAACGGTCACCTGATAATCTTTAATGGCATAAAGCTATATGAATCTATGATCCACCCTAAGACCTCATAGGGATGGAGACCATGAAATTCACATAGATATCAATCGTCATGTCAGCAATAACAAATCACACCAAAAAAATTCACATAAGTCTATTCAGTCATAAGAAATATCGTTGTTTTTTTTTCATTTCTCTTATATAGATTTAGTAAAGTATGCCCACCCCTAGGGTCAAGCTAAAAAAAGGCAGAGTATTTCTTTTAACACAGAAAAAAAACTCTAGAAAAAAATACAAGAGCTGTTGGACGGACAGCACAGTCGATACTGTTCTAAAACAACAGCTTTTTCAGGAAATAAGTACCAAATGTAAGGCAATTAATATAAAACTCAGGGGTGGTAAAATTCAGCTATAATTATTATATAATGCAACAAAGTGAACGGATAGCTCACCTTGCCTTTACATTATTTAATTGAGCATTTAGTTACATATGTCTTTCAAACCTTAAAATTGCTTTATTGATTTATTAACCATTACAGTAAAATGATATATGTGCGAATACTTAAAGGCACACCATGTACATATAATTACGCTAAATACTACAATTGCATGACTAGAATAATATATAAGAACAATATAAGTTGGTCAAGCATATCAGGAAATACTTTATATATATTCACACACACATACACACATTCACTTCAGGAAACAATACAGGTCAACATTCAAAGTGGTTTGTTAAATTTATATAAGACAGTGGCAGTATGTTACTATTTACATGATTTTGAACACACATGTACAGAAAACAAATTGAATTATACAATTTTCATCCATCTGATTAGATTGCTTTGGTATCATGGTATGCTATTACAAAAGTTTTACCTTGATATTTTCTTGAAGATTATTCCATTTTATTGGATCAGATATATATATACTTTGTTTAAATAATTCTTTGTTCGGTTTAGCTAGTTTGATGTTGTTTGAAGAATTTGACCGTGTTACTGGTGTATTTTTATTTGCTTGTCTGAAGTAAAACATTTCATTGATTTCGGCTTGGGTTATTGGACTTTGCTATTTTGTACATAAATTTTGTTTTCCGGAAATAAATCCTATCAAAAACTGTTAGGTTTTTTTAACTCCTGCAAGCTTTCTAGTGTGTTTTAATCATTGTTATTTAAGATGATTTTGCAAGCACGTTTTTGGAGTCTTAAAATTCTATCTAGGTTCATTTGACAGGTGCCAACCTATACAACATTACAGTAATCTACATGAAGTTGAATATAAGCTTTATAAAACTGAACTCTATGGTCAAAGCTAAGATATTGTTTAATTCTTGACAGAAGCCAAACGTTTCATGGATTTATTTTACATATATGATCTACATGATTTTTCCAAGTTATGTTGTCATCAATAAATATGCCAATTACTTTATCTTTAGATATTATGCTGAGATTTTCACTATTAAGATCCAAATTTATGTCTTTGATATCTAAACAAGTACGTTTTTGATGTGTAATTTAAAATATAGTGTAAGCCATAGATGATCTTCTGTTTCAAGAGTATTTTATCAATGTTTTACATATGCGATATAAGCACTACCTTCAAAATTTTATCATATGGTAAAAAACCATTTCCTGTAAATAGATCTATAGTTTTGTATCAACACATACAGTTTATTAATGCTAGATATCCTTCAACATTCCTTTTCGTTCAGTTATTTACCTCTACAATATATACACTATATATATAAACTTCACGGGGCAATATATCGGTACCAGTTCATGAGAATGGATCAAAATAGTTAACTAATCTCTACCAACTATATTCATCTAATGTCCTTGATAAAGGCAAGTTATAAGGGAATCTATCACAGTATACCACATTCACCTTATGTTCTTGAGCAATTCAAGTTATAAGGGAATCTATCACATTCACCTAATGTCCTTGATCTAGGAAAGTTATAAGGGAATCTATCACATTCTACCACATTCACCTTATGTTCTTGAGCTAGGCAAGTTATTCTACACCATTGACCTCATGTCCTTGAGCAAGGCGAGTTCTATGGGAATATACCACATTCTACCATATTCATCTAATGTCCTTGATTAAGGTAAGTTATAAGAGAATCTATCACATTCTACCACATTCACTTAATGTCCTTGATCAATTCAAGTTATAAGGGAATCTATCACATTCACCTAATGTCCTTGATCTAGGAAAGTTATAAGAGTATCTATCACATTCTACCACATTCACCTTATGTTCTTGAGCTAGGCAAGTTATAAAGGAATCTACCACATTCTACCACATTTACCTAATGTCCTTAAGAAAGGCAAATTATATGGGAATCTACCACATTCTACCTCATTCAACTAATGTCCTTGATCAAGGCAAGTTATAAGGGAATCTATCACATTCTACCACATTCACCTAATGTCCTTAATCAAGGCAAGTTATAAGGGAATCTATCACATTCTACCCCATCCATCTAGTGTCCTTGATCAAGGCAAGTTATAAGGGAATCTATCACATACTACCACATTTACCTAATGTCCTTAATCAAGGCAAGTTATAAGGGAATCTTCCACATTCTACCTCATTTATCTAATGTCCTTGATCAAGGCAAGTTTTAAGGGAATCTATCACATTCTACTACATTCACCTAATGTCCTTGATCAAGGCAAATTATAAGGGAATCTAACACATTCTACCACATTCGACTAATGTATTTGATCAAGGCAAGTTATAAGGGAATTTATCACATTCTACCACATTCATCTAATGTCCATGATCAAGGCAAGTTATAAGGGAATTTATCACATTTTAACCCATTCACCTAATGTCCTTGATCAAGGCAAGTTATAAGTGAATCTACCACATTCTACCCCATTTATCTAATGTCTTTGATCAAGTCAAGTTTTAAGGAAATCTATCACATTCTACCACATTCACCTAATGTCCTTGATCAAGGCAAATTATTAGGGAATCTATCACATTCTACCACATTCACGTAATGTACTTGAGCAAGACGAGCTATAAGGGAATCTACCACATTCTATCCACATTATACTCCATTAATCTAATGTCTTTGAGCAAGACGAGTTATATGAGAATCAACCACATTCTACCACATTCATCTAATATCCATGATCAAGGCGAGTTATAAGGGAATATATCACATTCTACACCATTCACCTCATGTCTTTGAGCAAGGCGAGTTATATGGGAATCTACCATATTCTACCACATTCACCTAATGTCCTTGATTTAGGCAAGTTATAAGGGAATATACCACATTCTACCACATTCATCCAATGTTCTTGAGGTAGGCAAGTTATAAGGGAATATACCACATTCTACACCATTCACCTCATATCTTTGAGCAAGGCGAGTTATATGGGAATCTACCACATTCACCTAATGTCCTTGATTAAGGCAAGTTATAAGGGAATCTACCACATTCTACCACATTCACCCAATGTTCTTGAGTACGGCGAATTATATTGGAATCTACTACGATCTACAACATTCATCTAATACCCTTTATCAAGGCAAGTTATAAGGGTATCTATCACATTCTACCACATTAACCTCATGTCCTTGAGCTAGGCAAGTTATAAGGGAATCTACCACATTCTACCACATTCACCTAATGTCTTTGAGTAAGTCGAATTATATGGGAATCTACAACATTCTACCACATTCATATAATGTCATTGATCAAGGCAAGTTACAAGGGAATCTATCACATTATTCCTCATTCATCTAATGTCCTTGAGCAGGACGAGTTATAAGGGAATCTACCACATTCTACCACATTCACCTAATATCCTTGAGTAAGTCGAATTATATGGGAATCTACAACATTCTACCACATTCATATAATGTCCTTGATCAAGGCAAGTTACAAGGGAATCTATCACATTCTTCCTCATTCATCTAATGTCCTCGAGCAAGACGAGTTATAAGGGAATCTACCACATTCTACCACATTCGACTAATGTCCTTGATCAAGGCAAGTTATAAGGGAATTTATCAAATTCTACCACATTCATCTAATGTACTTGAGCAAGGCCAGTTATAAAGGAATCTATCACATTCTACCACATTTATCTAATGTACTTGAGCTAGGCAAGTTATAAGGGAATCTACCACATTCTACCACATTCATCTAATGTCCTTGAGCAAGGAAAGTTATAAGGGAATCTATCACATTCTACCACATTCATCTAATGTGTTTGATCAAGACGAGTTATAACGGAATCTACCACATTGTACCACATTCATCTAATGTCCTTGAGCAGGACGAGTTATAAGAGAATCTACCACATTCTACCACATTCACCTGATGTCCTTGATCAAGGCAAGTTATAAGGGAATATATCACATTTTACCACATTCACCTTATGTCCTTGAGGAAGGTGAGTTATAAGGGAATCTATCAAATTCTACCACATTCATTCACCTTATGTACTTGAGCAGGACGAGTTAAAAGGGAATCTACCACATTCTACCCCATTCATCTAATGTCCTTGATCAAGGCAAGTTATCAGGGAATCTATCACATTCTACCACATTCACCTAATGTCCATGATCCAGGCAAACTATAAGGGAATTTATCACATTCTAGCACATTCACCTGATGTCCATGAGCTAGGCAAGTTATAAGGGAATATATAAAAGTCTACCACATTCATCTAATGTACTTGAGCAAGGTCAGTTATAAAGGAATATATCACATTCTACCACATTTATCTAATGTACTTGATCTAGGCAAGTTTTAAGGGAATCTACCACATTCTACCACTTTCATCTAATGTCCTTGAGCAAGGCAAGTTATAAGGGAATCTATCACATTATACCACATTCACCTTATGTCCTTGTGCAAGGCCAGTTATATGAAAATACACCACATTATACCACATTCACCGAATATCCTTGAGCAAGACGAGTTATATGGGAATCTATCACATTCTAACATATTCACCTTATGTACTTGAGATAGGCAAGTTAGAAGGGAATTTACCACATCATACAACATTCACCTAATGTCCTTGGTCAAGACAAGTTATAAGTGAATATATCACATTATACAACACTCACCTGATGTCCTTGAGTAAGGCGAGTTATATGGGAATACACCACATTCTACACCATTCACCTAATGTACCTGAACAAGACAAGTTAAAATAGAATCTACCACATTCTACTTCATTCTCCCAATGTCCTTAAGCAAGCAAGAATTTGTTTCAAAATCGAATTTAAAAAAAACAACTACTAATGCTAACAAATCAGATACATTTTGACATCAATTGCAATATTGCTTATACAATTTAGAGTGAACTAATCTGTGAGATGGTGTCATACTGTGACTGTGTGTACACGTATCAGCTATTTATGCACGTTTAAAGGCAGTATGTAAAAATAAATGAGTGAAACATCCTAATAAAATGTTGATTGATTGATCATTTAGCGTCATTTTATGCCATCGAGGGGTAACCATCAGTTAACCTAACCACTCTTTCCTGGGATTAACAAGTACTCGAGCACATATCATCTCCACAAGTAACTGATAACTTTCCCACTTTAATCAGTGGTAAGAGACGTATGATAATGAGACATAATGTCATATAGCAATCATCACGGAAACTGTTGCTGGGCGGGGGATTTGAACTGACGACCCCTGGATTGATAGTCAGACGCGTAACCGACTGAGCTAATCGGGCCCGGCTCCTAATAAAATAAATGTATTAATAAAAGTGTAATATTATATTGTAATAATATAAACTGATTTAAATAATGCACTCTAAATGGAGATATTTAATATATTAAATAGTCTGAACTAGATTTAACTGTAATTTAATTCTTAGATGTTCACAGAATGATGGAAAGGTACTTATAGACCAGCATCATACAACCAATATATTAACTGCAAAAATTTTATTTAATACCCGTGTATAATTGTGCAGTGTCACTATTTGCCTGGGAATTCCCTCGTGTTTTATTTTGGGAATATACCTACATTTTTAATATAAAGACAGGAAATAATTTTAGACGTTGTTCAGTCGAAATCAGTTTCTAACTGCCCTGCACTCAGATTTACCAGCATATCATGTATCAACAATAGCAACCCTTATCACAGCATGCTGTCAACGCTTTCTCTCCCTGGATACTGTCCAGAACTGACCAACCGACTCCACAGAACATTAGCATCGTACAAAGATAACAAAACCTGATCAACTGGCACCTCTTTAACATACATACAAGTGCCATAGTACAAAAATAACATGTTTTGTCAATATACAAGATCCCCTACGAAATAAACACACACACACATTTTTCTTTCACACTGTTAGAATAATATTATACACTAAAATGAAACACTCAATGTTCATACATAAAATGCAGAAAACAACAAAATTAAATCAAGTGACATATTTTCTTGTTCTAATACAAAGATAATCGTTTGTTTTTTTTAAACAATGACCAATAATAGAATTGAATACATATTTTTGTCTCATGGTCACATTGACGAACATGAAAAATTAATAAAGAAACAATTTGAAATTTATTTGTTTTCGTTACATAAACAAAAATCTAAACTGTAAAATAATGTAAAACCTTTTAATCATACGTAATTTGAAAATTGGTACATTACACTTCCTGGTTGGCTGTCTAAGTGCAGGATACATGATTTCTTACATAATGTCGGCTATTACAGATTTTTACTAACATAATTGCAATAATTTTTTTTTTACAAACGCATCAAACTGGCAAACGGTATGGATATGAACGTAATAAAGAGAGAAACAATCGCAACATAAACATGAAATAGCTATATAGATATATGGATATTTACGTAATAAAGAGAGAGAAAATCGCAATATTAACATAATATAGCTATATATATATATATATACTAAGACATACTAGCATTTACGGGGTATCGGTCTATCTTAGACCTTTCTTGTGGGGTCCTTATGGATTGTGAGGTCTATATAGGACCTCGCAAAATAAAGCCCCTTAAAATTAATCATTTATCTTACTAGAGGTGAAATATGTGTAAAGTGGGCAATTAGGTTTTATATCAAAATTGAAATTGAGTTGTCTCCCTTACACCATTGCCGCAATCGCCTATGCTCGACAGACCAAGAATGCCATAAACTCGGAAATGTTCCGCATGAATATCAATGTATACGGAATATCTCGGTATTTTTCATTTCCCGCTTACTATTTGTCATTTTGGTCAAGTTTACCATCAAAGGCTTTATTTGGTACATTCAAATATGGAAAAAGCTATAAAAGACACATTATAGTTGTCTTTAAACTTTTGTAGTAATATTACAAAAAAACTTTGGCGTATGAGCTTTTGGGATTCAAATGTTAATTCTGCATTAGATTAATTATAAATTTATTCAACGTCGAAAGCTTTCAACAAAAGAGGCATTTAATTTGTTATAAACCTATGGACACCTCATTAATGTTTGTGATTAATGGGGTAATATGAGTATTGGCAGATTGTAAAATTCCATTGTGTATAGACCATAATAATGCTCCTCTGCCTATCATCATTATTTATTGAAACCTGATTCATTTTTTATACTATTATTATGATTCTTTAAAAAGGAATAGTTTTGGTTACAGAAATAGCAAGATAGGGAAAATAATATTGTAATACGAACATTAATATGTATTAAAATGGCATAAAACATATTTAATGGCTGCCTGTTATATCTAGCTACTGCAATCATAAATAACTGAACAAAAACGTTATCACATACCAGCTTGTTGGGTAATGGTACACTGTAACTTCCTGCACCAAAAATGATAACAATTTATGATTACAAGTTCAATGACAGTGCGATTTAATGTGTAAAGCCCTTAAAAACTTTTTATACTGCACACTTTCTGTTTATTTGCTGTTTATCTCTGTCAAATATTGGCCCATTTAATTGCTCATCCCGTGAACCATTAATTGTTTGCTCTTTAGATTAGTGTCATGGCGGATTCGATATATCAGCAAAATATCTCGCAAACCGATCAGGGCTGAATGTGGTCTGTCATTTCTCTTGAATTTATTTAAAGATTTCAAAAACTTACGAAGCAATTGTTTACATTAATTTGATAACTTTGCCTTTTCTTTGTTATAAAATTGACATTTCGCACTTCGTTTGGCTTTAACAAAATAAGTTCTATACTTTAAATTGTAAGTTTTTTCGATAGAGTTATCAGACTTCAATTCGCGATTAATGTTAGTAATAATATTTTAGCCTCACGAGACAAATTACCAAACGATTGTTCTTTACGCGTCTTAATCTTGGGTTGGGTATTAAATGTCCACCCAAAACACGGGAATGAAATATTATGAACAACATCTGAAATTTTATTGATACACTGGCTAATGTCAACCTCTGCATATCTAATGTAATATTCCCCTCAGATTCCCTCATATTAATAATAGAGTTGGCTTTCTTCTTACCTACCTTAGAGATCGCTAATAGCTCTTCTTCCCCGCAGAAATTATTACGGACTGAATGAATATGGGCCATGTTTATCAAAAATTTGAACACTTAATATAGTCAGTTAATAAAGAATGCAACTTTAATACTGCAACCCTGGCAATATTGTAGAAATATGGTTTACTTTACATACTGTATTATACCCAAGTGTTGAACATTTGTTTATAATAATATAATAGCTAAATTTGTATTCTACTTCCTTGGCAAAATGAAGATATTTTATCTATTAATTTTGTGAAAATAGAAATTAGTAATACATCCGAAATGCCAGTTTAAACCCTACAATCGTAGCTAAACCTGGATAAACTAATATTTAAGAAAATTATATTATATGCTACAACCCTGGCAATAATAAAAAATATCTTATACACTTATGTTTACAAGTATGATGGTTCATTCACTTGTCAATCCGGGATAACCAGGCCACATGGTTCTAAACACTGACTGATGAATAATGACTTTAGACAGCCTGGCTCTAAATTCCGGTAAACAAACGTCGGCCACTTGGCTCTGACGTTATATAAATACAACTGACTCAAACTGAAAAACAACAATAACACAAAACACAATTCAATGTTGGTTTTTATCTTGGTTTATACAACCTATCTGCTATCTATGTTGAAACCCGTTGTTCATGGGAGAAAACGCCCTGGGACTGCAGATATTGCAAATTTGTAAAACTTCCAGTTTTAATTTTTTTTGTTCGACCACGTTTCGGGTTTTACAAAAGATTCGACTTTGGGGCGTTTTGTAGCGTATAATTTTACTCTTTTATTGTCCGACGTTGTCCAACAATATACATAAGAGTAAAACTAATAGTATGCAACCGGTAAACCTTGGTTTGCGACAGCTGTAGTGTGTTTGTCAAGTTGAAATCGAACCTTAGTCTCGGTATGTTACAAGATGGCGAAATATTTCCAGCTGAGGTTTTCCAACTTTTCTGTAAAATACCTCGCTTTCTAAATTATCCATGTCGCCAATATGTTGAGTTCCACATAGACTAAAGATTAACTAATCAAGTTGTCCACAATATCTGGCGCCCTGGCCTTGGCTAAGCTAGGATGTTTAAATCGATGTATCACTTTCTAAAAAGAGCATCTGTCATTGCTGAGTCAACCATGCTGTTGTTGTTGTAGTAAAGCATTATGGGAGCCTGTAACTAGGTTACTAGATACATAACATCTAAAGAATTCATTGCTGATAAAGTTTTATCGCTAAAATAAATACTTTATAATGTATGCAATATTAATACAAAGGTATGAAGTTGTAGTTTAATATTTGTTCTTTTAATTTATTGCAATACTTTAATACATTTATAGCGTTTAATCACTGTTTTAATGGCGATGGTACTGTGCATTTTTGAATAGTGGAATTTATTGCAAGTTCTCAGCATTTGCTAGAAGACGTTCCCGCAGTTTTTTATGCAGGATTTCCCACATATTTAATTCGGTACGACGTTCACGAAGTCATTTTCCGGGAGTCCTTACTAAACTGTTGTGGGATTCCAGCACTTTTATTGGCCCCGTATTGCCAAAAAGATATATATTTAAACATGCAAAAAACGGGATTTCCTAAGGGAAAAGGGATTTCCTAACTTGCGCTATGCGCCTATGTCAAACTGAAATAGATTTCCCGCTTAAAATTGCAATTTATTTAGTGACATATTAAATGAATCATGTGATTTCATTTTGATTTCAATTTGGTCCGTCATATAGGTTTTACACGTTGTAAAATATGTTTCATCTTAGAAAGGGACTGAATGATGATGTGAAGGTCGTCAAGCAATATTTAAGTGCTGTATATTTTTAAAACAGGGATTTTGTTTCAAGTTTACCAATCCGACTTAAATATTGATTTTGTCATGTTTTGGTGGATTTGATATATCAAACCATTCGTATTATCTAAACTTTTAAGACATTTATAATTTTTTATCTTTACATTAATATAATATTGGTATATCTGTGTTTTGATTGACACAAGATTAAAGAAGTTATTGCAGTAAAACTAAGTTTGATGTAGAGAAGAATAGTTAATCTGAATTAAAATAACCAAACCTTGTCTATTACATTACTCATTGCAACACTGATAAATCTGATTAAATTGTACCCATGTGTCCATATGTATTTCAACTAAACTTCATAACTGGAATTATGTTTTGAAATATCTTAACAATTCGCAGGTATATGTTGTTTCGACAGCTATCATCAAGATCGCAACAACATTATATAATAAGTTAAGTTATGGACTTTTCAAGTACATTAACATGGAATTGTAAGAATATTAAGACATGCTTTTTGGATAGTCTGCTTTTCATGAACTACATCAGGTACACTTAATTTGTATTACAATTTAATAACTATGCATTGTATATCTTATTTACTGCCAGATAAAAACACTTGATGTATGGGTCGTTCCAAATAATATGACCTTAGTGATCAGTATAATTCTTATGTATTGCTGTGTTGATTTCTTACAATAACTGATTCACTGTTACAACACACGTTGACTTGAATGGATGTAAATCACGGAATTAAGATACGCTATTGTATCTGTTTCTCCGTGGTTTGCTGTAAGAAAAATCACAGGGAACTCCACCAATTGTGAAATGTCTGCATTCATGTTCCAGTTAAGTCATCAAGATATTATACTAAATGTGTTTTACATATTTTAGTAAGATCAATGAATTCTTTCAAGTTTGAGGGCAAAATGACCATATTTGATGGAAAAGCTGAAGATACTATTTTGACAATAAACATATCCACAAGATTTCAACGGTTTTGAATACATTTTGGTCTACTTTTGCCTTGGACAAGTTCTTAGATATCACTTGACTGTTAATTACTCCTAACTCTAGAATATGACCGACATCATGTGTTTAGGAAGGTCATAAGCCGTACCAGATATTTAGATCTGAGCAAGAAGAACAGAAAACAGTTCATGTGAAATGTCTGCATTCATGTTCCAGTTAAGTCATCAAGATATTATACTAAATGTGTTTTACATATTTTAGTAAGATCAATGAATTCTTTCAAGTTTGAGGGCAAAATGACCATATTTGATGGAAAAGCTGAAGATACTATTTTGACAATAAACATATCCACAAGATTTCAACGGTTTTGAATACATTTTGGTCTACTTTTGCCTTGGACAAGTGCATGGACCATACAATACAAGAGTCTGCAGTGAGGTAACCAGTGAATTTTGCCGTTTAGCCTGACGGATATTTATGCCTAATTCAATATATTTTTGTGTTATTTTCAATACCAATAATTTTAGAGCTACCAAGTCCGGTGTGACTTTAATATAATTTTCTTTTCTTTAGTGCTGTATTTTCTGTTGCTGGTAACACATTGTGTTTATCATCATTTCTCAGAGACAGTTTCAATGATTGATTTGACACACCCATTTTCAATTTGATATTATTTGTTAGGGTTTTAGAGATAAAAGGTTTCGTGATAATGGTGTAGGGGATGTAAGTCTTATTTGGGAACCTGATTTCGCAATTTAATTTATGCTTATGATATATTGATTAATAATCATATTTTGCAATCTCAATACAAATCAAATTCAATGTTAAATATGAGAGGTCCCATTAGATTTCCCAAACATCAGGTAGTGTTTTATTCCACGTATCGTATTGCTACAACCTTATTATACAAATATTTCGAGGACCAGCGCGTTCAATGTGCTAGGACCTTAGTGGTGAAGCTTAACAGTTATTGTGATACACTGCTGTAATGCCATTGGACAGACCTTATGCCACATTTATTGTCTTAATATCCCTACATGTGAAGAAGCATAACCTCTAAAAAGTTGATACATACAGCACATCTATTTAATTACATGCAGCTGCATTTTGTACAAAATACCGAAAACAGGCATGTAAGGCCAAGTTCATTCCAAAACGTATATATTAATATACTCATAAATAAGAAAATATACAGTAGATCTTTGTGTGTATGATGACATGATGCAAACATTTTACCTTATTTTGATCAATATCCTATAATAAACCTAAAAATCTAATAAAAGAATACGACATATTTTTTACAACTCCCTCTTCAATATTTGATTCAATGAACTTAATGGATGATACACATCATTTCATACACATTCAAAGATATATTTAAAATGAATCAATTCTATTGGTAAAATATATAACAAATACCTTAAATATAAATATTGTTATTTTATATATATATATATATATATATATATATATATATATATATATATATATATATATATATCAGTTCCAGCTTAAAATTTTGCGCATGATACTATTTTGTGACCTTCGGCCTTTTAAGTCTGTGGAACTAAATGTATACCTGGTATTTGCATCAAAACATAAGAAAATGTTGTGCTTAAGTTTGTATAATGACATTAGACACGTGTTACAAAAACCCTTATGAGTTGCCTTGTTTAAGGCTAAAACAATTTAATAGTATGTCATATTTTGAGCAAATTCTTCAGTATTTCAGTTGTTGTCCTTTGACCCAATGCCCTCATTGAATGATACATGTTATTATTTTATACTCTTGTCATTGGTAATTTGGGATAAACCAGTAGCGATGGTCAAAACAAACAACAGATGTCTTAAATATGAATGCTTTTGTTATTATCTCGTCCAGTTAACACTTTTGCTTGTGGTGGCCTTTGACCTTATAACTCAGTCAAAAGGTAAAATATTTTGTGGTAACCGATTGTTTCTAATGTAGGTTATAGCAGTTAACTCATTTAGCCCGGTTGCCGTTCATAAACACGCCGTACCTCTTACATCGATTTCAAGCACATATATGAGAAATTTCACCAGACTATGTGCGTCCTTTTAGTCTGAGCTGTTAATCTGTTCTTGCGAGTTCTGCACATAAACGGGCTGGTTCTCTGGTGATTAAATTGATTAGTACCGTATGGGATGTACTCATTTTACCACAGGGCATTAGCCCGAGGGCAGTTATGAATTCCTAGCCGATTATCATCTCCTGGCCCGGTTCTCTCGTGTCTGTAATACACATGTTCGGTTGCACTACCCAAGGGGAGTAATTACAACTGACGGTCGTATACTATGGCTAAATAGTTCAAATAAATGAAATAAAATTTAATTCAAACTCGAGAATTGTAAGAAACTCGGAAATTCGAATGACAAAATCGAGATATGCGGGGTCTTCAATCATTGATTTCTTTTCACATATGCCGATTCTCGATTTAAGTATCTTAAATATATATATATAAATCACGTCAAGCTCTTTAGATAACTTATGAAACCGAACAAACCAAACGAAACGGAAATGACGTCCGACGTTTGCCCTCTCGTGAAATTTGACGCCAAAAGAATCGGGCCGATTATGACCTACGCGTGAAGTCAATAACCTGCTTTAAACATGTTCATTTTTGTTACTAAATAAAGTAATATGTGTATTATGATAATACAATTCCTTTATCAATGTGAGTTGCACTGTTCTCTGTTTAAACTTATTAACTGTTTATAGCAATACATAGTATTACACAAATAGCATAACTGCATGTACATACATAACAAAAGTCACCAAATTAATCGAATATATTTCGTAAATATAAAGTTTTACGATGTATGTTATGTATGCTATCCAATTTTTCCAAATCTTTGATAACATTACGGATTCGATTGAAACTATATTAGAACTCAAAATATGAATCCAAAAGAGACTGGGCTAATCGATAAGCACATTTAACTTTCACAAAGAATAAAAACAGTAAAATGACAGCGTGTCTGACTATCAATCCAGGTGTTGCGAGTTCGAATCCCCGCCCAGCCAGAGTCTCCTTGGCGATATACTACGACCTTGTGCCTCATTTTATCATTTGTCTCTCACCATTGATACAATTAGGATTGTAAATGATATCAACAGATAATATAAATTGATTTTGAGGTTTTTGTTTTGATGCTATCTATTTATTTTGATATCTATCTATCTGCTAAAATTTACAACTAATGCCATAATGACCAGAGTTACTGGTTCGATGGAGTTAAGTGCAAATAGAATATTATTTTAATATATTTGATTTATGCTAATACTCTCAGTTTATATCTCATACACAATAATTAATTAAACTTTGAAGTGGGAAAAAGATGAAAAAAGAATATATTTAAAACAACATATATACACTTGATTGGAACTCAAATAGATTTTGTCAAAATCACAATAATGCCGAGTTTTCCTTGTATGTTCATCTGTCTTGCAATGAAACACATTTTGCAAAAATCTTTGTGTCATGTATCATACATGTATGATACATAGACACCATGTATAAATTAAACAAATAAAAAACTCTTTGTCTCTCCATATATGTATAAGAAAAGAATGTAAACTGGAAACAACCGATATAAAATATTTATTTTGTCTGATACTTTAGTATTATACATATCTAAATTATGTGACTAAACAAATTATAACTTCAGAAATATTGTTTTAGATAACACTACACATAAGAAAAAAGGGGGAAAAAAAAGAAAAAACAATAGTTTATTTGAATGATAAATGAAATGAAAACATGTTTTACTCTGTTACAACTTAAACATATATACTTCTTTTATATTACATCCCGGCCCTCATACACCTATAACAGGTTGAATAAATGGACCACCATATTGGTGGTTGAAATTTGAAATAGTACAAAGTCTTTGGAGGATTAGGTACTTTTAAGTGCAGTCTGCTTTCCAATCAAAATTTATACATGTATAGAACAGCAGATTTAAAGAAAGAATGTAATTTTTCAAGGAATAATTTACGAAATAAACAATGTAATATATAACAATTTTATTTCATACTATAGTTAGAAGACATGTAATGCATTACATTCAGATATATTATTTGTACTATTGGATATAACAAAATACAACATAGTTTAAATCATATTCAAACAGTTCCTTGTCTATCAATAAAATTACAAACGTTTATAGCCAGGTCATTTGAACAAAATAACTGCAAATGTGAAGAGGGATAAGTATTCATTATGAACTATGTTAAGTGATTGTTTATATAACATCATCAATTAGAACATTGCTATAATATTATCCAATACTGATTTAACATTACGTTGGGTACATCACACGAGTCTCAGAGTATTAAAAGTCATATATATATATATATATTGAAATGGACTTGTGAAAAGCGTTCGTAAAATCCATTTGGTTCTTTGGAAAAATGAGCTTATGACTAGCATTTAGCTAGCCCAATCCCCTTTATCAATAGTAGAGACGGGATAGACAACGTGTATATACTTCAAAATAACGATTCTCTTTGTAAAATTATTTAATAAAGCCATATTCTATTTAATCTTAATGTTAGTTCTTTTGGCATAACATTTTTATTAGAATAATTAAATGATGCCATTATATCTGGTACTTTGCACTTTCCACCTTTTGGTCATTACACCATTACCAGTCAACATATAACCCCCTCTCTATTGAATACCCATTTAAAATTAATCATCTTCTTTTTGGTCTAAGTTACTTCCCCTATCCACTCTTCACCGTCTGTGTCTGTTGGGGGACGCACTAATATCCACTCGTCCATATCGACAAAAGATGGATATTCTTTCAAAGTAAACTCTGAAAAAAGTAATGTGAATGTTAGGTTAACAGTGGTATAAATGCATAACACCATATGGACGTTTAGTATCGTATAACTGTTTCTGTATTATACAAAGCTCAAGTGAGCCATTCAGATCGCATTGTTCTGTCTGTTAACATTTGGTTATGTGCATTCTAGCCCTCGCATTTTAAACTTGCAAAGGAATTATAATTACAGTATCAAGGAAACGTATTGAACATACTTAATCAGATATTTTATGTCAGAGTCATATAAAGACCTTGAATTGTTAAAAAGTATGTGAATATATATAAATATAATATCTCAGGAAAAAAAACACTTTAACTGGCCAAATATGATGAATAATGTTTAGGTTACGAATCACAACAAAATCAAATGCGTTCCCCATCACCTGAATATGTTTCATTTCCATTGTAGTTGTATACCATAACACCTCGGACAAGGTTTGAACAAGTCAATTCGGAGAGCTATGTATGTATTGTGGCTCTTGATCATAAAATTTTGCTTTATTTGCCTTTGTGTGCAGCATTATTTCATGATACTATGGAGAAAGTTTTGTACTGTTCAAATCGGACGATCAATAGCCGTGTTACGACACTTCAATCATCCTTATTTGTACTATTTGAATTTTGCAAAATACAGTAATTATATATCTATAATGTTATCTTGTTAATGTCTGAAGTAGTATCCGCCTTCTTTAGTATGGTATACTGCATTACAGGTGGGCGATTTATACTCATTGTAACCTTCTTGCAATGATATAATATCAAACTGGGAGGGTAGTCATACTCATGGTGCTGTATTTAGTCGGTAATGTATAGTATGAATATTAAGTTCTATTTATTTTGAATTACGTTAAATTTTATTTCAAAGTATTTTCCTGTTTACACAGATAAGATTTATTCTTTATTCTCATTAATTTCGTATTAGTAAGAAATATGTTTACCTTCACTAGTTTCTTCACAATGTTGCGTAACTTCTTCTGTTGCATAATTTTCATGGGGAACTATAAATAAATTATATATAGTGAAAGTACTATCTATTATAATACATGTAACAAAGAGTACAGATATTTTATAAAATTTAAATTTTATTGATTTCATTTAGTTGGTAAAAGTTTTCAAAAATTCAAAATAATAGTTTCCACAATATACTGGCTATGCTTATAGTAATGTTGAAAAAGTATTATGTTTTATTAAATCTAGGTTAAATATGTTTAAATAATGTATGTATATTATTACTTACTGTTTTTACCCCAAACATGGTATACAGCCGTGTCAGATCATTGTTTGATATCGCAATAGGCTGGTTTTCGTTGGTAGGCTCAATCAATATCCATCTAAATAGGCATACCTTCAGTCATGACATTAATATTTTTATTGTGCATATTGTTGTTTGCGCTAAGCATTAAAGCTTCGTCTCTTGTCAATTGTGTGTAACTATGACAAAGGACACTGTTAACAATATATCTTCAAGCTATTTCCTTTGTTCACCTTATAGCCTGAAGACGATGGGTTCCATCAACTACAAGAACATTCTTTGCAAAATCTCACCGTAAATATATTCCCCACTTGGCTCCTGAATAGTATTAATATCAATATGATATTCCCCTACAATGTAAAATGTTTAATACATTTGAAGAGGCTGCCATTAGCAAATATTCTATAACATTATCTGCCATATTGTTGTTCAAGTAGTTTCACTTTCTCTTATTCTGCGGATACTATTTATGCACTGACTCATTGAATATGCTGACCTTCATTTCACCGTTTCATTATATAATATGTTTGGAGGCCTCATTGGCTACCTAACATTTACTCCCTCCCGCCACTGAATGCTTGAACATCCTATTTGCTATCAGCACAGTTCATTTAATTGGCTGGGTTGATTATCTTTACATCAGTTATACTATTAAGCTTTCTCTATCATAAACATTTCTGTATGCACAGCATAACACACCCTATTTGTATTTAAGGCAAAAGAACATATAAATAATCGGGTATATTTTATGTTTCAAGAAAGACAAATGTTTACACTTGCCACAGTCATTATGAATTGTATATTCCATACAACACATGTTTCAACTTATTATTAATCATTATTTATATATATTGTTTATCAGTCTAGTAATTGGACTGATGCAAGTGTATTAATTGCATCAGCGGGGTGGTAGTCTAATGGATATAATGTTGGCCGCTCACGCCAGAGGTTGCGGGTTCGATCCCCAGCTCGACCCGACGCCTCTCATAAAACAACACTCAGTACTGGTGCTACCCATGAAGCGGACTCGAAAACGGTTCATATAAGCTCAGAGCTTTCATCGTAATCGAGCTAAAATAAATCAGTATAAACTAAACTAATTGTACTAACCTTTGAACTTTTTCTGAATCATACAGTTAGATTATTATGCCCGACCCCACTTCTGGTAATCACATTACATTATTGCATGTCTAAAGTAAAACAGCAATATTCAAGAGGTCAGTTATATGTCAATTCAAACTTCCATGGTAAGTTTGTAAAACTGTGCTCTTCATTATTGTATTTGAAATTCACAACACTTATTTATCAATATATTCTTTTAAAATTGATATGATATATATTCAGTATTTTTGTGGAGCGTGTGGTGCAATGGAAGAACTTCAAACCCTGATCGGAGGGTCATAGGTTCGATCCCTCTCACAGGCTACATGTATGTGTGGTGTCCTTAAGGAAGACACTATCTTTACATGTGATTAGAACTGATTCTGTTACGGACGAATTAGAGCGTGGTTTATCTAAGTTGTAAGAACTTGTTTAACAATCAAAGTGAAATCAACAACTAACAACTTACCCGATTAACAACAACGCTATATTTAACATTCAGTGTGGAACAATTTGTCATCCATAAAGAAATCTATAATATTCTATACCGCTGGTACTGCATTAAACATTTAGTTTGTAGGATTTTCATCCACATCCACACACACACACACACACACACACACACACACACATGAAATAAAATATCAATTTTTGCATATTAAATAAAAAATATGTGAAAGAGTATTCTATTTGTACTTTTATTCATTTACACTGCTATTTCGAACAAATATACCATAATACACTACATTTTTAACATAACACTGTTAAACGGAAGTGTATCAGGATTTTTCAAAATGTAAGAATTGACAAAACAAAAGACTTTTATTCAAAATGCCTAATGGGTTTTACTATATATTCACTTAGTCCGTATTGCCATAACGATATTGATATAAATAGGCCAAAGACAAAGGATTTCCAAATTAGGCCTAGAATTTCAATGGTTATTACAATTAAATCACCTGATTCAATTTTTTATAAAATTGGTTACATATTTTTAAAATAATCACCTTTTTTCATAGTATTATCAGATTAACATTATACATGATTAGACGGTTGAGATACTAAGATAGATGTTTTATCGAAGACCACCAATGTATATGACTAGGAAACCAGCTGTGCTTAAAAATAATTAGAAAACAGCGTTTACGTATCGCCGAGATAATAATTCACTCACACAGAGCAACCAAAGTGTAAATGGTACTTTCCAAAAATGATAATTGCTCTGTTAAAACTGATATATTATATGCTCATTAAAGCTCAATTGATCAGTCTAGTTTTACTGAGGATCCAATAGAAGAAATAAATTATTTTCAAAGTTTATTTCAAAACTGGGTATTTACAGAGCAAAATCTCGAATTGTAAAGTATGATTAGTTATTAATCTGACAGTCTTTTGCCTAAAATTCATTAGAAGGCAAGATGAGTTTTATAAAGGCTTAGTCATTACATTTTAGTTGATGAACTTCTGTTCTATTAAAGCGTATCAGAACCAAATTGCTACCTCAGTATTTCCAGATACATTGATAAGATGGTGATTATAAGCATCATATAACTATACTCATTATTACGGGCCATCCATGATTTCATATTAATTAATAAAGGGTTTAAAGAGTATAACCTTTTTTAGAGAGTAGATTTGTTAAAATCGGCTTGACGTTCAGCATTTAGAGGAGAGTTCTAGGTCTGGTCGGCCCGGTGTCAGTATAATGTGACTGGGTGGGGTATCATACCATGTGTCTGAAGCATGATACTCCAGTGTGACTTCGCTTAGAATACTGTCTCAAGTAGACACCGTCGCGATATGACTGAAAATTCTTTGAAAGCGACGCTAAACACCATACAATTGTTAAAATCGGATTGGGTTAGATCATGTCTTCAATATCAGAAATGTAAACAAACTAGACATTATTCAAAATCGAGTACATGTATAAATGGCTATTGAACCCCAACCTCATCTTTTCAGGGTGGGCAAGTAGACTTGTATGGGTCATTACCTATTACACAATGAAAGTATAGCTATGTATTGATAATGGTTGATATATTAAGTAATACTTAGTAACAGCTCCGTTAGCAAAACAGGATACATTATCAGTTGCTTCAGGGTTCAATCAAATAATTACGAAATATGGTGTTGTTGATACTGTAATATCAGCTATAGGAACATAATTGCATTTGTCGTTTGTGTTATTAATCATTCGTGCATTCTACCACAAGTTATTCAACACACATGTTTTTATTTATTCAAAGTGTATGTTAAGTTCACAAAAGTCCACTTATTTTGATTAATTCCATTAAACATACACATTATGATATATTATGTTCATAAACATAGTGAAACATAATTTGGTCAGAATTCAAAAGTAATATTTTCAAAGCACAACAGTGCATTGTGGACTGTGTAAATGCAAACAAACACCCTTTCAACAAATCACATTTGTTGCATTTCACGAATAAACTTACGATAAAAATAGGTTGTAAACGTAAAGTATATTGTTCATAAAATTTTAGATATTAAACCCATCTTCGGGTTGAATAATTAGGAAAATGATATGTTTTCTGAAAATACAATATTAAATTCATGAGGATGACTAGGCACAATATTATGAATATATCTTACTTTACGTTTACGACAGTTTTTTATCAAATTTTTTTCGTGAAATGCAACCCTGGTGATTATGTTTATTTATTCACAGAAAGTACAGGAATTGGGTAAAAAATGATTATTTTGATTTAAACTTTTTAATGGGAAATTATTTGGTTAAGTAAGATAGAATCTTAATAAAGTCAAAATTAACTCTGCAACACTGTGCGAATTATGCAATAAAAAGTGATAGTTTCTGTTTTGTTTAATTTTCTTTTCAAAAACACAGACAGTAAGGATATAAGTTTCGATTTTCTGAAATGAATGATATAACTATAAATAAGAATAATTATACAAAAAACATCGCTAAAAATGTATGGTAACTGGCATTTTGTTTTCTCTCACCTATGATATATCATATTATACTTTACCTTTACTATATATATATATATATATATATATATATATATATATATATATATACTTTGACATACTAGCATTTACGGGGTATCGATCTATCTTAGACCTTTCTTGTTGGGTCCTTATGGATTGTGAGGTCTATATAGGACTTCGCAAAATAAAGCCCCTTAGAATTAATCATTTATCTTACTAGAGGTGAAATATGTGTAAAGTGCGCAATTAAGTTTTATATCAAAATTGAAATTGAGTTGTTTCTCTTACACAATTACCGCAATCGCCTAGTCCCGACAGGCCAAGAATGCCATAAACTCGGAGATGCTCCGCATGAATATCAATGTATGCGGAATATCTCGGCGTTTTTCATTTCCCGCTAAATATTTGTCATTTTGGTTAAGATTACCATCAAAGGCTTTATTTGGTACATTTAAATATGGAAAAAGATATAAAAGACACATTATAGTTGTCTTTAAACTTTTGTAGTAATATTACAAAAAAACTTTGGCGTATGAGCTTTTGGGATTCAAATGTAAATTCTCCATTAGATTAATTATAAATTTATTTAACATCGAAATTGCTCGATTCGATTGATTTGAAGCGATAAACTAAACAGGACTCGTGGATTTTCATTACTTTAATAGATTGACGTGTGTGAATTTTATTTAATCGAGTGAAATCTTTATTTCACACTTGAATACTAAGACACATTAGCATTGATGGGGTTATGGTCTACAGAGCTTTTTTTTTTTATAGAAATTGGGAAGACGCCCAAGACTTCAAGATCGGGGGGAAAACAGCGCCATGTTCTAACCAATAATTATCAGATATTACAATAATACTTAATATCCAAATGGGTTTTTATACCCTATCAATGTAATGATTTTTTTTTAAAAATCAGGCCAAGTGAAAAAAAAACATGATTTTTTAATTGGGAAGCCACCGAATGTCGGCCTCTGTATAATAAGGTAAAAAGGCCCTGGCCTATATAAAATCCTTGTTGAGGGGCGCTCATAAAAGGCGGGGTCTATATAGGACCCCACAATTGCTGCAACACCTACGCTTACGTTGTCGTATGTACCAAACATCCACAAGTCGGTCTCAGAAGGAAAATATATACAATAGTATTTAAGTTGAGTTACGAGGCAATTATATGCGTATATATATAAAAGCACTATATATCTATATAGTAACTAAGTATGGGGTGTTCGGCAAAACCCCGAAACCAGGTTTGAAATTTTGACCCTAAATAATAATTGTAGGGACACTATCATCAATTTAATTTTATAGAAGGACATACCTATGGGTGTATTGTTGGGATAAGGGGTTTGACCTAGGGATGGTATAGGGGCCAATTAGGGGTCATTTAGAGGTTATTCAGATACCTAAACCCAGGCTTAACTAAAAACTTGTTATCTTTGAAAAACTTGAATGATGTTTATGGGTCCTGGGTTAAGGTCTGTGAGGGCATCCTATGTCAGGATAGTAAAAGTTACAGAACGTTATTGGGTTTTTTATTTCTCCAGGGATGGACAACATAAACCCAGCAAAAAAAAAATCACCAAAAATATTGGTATATGGGGATATACAAACCTCTCAACACAAAGTTCCTAAAACTCGATTTAACCACGTAATTCGATGACATATATATTTCTATATGACTTGGGTTAAATCTGAAGGTAACATTAGAAAGATAAATGGATAAGGACCACGAAGGTGATTTCCCCCTATTTTTCCCTATTTTTTTGACAGAGTTACTGTTCTTGAAAGTAAGGGGGAAAAAATTATATTTTTTTTTGATGATTGTGTCCCTCAATAAAGGAGTTATGATAATTATCTCAATAATTAGGAGGGTCCGAGATCCGTAATTAGGGGCAACCCTTGGGGTTTATGTAGTGTTAGGTAGGGGACATGTCACTATAAAAATATTCGTCAAGCAAAAATGTTATGTTTTTGTGTGTTTTTTTTAGGTCATGTTTAAAATGTTATATCTCAACATTGCTATGCTTGATCTTTATAAACTCTTTACCAATGAACCTATCTCATCCTACTTAACAATTCTAGACATTGCCTTGTTCCCCACGGTCAAGGTCAATCTTCAATTTCCGTTCCAAACCAAGCTTAAAAAAGCGTTCAGATTTAAAAAAAAAGTCTATTTAAACTTCATATTTCGCCCTAGCAATCTATAGAAATCCATATAACATGCATAAAGGAACACTTATGGAACCTTTCAGAGAGATATGTTTATGAATGGCAAAGATATGAACGATTTTCCGATATTTTTTATGACTTTTTGGGGGGAAAAATAACTAAATTTAATGAATTTCGGGTCATTTTCAGATGACCTTTAATGACCTGTCTAGGTCATTGGACCTAATATTTTTGCTATCACGTTGAAGGGCTTGAATAGATCTTTGTATAGTTATCTAGCATTGCGGTACGGCATATGGCCTCTACGGAGGCTCGAACATGGTAAAAAAAGGAAAAATCGGCCAAAATGTCGATTTTTGAAATCAGTAATACAGAAAAGTATAAGTGATTTTTTAAAATGGTAAGAATAAACTTGTCTTTATTTGACAGATCTAGCTAACAAAAAAAATCGACTCTAGGTATAATATTTAATTTTTGAACGTGTACGTGCTTCAGATTTATTAACAAAACTCGACCGAGTGTTCTCGGGACAGTGAGGTACGGCAACCTTAATATCTATTCAATACCTGTCCAACAACACCAAGATCATCAAATTCCGACAAGAATTGGCCTCTGGGCAAGGGTTTGAACATGGCACCTAAATTTGCCAAAATCGCTGGAATTGCACGGGTATGCAGGGAGACAGATAGCTTATCACTCTAAGAACAAATGTTGCTTAGAATTAAATTCTCTACAATATATATCAACATGATCTCAATGCACATGGCTCTCATTTTCCGGGACGTGCTACAACATAACCTAAGTTCGAGGCCCGCTGGCGACCCCTGGTGGTCAGATTTTCTAAAAAAATATACCAACCTCAAGAGCTACGCAATACCTATGTCTTGGTTAAAAACGTCGCAAGAATAACGTTAGTACCAGGGTTTGAACATGGCACCCCAAATTTGCGACATTTTTGGGAGTGGCACGTGTTGGCACGGGCAGTTTCGGACTAAACGAAGACAGATAGCTGATCACTCTTAGAAATAAAGTTGCCGAGAATAAGGTGTTCTACAACATATATGAAAAATAAATCAATGCTCGTGCCTCTCATTTTCTGGCACGGGTTACCAATTTTTGACCCGTGCTATACGAAAAAGTATAGGTTATTTTTCGAAAAGGTAAAAATAAACTAGCCTTTATTTGACGAGATTGAGCTAAATTTTTTTTCTCTAGGTCACTTATTTTTAGTTTTGCACATGCACGTGCAAGGGTTTGAGATTTTTTAACAAAACTCGACGCCACTTTGTCAGGCTCACGAAGACCTTTCCAACGATACCAACTTGAAAAAATCGGACAGGAAATGGCCTCTCAGCTAAGGTTCAAGCCCTTTTGGCCCTCCGGCTGACCGTATCTGAGTTGGAGTTAAGGCTCTACTGGCTAAACGGTTTGAGTTAGCCATATAAGTTAAAGACAAAAGTTGCTCAGAATTAAATTCCCTACAACATATATGAAGATGAACCAATAACACATAGCTCTTAGAATGGCGCACGTGCCAGGGTGACCACCTCAGTTCTAGGCCCCAGGAATGACATTGACCGAGTGCCCATGGGTCAGTGAGGTACGGCAATCTTAAGATCTATTCAATACCTGCCCAACGACACCAAGATCATCAAATTCCGATAAGAAATGGCCTCTGGGCAAGGGGTTTGAATATGGTACCTAGAATCGACCAAATATGACGAGTTTGGTTGAACTGCACGGATATGCATTAATAATTTTATTTTCACTCTTTTTGCTGTAGCGCACGGGGTTTGAACATGCATGGATGGTTGTTGGTAGGCGTTCAATTCGTACAGGGGACATCTAGGTACACTCTGATACCCAGATTGATGGGTTCCGATAAGTATTTTTTTGAAAAAATCGCATACCGGCAAATATGATTTTTTCAAAATTTTTACCATGTTCCACGCATCCCTGGCACCTTATTCCTAGCACTAATGAGGTGATATTTACAACATTCTAATGCCTACATCCCCCAGAAATCAAACATATCATATACTACGGTTATTGACCTGTCCAGTAGGCTGAAACATGTCCGAACGTTTTTTCGGCATGAGTTGACCAGTGTCACGTTGGATTCGCATGCACTCCCGATAGTCCACGCGTGTGGATCTGCCGTGGGGGGCATGATATTCACACGCGGAAAAATCATACGCATTTGTTACTGTTTTGAATAATTACATTTGTTTAAAGGTTATTAATCATTTGAAATCGCGTGTCTTCGTTTAAACATAGGGTGAACATGCAAAAAACCCACTGGGAGTGTTATTTTACTCTTAAAACATACACTTATTAATAAAGAACATAGACGTGTTATTGGCCGCTATAAGAGAAAGAAAATCACCAACAGTGAATCACAAACACAATTTTACTAAATTAATAACTGTTATTTTAGTGAAACATACATCGATCGAAAGCTAAACTATTACCTGATCGAGTGATGTTAACATATTCATAGAAACTGGCGTAACTACTGAGAATTAAGCATTTTCTCATCGGCATTCCTTCGCAAAAACGGCGAAAAATACCCACAACCATGTCATGCAGTACTGTAAAAGCTATTGAAATATCTGATTAAACAACATGAATGATAAACTTATAATTAGATTATTAAAGTATAAAAATAAAAAAAGACAGCGTAATTATTGAATATTGAATAACATAAATATGAAAACATGACGAAAAACATATCATTTATGTAAATTACAAAATAGGCTTCATCTTTAATTAAGAATATATACTACACAAATAAATAATTTATTCTTGAAACAATGACTGATCGGTGAGTTATGTTCTTACAAAATCAAAAGTAAAGATAATATTTTCTAAACGGAATTAATTAAAAAAAAAAAGTATTAATTTAAGGCAATATGCAGTTGCAGATCACGCGTCACGGAAACGAAAATAGGCCGCAGCGCTAATATCAATCACTAATTCTATGTCATTTAAATACTTCATATTTGTAAACTGCTACATATTTTCATTCATTTATTCATTCTTCCATTCACTCACTCACCTACAAGCTCACCCATTTAATTATTCATGTCACTAATATTTTAAGATTCATTAACAGTGTATAACGCCCCACTAATGAGACGATAATTGTGTTTACCAGGTAGTTTTATTCCTTCCTGTTTGTACACTATAAAACTTCCTTTTATTTAAATAAACAATTCTTATCAAAATAAAGTTGCATGTAATTATGTTTACTGCAATTTATTATTTCTCTACCGTATACGACGCGTGTTAATTATAATTATAAATATTGGGGGTTGTGACTCTATGACTCCCTTATCGCAGTTGAGTAATTTTGCAAGGAATTCTATAAAGACTTTATACAAGTCCTTGAATTTTGTTATGATAACAATGTGTCATTTTCGCACCTGTTTCCTGCCAGAGGACAGGGTATCGTTTGTGCCTTAATTTATTATATGTCTCTGATATTGTCTAGTTGAAATGAAAGTCTTTATAAAAACAACAGCAATAATTATTATTATTATAAATGCTCGCCTTTAGGTCTAAAAAAAAACACAGTTGAATTGTGTTCTGTGCTCTATATAAAATAAGGTCTAGGATTTCCATGGTAAAAAAAGAATTCCATTAAGATTTTTTTATTTTCATAGCATGAATGAAAACCCACATTAGATGCACAATAACTGGTAGGTTGACCACGTTGTTTTTTTAAAAGAGGGTGCAGTGACACCCTGAGATTTTTTGAAAAATGAAGTCCTCATATGCTCGTTAATACATGCATATGTTGAAATCCTATTAAAGTCACTTTTTTAACACCATGATGTCTGATTGCAGTATATGCTATACCAGCTTCGAACGAATGACCTCCCGCTTCCGAGGCAGACGCATTAACCACTAGGTCACGGAAGACGGAGAGCATGTTATATATATACAGTAGAACTTCGTTGGCTCGAACACGGATGGCTGGAACACCACACATGGATCGAACCACTTATCTGGTCCCGATCGAAATACTATCTAAATTATATTATTCTACCTCCGATGGCTAGAACACCGAGTTGAACTAGAAATTAGGTCCAGCCAACATATTTAAATGTATTTTGACACTCTTCGTTCGAACTATTTTGTTCAGTCCCGTCGGGTTCGATCCATCGAACTTCTACTGTATTCATCTTTATATACTTGGAATAAGTTCTATCATTTGATACAACTCAAGAAATTAATATATGATTTGCACTTGCTGTCGAAGATCTGTCAAATATAATGTTTTTAAACCATTTACAAGAGTTATGCACTTTTTTTCAACCCAAGACATAACATATGCTATGGTAATGTAACTTTACATAATAAGTATATATGCTTTTCAGAAATAGTTTAAAGTAAATTAAAGCGTGTCCCTTTAAAGTACTTTAGTGAGCTAATAAATGTGAATATAGCTGATATATTACGCAGCAGTTTTAAAAATATTTTTGCTTTGATTAGTAACACCGCAATTATCTAAAGCTTTATATTCCTTCTAGTGTTTCATGTTTAATAAAGTAAACACTAAAACATTAACAAACTATTTGTTACAGATCATGTCATGTTTGTACGTTATTGAAACACGCGATATGTTTTAAAACAGATATTTAACAAAACAATGAGCAAAGCCACTCATATCAATATCAAGACTAAAGTGAAAGGTTTATGTGACATACACAGAAACGCTTTGCATAACAATACAATGTGTAAAATAATTCATATCAATATCAAGGCTTCCTTACCTATAGTAAAGTACAAGGTTATGGTTGTCTCTACTTGTAAACAAGTCAATTATGTTATTGTAGAGATTTGCATTTTTAACCAGTTAGTCAATTACGGATGTTGTCATAATCATTTGAATAAGTGACTTACGGAAGGTGATTATACAGTAGAACTTCGTTGGCTCGAACACGGATGGCTAGAACACCATATATAGTTCGAACCACTTATCTAGTCCCGAACAAAATCATATTTCGATGTATATGCATATACATTTTTGGTTTGATGTTAAACAATGAAACAATGCTTGGCTCGAACAACCCTTAGCTCGAACTATTGTGTCGAGTCCCGTCGGTATCGAGCCATCAAAGTTCTACTGTATATAAAACTAATCAATAAACAATCGATTTACCTTTAGGGAGCTCCTCCTATGTTTCTTAAATTCTCTCCTGCCTGCCTGCCTGCCTGCCTGCCCCCCCCCCCCATCTCTCTCTCTCTCTCTCTCTCTCTCTCTCTCTCTCTCTCTCTCTCTCTCCCCTAACCCTTTATCTCATGTTCCACATTTCCTGAGCGTTTTTAATATCTTTTCTTTACTTTTTGAATCTGTATTTGTATACACGCACACGTACGCACGCACATCCCGGGGAAATTTCAAACGTCAATCAGATGCTGCATTCTAAAATGTTTGTGTGAAAATTGAATTCTCTGATGCTAATCCTTATGGTGATAAATAGTCTTATGTTATTTTTTATTACCATTTTCCTTATACTGATCCACCTCGTGGCAGGTTTGGTGGAAAAAAAGCAAGCTATTGATCTACATAGCTCAAGTTATTTTTGAGAAAATGCAGTGACATATTATACCAACGTTTTCATTAAATCTTGCTTAGATTTGTGTTTATGTACTGCACTAAAGAGGTTATGTACACTCAACAGGTGTCATTGTACAAAGAAAGACAGCTAGTATTACGCATACTATTATAAAACTCTGACACTATCTTTTGAACAAATGTAATAGATATTCACACGAACTGCGCAAATTGAACACAAAGCGTTTCTTTAAAGTATATATTTATGCAGACGTTAATGTAGTTTTATATTTGGTTTTAAATCCAAAACACAAAATATCTGAATGTCTCGTACTTATATGATTTTAAATAATTTTTATAACGATTTTGTTGCTGAGTATTCTCTTACAATTCATTCATTCATTCCAAAATTAAATATTTGTATATATGAGACATGAGCATCCCATTATCGTGTCTGTCTGTCTGTCTGTCTGTCTGTCTGTCTGTCTGTCTGTCTGACTCACACACACACACACACACACCTCTCTCTCTCTCTCTCTCTCTCTCTCTCTCTCTCTCTCTCTCTCTCTCTCTCTCTCTCTCTCTCTCTCAATCACCTATCTTTCTTTCTCTGTCGTCATTACGTGTTCTAATATTCTTCCAAACCCATATCTTTATCATGTTGTTGATATTTCCATTTATCGTCGTCACCGTTTTCTCTATTGGCGACGCCTCCAGAAGAGTATTAGTAATTTTTAGAGTTTTAGATGATAGTGCAGAGACACAGAATACCTTTTTGTAGTGTTCCCGAGTCTTTTACATGCCCGGTGAAAGCACCGATACATGGGATCTCCATTTTTGTTAAAGTCTCATCCGAAAGACTGATAAGTATTTTTTTTATGTAGGAGCGGGGATCGAACCTGCAACTCCTGGGTTTGAAGTCACTTTATCCTCATTTTCACTTTCTCCTTTTATGTTCTCTCCCTATACACCTTTGTGTTTAAAACCTTACTACACAAACACACCAGTACCAGTATCTATGACTTAATCAACACCATGAAAAAACACACGTCGGTAACTTCATTACACCGAGAAAAATATTATTTAAACTTATTTAAACATATGCGGATAAAAGGTCTTGCTCAAAGACATTACACATAGCCGTGGCGGGGTATCGAATCTGCGTCTCCCCAATCGGTCCGATGCTCTATGTACCAAGCACTCCACGAATCAGGCGCTTAAGGAAAATGTTAGTAACCTATTTACAAAAGGCAAACTTATATTTTGTGTTAACCAAAACTTCGATCACCAACGACGTGAGATCCACACGTTTAGTACCTTAACTACACGAGACAATCACCAACTGTATGATAAGCACATGCATCAATGACATGAGAATCACACGTTAAGTACCATTTTTTACATAAGACAAGCGCTACCTGCATGATAAGCACGTATATGGTACTTAAATAACACAAGACAAGAACCAACTACTTGAAAACCACACATTTGGTACCTAAATTACACAATAAAATCACCAATGGAATGAGAACCACACGTTTGGTACCTACAATACATAAGACAAACACAAACTGCATGCTAAGCACACGTTTGGTCCTTATTATACAATTAAAGCATAAACGAAATGAGAAACAAACTTTATGTAGGTAAATTAAAAACGACAAGCACCAACTGCATGATAAGCACACGTTTGGTACCTAAATAACACAACGCATCAAGGCCATGAGAATAACACTTTTGGTACCTTAATTACATAAGACAAGCGCTACTTACATGATAAGCACGTGTTTGGTACCTAAGTTACACAGTAAAAGCACCAACGAAATGAAAAACAAACGTTTGGTACCTAAAATAGACAAGACAAGCACCAACGGCGTCAGGTCCACACGTTTGGTACCTAAATTACACAAGGCAATCACTAACTGCATGATAAGCACACGTTTGTACTTATATAACACAAGGCAAGCATTAACTGCATGATAAGCACACGTTTGATACCTAAATAACACAAGGCAAGCACTTACTGCATGATAAGCACACGTTTGACGCCTAAATAACACAAGGCAAGCATTAACTGCATGGCAAGCACACGTTTGATGCCTAAATAACACAAGGCAAGTACTAACTGCATGATAAACACACGTTTGATGCCTAAATTGCAAACGACAAGTCTTTCTTGCATGATAAGCACGTGTATGGTACTTAAAATACACAAGACAGTCAACAACCGCATAAGAGAACCACACATTTGATACCTAAAATACCCAAGACAGGCACCAACGGCATAATATGCACACGCTTGGTACCTGTATTACACAAGACAAGCACCAACTTTATGATATGCACACGATTGGTACCTAAATTACACAATTAAAGAACTAACAACATGAGAACCACACGTTTGGTACTTAAATTACATAAGAAAAGCACCAACGGCATGGAGACCACACGATAGGTACCTAAATTACACAAGACAAGCACCAAATGCATGATGGCGCACCCCCCCCCCCCCCCCCCCCACCATCCCGCTCATACGTCTATGTTCCTACTATTTCTTTGAGAAAGCGGGTTCTATACAGGACCCCACAATTGATGCATCACATAATCGCTATATTTCCGCTTACGTTGTCGTATGTACCAAACATCCACAAGTCGGTCTAGTTTAGTTACGAGGCATATATATGCATATATATATGAAAGCACGCTATGGGTTATATGTTTACTAGTATCTATATAGTAACTAATTATGGGGCGTTCGACAAAACCCAGGAACCAGATTTGAAATTTTAACCTCATAACTAACCAGTTGTCTTTATATATAATTTTCAACATGGATTTTAATTTATCATTTTTTGACGTCCAAATTTATAGCAACACAATCGCCTTTTTTTCGACCTCAGTTGAGTTCTATTAAATATATAAAATGGAAACATATATCACTATATACTCATTTGACGGATGTATAGATTTACAAATGCAAAATTTACGACGGACTGGAGATATTAAAATTGACTGGAGTTGTAGCACAAAATATATGATTGCCAGCCTGAATGAATGAATGAATGGTGTTTTACGGCACGTCGACACATAAATAGGTCATTTTGTGCGCGCAATTGCCAGCCTGAAGATGATCAATGGAAAAACATAATCTGGAGTTCAAGTTAAAACATAATGTATATCTGGAGCTGAAACGTTGAAATTCTTGCTTGAGGAGTTGGACAAGTTAAGAGTTCAGATGACTCATTTGAATTGTATATTTGTGTTTTTTCAAGAATTTAACTATTTTTTTTTTTTTAAATAAACAATAAAGCATTCATTATTGGTGATTGTTTGCACATTATTAAAAGGCACTTTAAAGCGGTACATCCTTCTTTTTTTTTATGAAATAATGGGGAAAGATATTGAGCAGTGGAGATGTAAAATTTGTAGTATTTATGTGTCGATCAATAATCTATCAAAAAGTCAAACGTCAGAATATGAAGGTTCGTTTGTCAAACTTTCATATAGGTTGTTCATGTTGATAATTGTTATGTTGATTTTATGTGGAGATGTGGAAAGGAATCCTGGACCACCACGTTACCAGTTTACAAAATTCCCTGTAAATGGCAATTTTCACCAGGGTCATCGAATATTCAGTCAATTTTCACAGGGAAGACAGTGTGTACCAAGTTGTTTGGCATTTTTTGCAAATGCGTTATTAAAACCGATTGATAGCTACTGTTGGAAAGTATTGATATGGACTCTGTTTTGTATGCAGGAGATTATTTATATAGATACACAAAAGAAATATCAAACACACCACATTCTTTTCTAAATCCCAATGAATTGCCTTCTTACTTAACATTTCAGAAATCTAACTAAGTTTTCTAATTTCCGAACCTACATTTTCGAATTAACACAAACAGCGAGCCTTCCTTAAAGCCTTTCATACCTTTGATTTTAATATTGCAGCCATGTACACTATTTCTTTTGTGACATTTTGCCACCAACAAGCTGCATTATTTGTAGATTAATCTGCAAAAGTGTAGGTTTATTCTTTTATTATGATATTATCATTGTACATACATATAGCAGGACATCACTTTTCATAACAAGAGGCCCATGGGCCTTAATGGTCACCTGATTATCCTTGAGGACATAAAGCTATATGAACTTATTTTCCATATTTTGTCTTTCGGAAAGCGGCAAAAATCCAAACAAGGATTTTGAACATCTCACGATCTGCATCAACAAATGACATCACGTATTCTTATACAGATTTAGGCAAGTAGTACCTACCGCAAGGGTCAAACCATGACACCCGAGGACATGAAAATCACAGTTTTTTATGACGGACTCCTAGGCCTCATTAACTATGCTTGAAATTTGTTTTCTAGTGCTTCCTATAATAAAAAAGATTTTTAAAGTTTGCTTTAAATTCGACTGTTTTGGACCAAGGTTACAGAGGGTGTGGGACACTCAAAAATTACACCAAAAACCATTCAAAAACTATTCAGTCATCAGAAATGATGGTTTTTGTCTGTTTCTCTTATATAGATTTAATAAAGTAGCCCCACTACATGAAAGTCACAATTTTCATAAAAAATGTTAATAATCATACGCGGGAGGGGGTGGGGGGGGGGGGGGGGGGTGGAAGGTAGGGGACCTTCATGGTCGCATAAAAAAATTCGCAGAAGTCTATTCAGTCATAAGAAATAACGTTTTTTGTCAGATTTCTCTTATACAGATTTAGTAAACTGGGCCTCATCCAAGTCCCAAACCGCGAGATTTAGAAGCATAAAGTTAATAATTTTGATTTTAATTTTGCTTGTAAACATACAAGCTATGAAGTTTTGGGTTCATTTGCAACATAAAAATGTTAAAACTTGAGCACAATCTGAGTCATTAATCGCTATCTAACTGTTGAAATTTGTAACAGGAGCCATAAAAGCATTTATGTGGTCTATATATATAAGGAAATATGTATATCCTGTCGGGCATCAGCATTCATTTACGATACTAGCTTATAAGGGCTATATATATCCGTTATATATAGAAAATGTGGGCCCTTGAAGAAACCCCACACCAAGGTGTCATTCAAAGACCCCACAAAACACCATATGTCTTTATATATATATAGCAATCGTAGTAGTTGTTGTAACATGTGTTGCACTAACAGCAAGTGTAGCAATCATAGTAGTAGTTGTTACATGTGTTGCACTAACAGCAAATATAGCTACCGTAGTAGTAGTAACTATTGTAACATGCGTTGCACTAACAGCAAGTGTAGCAATTGTAGGAGTAGTTGTTACATGTGTTGCACTAACAGCAAGTGTATCAATTGTAGTAGTTGTTGTAGCATGTGTTGCACTAACAGCAAGTGTAGCAATTGTAGTAGTAGTTGTAGCATGTGCTACACTTACAGCAAGTGTATCAATCTAAGTAGTAGCTGTAGCATGTGTTGCACTAACAGCAAATGTAGCAATCGTAGTAGTAGTTGATACATGTGTTGCACTAACAGCAAATGTAGCAATTGTAGTAGTTGTTATAACATGTGCTGCACTTACAGCAAGTGTATCAATATAAGTAGTAGCTGTAGCATGTGTTGCACTAACAGTTAATGTAGCAATTGTAGTAGTTGTTGTAACATGTGTTGCACTAACAGCAAATGTAGCAATCGTAGTAGTAGTTGTTACATGTGTTGCACTAACAGCAAATGTAGCAATCGTAGTAGTAGTTGATACATGTGTTACACTAACAGCAAATGTAGCAATCGTAGTAGTAGTTGATACATGTGTTGAACTAACAGCAAATGTAGCAATTGTAGTAGTTGTTGTAACATGTGCTGCACTTACAGCAAGTGTATCAATCTTAGTAGTAGTTGTTAAATGTGTTGCACTAACAGCAAATATAGCAATTGTAGTAGTTGTTGTAACATGTGTTACACTAACAGCGAATGTAGCAATTGTAGAAGTAGTTGTTACATGTGTTGCACTAACAGCAAATGTAGCAATCGTAGTAGTAGTTGATACATGTGTTGCACTAACAGCAAATGTAGCAATCGTAGTAGTAGTTGTTACATGTGTTGCATTAACAGCAAATGTAGCAAACGTAGTAGTAGTTGTTACATGTGTTGCCTTAACAGCAAATGTAGCAATCGTAGTAGTAGTTGATACATGTGTTGCACTAACAGCAAATGTAGCAATCGTATTAGTAGTTGATACATGTGTTGCACTCACAGCAAATGTAGCAATCGTAGTAGTAGTTGTTACATGTGTTGCACTAACAGCAAACGTAGCAATCGTAGTAGTAGATGATACACGGTTGCACTAACAGCAAATGTAGCAATCGTAGAAGTAGTTGTAACATGTGTTGCACTAACATCAAATGTAGCAATCGTAGTAGTAGTTGTTGCATGTGTTGCACTAAAAGCAAATGTAGCAATCGTATTAGCAGTTGGTGCATGTGTTGCACTAACAGCAAATGTAGCATTCGTAGAAGTAGTTGTAAAATGTGTTGCACTAACAGTAAGTGTAGCAATCGTAATAGTAGCTGTAACATGTATTGCACTAACAGCAAATGTAGCAATCGTAGTAGTAGTTGTAACATGTGTTGCACTAACAGCAAATGTAGCAATCGTAGAAATAGTTGTAGCATGTGTTGCACTAACAGCAAGTGTAGCAATCGTAGTAGTAGTTGCAACATGTGATGTACTAACAGCAAATGTTGCAATCGTAGTAGTAGTTGTTTCATGTGTTGCACTAAAAGCAAATGTAGCAGTCATAGTTCTAGCTGTTGCATGTGTTGCTCTAACAGCAAACCTAGCAATTGCAGAAGTTGTTGTAACATGTGTTGCACTAACAGCAAGTATAGCAATCAAAGTAGTAGTTGTAACATGTGTTGTACTGACACCAAATGTAGCAATCGTTGTAGTAGTTGTAGCATGTGTTGCACTAACAGCAACTGTAGAAATCGTAACAGAAGCTGTAGCATGTGTTGCAATAACAGCAAATGTAGCACTCGTAGTAGTAGCTGTAGCATGTGTTGCACTAACAACAAATATAGCAATCGTAGTAGTAGTTGTAACATGTGCTGCAATAACAGCAATTGTAGTAGTATTTTTAACATGTGTTGCACTAACAGCAAATGTAGCAATTGTAGTAGTAGTTGTAACATGTGTTGCACTAACAGCAAATGTAGCAATCGTAGTAGTAGTTTTAACATGTGTTGCACTAACAGCAAATGTAGCAATTGTAGTAGTAGTTGTAACATGTGTTGCACTAACAGCAAATATAGCAATCGTAGTAGTCGTTGTTACATGTTTTGCACTAACAGCAAGTGTAGCAATCGTAGTAGTAGTTGTAACATGTGTTGCACTAACAGCAAATGTAGCAATCATAGTAGAAGCTGTAGTATGTGTTGCACTAATAGCTAATGTAGCTATTGTAGTAGTAGCTGTAACATGTGCTGCACTAAAAGCAAGTGTTGCAATTGTAGTTGTAACATGTGCTGCACTAACAGCAAGTGTAGCAATCGTAGTAGTAGCTGTAGCATGTGTTGCACTAACAGCAAATGTAGCAATCGTAATAGTAGTTGTAGCAATTTTAGTAGTAACTGTAACATGTGCTGCACTAACAGCAAGTATATCAATTGAAGTAGTTGTTGTAATATGTGTTGCACTAACATCAACTGTAGCAATTGTTGTTGTACCTGTAACATGTGTTGCACTAACATCAAGTGTAGCAATTGTTGTTGTACCTGTAATATGTGTTGCACTAACAGCAAGTGTAGCAATTTTTGTAGTAGTTGTAACATGTGTTGCACTACCAGCAAATGTAGCAATCGTAGTAGTAGTTGTAACATTTGTTGCACTACCATCAAATGTAGAATCGTAGCAGTAGATGTAACATGTGTTGCACTAACAGCAAATGTAGCAATCGTAATAGCGGTTGTAACATGTGTTGCACTAACAGCAAATGTAGCAATCATAGTAGTAGTTATAGCATGTGTTGCACTAACAGCAAGTGTAGTAATGGTAGTAGTAGTAGTTGTAGCATGTGTTGCACTAACAGCAAGTGCAGCAATCGTAGTAGTAGCTGTAGCATATGTTGCACTTACAGCAAGTGTAGCAATCGCAGTAGTAGTTGTAACATGTGTTGCACTAACAGCAAGTGTAGCAATCGTAGTAGTAGTCGTAACATGTGTTGCATTTATAGCAAATGTAGCTATCGTAGTAGTAGTAGTAACATTTTAAGATCACTTATTGAAAGCTATAATTCTTTAGACTACTGTTGTTCAATTGATGGATATTGTTCTTTTGATCGATTGACCGAGGGTATCCGAAGCGGTGTAGACGTGGCAATTTCCTCGAGCACCGACATTTTGTAAACAAACCGTTTACAAATGATTAATTGATCAATTGTTGGCTGAATTGGATGACATTTCAATAGGGCTTTTCACCATGGAAACAACTTCGGGTAATTATACCCCCTCTAAACCCAATAAACGCCCGAGGCACGCTACTGGTTCCACGAGTACAGTGGGTGGGGTAACGCCACCGCATGCATCGTCATTGAGCTCAGCACAGTGGAACAGTGACATTTTAAACGAAATGTCTGTGAACGAAAAACTTAACCTTCTTATAAACAATATGTCTGAGCTAAAGGTGTTGAATAACAAAATAGAGCACGTGCGCTGGGACACTCATGTAAACAGCGCCCACCTGGAGCTGATTGACCAAAGGTTACGGTTGCTAGAATATAGAAGCATTGACAATGAGTGTAAGGTGAGGGAGAGAAACCTTATTTTCTCCAGGATCCCTGAAACTGTTGGTGAGAATCCTATGGATACTATTACGAACATTTTAAGCGAGAAACTTGGGCTTGAAAACGAACGTTTTTACATAGTGGAGGCTCGCAGGCTCGGCCGAATTTTCACCCCCTCCCCAAATGACAGACGACCCATTCGCCAACGAAACATATTTGTGTCCTTTTTCGTTGCGGCGCAGGTTGGCAAAATTATCAGCAATGCCTATCGCCTTGCCGGCACCACCATTGGAATTTCAAGGGACTATCCAAAGGAGATTAAGGAAGCCAGGTCACAGATTTGGCCCGAGTACAAGCGCCTCCGTTCATATCACGGTAAGGAACGTGTAAAACTGGCTTACCCAGCAGCCATCCTTGTGGACGGGCACCCTGTGCACAACATATTTCCCGATTGGCAAAACATTTTGTCGGGCAACAGGAACTCCGACATTCCTAGACGCAAAGAACGTATCTTGGAATATCGCTCCAATGACCCCGACGCACCTCAGCCACCCATCACCGGCCCACTACCTTCTGTCCAGGAAGTAGTCAGTCCCGCACCGAGAAGCAATTCTTCCGCACCGGCCGTCACTCAGCCAAACGACCAACCCAGTACAGCTGGCCCATCGATCAATATTGAGACCTCCACCCATTCTAGTTCAGTTGGTACAGTGCCCGTGCCAACTCAGGGCTCTACAGACATAACCGTTACACAAAGTGCTACCGACACCGACTTCGAAACGGAAGCCGAGTCAGATAACGACTTGGTGCAGCCTCATTCACAACCACAGCGCACGACGTCAACTACTAGAGGCCGGGGCCGTGGTAGGCAAACGCCACGGGCAACACCAAAATATACCCCACGAACCGCCTCTAAATCCGGAGCTAAGGGTAAATCTGCTAGAGGCGGCAAGTCGTCCGTCAATATGCCGCCCCCGCAGCCGCCGCTATCAGTGGTGACCCAACCGGATCCCCCCGGTGATCATTCTGGAGGAAGTGCTTCCGGCGGTGAACAGCCGCCTATCCCCATTGTGGAGAGTCAAGCTTAGGACAGACAAGGGACAGTGTTTAATGGTGAAAATCTACGGATTGGTTCCCTTAATATATGTGGTTTAAAACAACGCTTACACTATAATGAATTTGTTGATATGATTTATAACTTTGATATATTATGTTGCTCAGAATGTAAACTTGATGAATATGATGTAATTGACGTTAAAGGCTATACATTCTACAACCAGCCAAGAAAACAAAAATACCGGCGCAAATCTGTAGGTATCGGAGTTTTTATTAGTAACAATATATCACTTCTTTCTGAAAGTATTGCCTCAGAATCAGATTATGTTTTATGGATGGAATTACTAATCGAAGAGAAAAATGTGAAGTCCAGCTGTCGAACCCACCCAAAATGGCAAAATGATAAAATGATTGAGTTCATAACTAATATTGTAACAACTAAACTATCCGATATTTTCTACAAATTACCATGCAAAACATTCCCGTCGCGTAAAAGTTGTAACCAGCCGTCTGTAAACAAGGTCAATACTAGTAATCATGTAAACACCAATAGTAAATTCCGCACTAACCGACCTTGGTTCGGACGAGACTGTCGTATAAAAAGAAATATGTATAACAAGGCCAAAAGTATTTATTTATGTGACCGGTCCCACTCAAAGTGTCTGTTATTACTTTAATGATCAACGATTAAAGTACATCAACAAATATTTCCGTACGCATCCAAATATATTGAAATATCGGGAACTATTGCAATCAGACAACCCTAGAGTTTTAAATTGAGTGAATTTGCCGAGCATCTTATTAAAACTTTCAAATAGACTTACCTTGACTGAATTTCGTGCAGCTATTCCCCTGTATTAAAACCACACTTTATCACGATCACAAGACTATACTGCGATTTAAAATATACCCAATGAAAAACACCGGTAGTAATTGATTCATCAAATCCAAACAAAAGTCGTAGAATTGTAAACTTCCATAAAAATCCGTCCGTTTATTTCTTCAAATTATCTGTTATTTTAATCAATCGGCGGTTTTATTTGGTCATAATCCTTATTTGTTTATGTCCCTATTTACACCCACGTCGAGGCCAACAGATTATAGGCATTTGTTGTATGCGTGTTTTTTTGTGTGGATGTCGATTGTATGGTGTTTTCATTAAAGAAACACAATGTCTTATTGTAAAATTATGCGCTATATAACCCAATCTATTGTTCATCGGGTAACTATAAATTCTAAACCTATAACAATGACGAAACCCCATTTGATTTTACGTATAAAATGGAAACAAAATTGCTATACTCCATCATTTGTTTAACTTTGTACCCGCTTGAAGTATTTAACTTGATACATTTAATTACTAATGATTTAACAAGAAAATCTCACTGCTCCCGCCGGGATTTTACAATATCACATTTGTTTATGAAATGTTTGTGTGAATTCTTCCGATACCCTCATGTGATTATTTCTGTTGTAGCCATCATTTGCTGTTGCGATTCATGATCGTCATTGTTGTTGTTGTTGTTGTTGATTGATTGAATAGTAAGCGTCATTTTATGCCATCTAGGGCTAACAGACGATCAGTTAATCTAACCACTGTTTCCTGGGATTCTGGTATGTAAACCAGTACTCGAGCATATCCCATCTACGCAATTAACTGATAAATTTCCCACTTGAATCAGCGTTGAGAGACAAATGGTAATGATACGCAATGTCGTATATGATTCACGGAGGCTGTGGTCGGGCGGTGATTCGAAGTCACGACACCTGGATTGATAGTCAGACGCGCTACCGACAGAGCTAACAGGGCCCTGCAAAATCTGATCTCATGAATTATATAGTCAAACATGCTATTAAAAAAGTATTCAGAAGCTAAAATATGGATTTATTAAACTAGCAGATAGTTGCTTACAGTTTATATTTGCTTCAATATTTTGGGTCATGAATTTGCATCAATGGCTATCAGACTCTCAGTTTCCTGATTCCTTCCTGAATTCTGGAAGGTTAACCATTACTCGAGCACACCCTATATCGGCAAATAAATGATTCTCTTTCCACTTGATCAGCGATGGGAGACGAATGACAATGAGGCACAATGTCGTATATCAATAATCATGGAAATTGTGGTCGAGCTGGGGATCTAAACTCAAGAACCCTGGATTGATAATCAGACGTGATGCAGACAGCGCTAACCGGGGTCAGTTTTCTTTCTCTCTTGTTCAGTTTAAAAGTAAATAATTTCAGTAAAGCAGGTAAAAGCATAAATATAGAACTCTTCAACAGTTAAGATACCTAATAATATTTTCCTTATTTTTTTTTATATTATACTGACACTGGTATCAGTATGAATCATTCATAAAATAGAATGTTGGAATAACTTTAAGATTGTTTACCTACAAACTCATCCATTTTATCTTGATTTCAATCTCAGAAGTTTTGGATTACAATGTTCGTGTATTGCGCAGTTTTAGTGTATTGTTAGACATTAGTTAAACTATTTAGTCAAATGTAAAGTACAAAATGAGACGTCAGTTAATTCCTTAATCATATACAAAATAAAACTCCAAACAAGAATAATGAGAGAGAGAGAGAGAGAGAGAGAGAGAGAGAGAGAGAGAGAGAGAGAGAGAGAGAGAGAGAGAGAGAGAGAGTATGGCTTATAAATTAATATCTGATATGATAAAGGATTCTTTGAAAACCAAGTGACAACCTACCATACTTGGTTTTTATGCTCTCCCAAATGGGGGAAGCATATAGTCGCCGCTTCGTCCGTGCGTGCTTGCGTGCGTCTGTGCTTCCCCAAGTTCTTGTCCGGGCTATTTCTCTACAACCTCTGGTTGGAATTTTATGGAACTTGCTAGGATGCATCACTACCAAGTACAGATGCACATATTGTCTTTGTGTTCCAATTCGATGATTTTTCACGGAGTTTTGGCCCTTTGATTCTGTCTGTGACCAAATTCTTGTCCGCGCTATTTCTCAACAGTCCCATGTTGAAATTTTATGAAACTTGCTAGGATGCATCACTACTAAATGGAGATGCGCATATTGTCTTTGTGTTCCGGTTTGATGATTTTTCAAGGAGTTATTGCCCTTTGCTTCTGTCTGTGACCAAATTCTTGTCCGCGCTATTTCTCTACAACCCCATGTTGGAATTTTATGAATCTTGCTAGGATGCATCACCACCAAGTGGAGATGCTCATATTGTCTTTGTGTTCCGGTTCGATGATTTTTCACGAAGTTATGGCCCTTTCATTGAGTCTGTGACCAAATTCTTGTCCATGCTATTTCTCTACAACCTCAGGTTGGAATTTTATGAAACTTGCTATGTTTGTGTTCCGGTTCGATGTTGTTTTCACGGAGTTATGGCCCTTTCATTCTGTCTGTGGCCAAATTCTTGTCCGCTCTATTTCTCTACAACCTCTGGTTTGAATTTTATAAAACTTGCTAGGATGTATCATTACCAAGTGGAGATGTGCATATCGTCTCCAGGACGCTATTTCGCTACAACTTCTGGTTTTAATTTTGTAAAACTAGCTCGGATATGCGTATATTGTCATTTTGTTGCGGTTCAATAATTTGCGAATGAGTTCTGTCAAGTGCAGAGCCGTATAATCTGTATAATACCTAATTCAGAAAATACAGATTAGGCAAACGCCTACATATGCACCTGATAGCTTATAACCAGCTAAAGTTATAGCCTACTGTGACTAACAGACAGCCATGATTGGATAGGTAACAAACTGCAATCCTTACTATAATGGTGTGTATGTTTAACACTACAACTTGCGTATAATCCCAATTAAACACTCCAGGACGTTACCTTTCCCAAAAAGGGGCATTTAATTCAGTAGTTAAAATCACATTTCTCTTATAAAACACTTTTACACTTCTGATTTACATTCATTCTGACGACTGAAAGGTGATGTTTTGTGTCCTTTTCTTCAAAAGTCTATTATTTCCTGTGAAAATGGAGATGGTCATTCAGTACTGGATGGGTGTTCAAAAACGAGTACACAGTATCAATTTTTGATAATACAAAATGTTATACATTAACATTTTCAAGACAACGACTTCTTCATGCAACTACATACATAAAGACTATGTATGTACATGTATATACACCCAATCATTATATTAGTACTTGATCAGTACATTTCTTTTTAATATAAATATGTTAGCATACAGAAACTAAAGTGGTGCAGTGTTTGATAAACTAGCACATGTATTAATATGCCACATGTAACAACTGAATCTTTATAATGAAATCAGTAATTATATCCATCATTGAATGTATATTTGTAATAACAATTTGCTGAAATGTTTGATCACGGGTCATAATGACCTATTTCAAAGTATGTTGTACAATGTATTATATCACGAAATAAAAATAATGTATTGACTTCTCTTTAGAACTCTCACAGTTACTTCCCTCTTCAATATCATTATCATATGGTACAGAGTCAAACACTCACTTGGCGGAGCATCCATCGGTTCCACCGTTATTTTCTTGTATTGAGTCTGTTTATGCCGGGTAATGAAAATGCAACAACCCACACTCCTCTAGCCCCGGCTTATAGCCTAGCAGAAGTATATAGACTATAAACTGAATCTTGCAGTAGGGTAGACACAAGATATCACAAGGTTTTATACCATTTTCCTGTTATTCAGGTTGTATTGAATGAGAATCCGCTGTTGGGGATTCCATACATGTATGTGCGTGAAAACAAATATCACAAGGATAATAACATTATATAATGACTGATAAAAAAATTCCCCAACAGCGGATTCACATTCATGAATACTTAGAATTTTAAAATGTTGTTTAACTTAACACTTTTTTAATAAATCGATTGCAGCATTACACATAGTCTTATTATGTGAATAAATAATTGTATTTTGCATTGTGTGATAGTCTCTTGTAATTCATATATTTGAATGGCTATGTACATATACTGTATGATATTAATGTTATTGTTATTGCGATGTACATAGATGAGACTGAAATAAAGATTAAATATATACTTAATAGAAATAATCAGCCATTTCCAGTTTCTGCCAAACCAATTATGAAATATATTGATAAAAGTTTATTAAGTTTTTGTTGTATTTTAATTCCCCCTCTCTTCATAATAAATGATTTTAATCCGATTGCAATTTAAGTAAATTGTTCATTTAATCCTTTTAATCTTTTGTAGTAAATGCTTGCTGAAAATTGCTGATTGGCTGAGAGTTTGTACATATGGGAATTAATAGGAAATGGCAAATGGATTTGAACTCTGTCATGAGTGGCCAATAATATCCAAGTCACTACAACCCGCTTGTCAAGCCAAGTGCGATATATATATATATATATATCCTGACACCAAAAACACCAGGATCAAATCTGAACTTAAAATTAAACCCAGTGTACAATAAAGATGTTTTCTTGGCTTGGTGACAGCCTAAGTGAAGTACATAACTGCTATACATCCCTAAAATCATGGTTAATTTTTTTTAAAACCATAAGAATAAGAAGAGAACTCTCCGATGTAAGCAGATTGGTAGGTATTAGTATGTGCATGGTAGTCTTTAACCTGATCTACGATAGGAAAGTTATGCAAAGCTCCAATTTCCCTGACAACCGGGACGCATTTCTTGGCGTTGATGCAAACAGGAACAACTAGTTCAATATCTTCTAGTCAGTCTGTAGACAATATGCAGTATATGTGTTTCAAACAAGCACAGCTATGATCTGCTACTAAATGTATAGGAAATATCATGATAAAACAGTTGATACATATGTCCTGGTATAAATCGTTGATTTAAATTCATAGGCTGGTTTGAATAGAGTACTGTTTACATCATAGTTATATACAAAGAGTTGTTGTTTATATGTAAAATAATCTTTAATATGTTCTAGCATTGACTGATATGTGCACCTAATGTCATATTGATTTACCCCCCAACCACTTTAATTTGCATATAGATACAAATCTTTGCTTTATTTAAAACATTATTTTAGCAATTTTGCATCGTACTCGTCCGACCATACCCGTTATGTAAAGTTTGATGAAAACGTTGAGAAAAAATATAAATATTATCTAAGTAATAGAGATTTTTGCTAACTTTGAAGATTTTAGCTTTTATAGTTTTCATTTTCTCTCTTTTATAATATTTTGTCGCAATAAAACGATTAAAATTGTTAAATATAAATATAATTTGATATCATTGGTCATAAAAAGTTATAAGTTTTCATAAAATTCTGTAAATTTAAGGACAAACGTGAAATTTGTCAAATTTTAGGGCCATTTTGGCGGCCATCTTGGATTTCTCTGGCATTTTTGAAAGTCTCGCAGTGAGTCTCTGTCTTAAAAATAATTAGTTGACCTTGTACTATCTTTGTGCCAAGTTTGGTGCTTTTCTAAAAAAAAAAAGGCACAATTCTCTCACTATACTGCACCATATTGTCAAGTATATCTTGTTTGCTTTTATGTTTTCTTTTGATAAAAAACCATCAGGACTTTGTGAAATTCAATTTAATTTTGAACTATTTTATGAAAAGAATTATTATTTAAGTTTATTCACAAAGAGTCTATGATATGGACACCGCTTTTAAAGTGTGATTTTAGTAAATCATATATCATTTAACTTAGATACAATACTGTGAATTTGATTATTATCTTGATTATCTTTGAAACTATTTTTATCATAAACTTTAGAAACAATTAAACCAAGTGGCGCCGTATTTGCTGTCTGTGACCTTCAACATAATAAATTTATTTAGTGTCTTCAACTTTATCTAAGTTTACAACCACAACCATTCATTACCTGGATGTTTTCACAGTGTAATACATGTTAAATTAAGGGTATATATATACATATCTCGTACAATGAGATGTTAATCAGAGTTGTGTGCAAGTTTTTATGGATTTTCAGTACATAAGAGGTACCCGATTTGAATCCCTAAGAACACTTACTAGAACGTAACCTGCAGAAAATGGTGTTTTAGATATTACAAGTGTACTCCCCACAACAGACACACCGGCGTAGCTATACGTAGACACTGCAGGCCAGAACATGCATTTATTCCAGAAAAATAAAATCCGTAAGTATATGATAGATGTTTTACATAGATAAAATACACACAAAAACTCTGATTTTTTAAAAAAAAATGGTGGAGTACTGTAATGGCCAACATTAAACTTATTTGACAACCTAATGAAAAGAACCTAAAAAATAACTTCAAAATATTTAGCTCAAGCATTTAAACTTAGAAATGAAGTGGTTAATTTATAAGTTACAATGAATAAAATGTCTGAAAACGGTTATCAACAATGCATGTTAAATTACGCTTATATATTAGGTCATTAAATGTAAATATTTCTTAGGAAAGACAAATTAGCTTTTTGGTAAAGAAGTAAAGTTTTGTGCGTTTGTTTCATGTTCTTGATATTTCGCACATTGTGCAAACAAATAAACTTGGTTTTCATACATGACAATTATTGGAACAACGGAAATCAATTTACGTTTAATCATCTCTTTTAACATTTAAAAACAATAAATAATATACGTGCCGCTTTTTGTTGATTAAAGGTAGACCGACCACATCATACAAACAAATTAACCTGCCTTTTCATACATTACAATTATTGAAACAATGGAAATGCAACGAATACTAATAGAGTACTATCCGCATGTGAATATCAACAGATCTTCAATATCAAGTTTATATACCTCTTTAGTTTATTTTTTTACATTTATAGGGATTTTCCCCCAGCACCTGACTTTAAAGTCCGAAAGAAGAGATGTCTTTCAGATAGTGCTGTTTAAATTGGTATAAAAATGGAGATGGAATGTCCGATTACGTATGTAAAATTGAACTGAATAAAATATTTAAACCAAGTGTCTGATTCTACAGACCGTAACATTGTCCGGATGAGTATTAAATTCGAACATGGCCAAACACGACGCACTACGTAGGGTTCGGGTTCGAATCTTTACCGTTTCCCCCACATTGTGGTTGCTCTTGTTGTTATTGTTGTGGCTGTTATTCGGTGTTTGTCTACACAAAGTTTGCAAAAGAGATAGTATATGTTAATATTTAGCGCAAAATATTTGCTTTATTTAGTTAATATGTCATATTTTTCAATACATTTTTACTATGAATCAAACATTGATGTTTTTTTAATGAATTACCTCATTTTTGATTTTTTGAATTAGTTTTTCAACTTACAATACTTATGTTATTAACGTATGACCATACACACCCTGCAAACATTTGCGCAGTAAAGTTTAATTGTGTCCCATAGCATCTTGAATCGTAAACATTTACATACCCAAATCACGTGACTGTTTGCTGAACTTTGAACTGAATGTCTACAGAACTTTCAACAGAGAGCTAAGATGTCACTACACGATATGTAAAATACCCGATACTATATATATTGTTAACGCTAGTTATAACGAGATATTTTAGAAGAACTAGGCCTCAGAATGTCCAATGTCGTGCATGTTTCGATTACTCCGTTGAAAACAGCCACTGTTAACATGATAAACTTGAATGTGTACCAGACAGCCAATTTTCCTCATGGCGGAATACCTCAGATGCATGTATTACGCTGTATTTATTTATGTAGTACCAGGACAAACTCCAAATTAGAGGTCCTACAGCAGGTGTTTTAAACAATGGGCCCGTAGTCTTAGTGTTCCAAGTTCCTTTATTTAGTTATGACAAGACACTTTGCTCTTTTGTTCAATACAAGTGAATTTGTTATCTATATTAAAATGTTCCACCGTTACATCTCTAGCCACCATCCCGACACTGTCAACTTTCCATTGTGTTCATCTGTTCCCTCACTTATTGTTTATACTACTCTTTATGTCAACACTCACATAAAAGAAAAACAATCACACTACAACATGATGATACTTTTTAGGTATTAGAATGCGTGGCTCAAGTAGTCTAAATCCAGATAAGTACGTATTTGCACCTGTATTCAATATGGTACAGTGCTTTAAAGCCCTAAGGTTTTGTTTGTGTGAATGATATGAATGTGGTACAATGAATGTTGATCAGACATGTACAATGGGTTTCGTTATTACGTATATACAATTTACAGAACAGCATATGGAGATGGGGAGCGAACAAACATATTAACAGAAAAACGAAATTAAAATACGCTTGGCAATTATGTCTCAGATTGCCACAAATATATAAAATAAATTGCACTTCAACCATTTACAAAATATCTTTCAAAAATAAAGAAGCATTTAAAGGGTTGCATACATACGTGCCATTTACAAACCAATCTAACTGAAGGTGACACACGCAATAGATATCATCAAGACACAGTGGGGGCATTATTTACATTTACAATACAATTGTATTTAATGCATACAAACTCCTTTATATCAGGAATGCTTGGCCATGTTAAAATGAACTATCGACACCTGGATTGATAGTCAGACCTTCCATTTAAAGATCAAAAACATTTGATTACTACCACTGATTCCACTTCAAATTATTCTAATACTGCTGGGTCAGGCCCGGTAAGCTCAGTCGGAAGTCCGTCTGACTATCAGTCCAGGAGTTGTGAGTTTGAATCACCGCCCATCCAGCCACATTCTCTCTGATGATTATATACATCATTACGGTTCATTGTCATTTACCCGTCAATACTGAGTAAAGTGGCACACTGTCAGAACTATGTTACACAACGAGCCTTTCTCGAAGTCCTATCAGAGCCACTACGAAGACAGTTAACGTTCCACCACCACAACGACCACCACTGCTACTACTACTACTACAAATAATACTACTTCTACTACTACTACTACTACTACTACTACTACTAAAAGTACTTCTGCTGCTACTACTACTACTACTACTACTACTACTACTACTACTACTACTACTACTACTACTACTACTACTATTACTACTACTACTATTACTACTACAAATATTTTCTTTACTTCAGAAATGGACTAGAATGAGAAAATTATCCCCCTAAGGTAGTAAAAAAATACCACAAAATTATGTTTATTGGTCCAGGAAGAGTTGTTTCTAATATTTGAAAAACGCCAAATGTGACATTCGAAATTTAAATAAACACCTGTAGTCACTCTTTTCTCTGTTTATATCTGTTCTACTAATACCAAGACCAATACTATATATTTATCTATTTTCCTTAAAGTCAAATTTCTTCTGAGCACCAAGATTTTACGCGTAATTGAACAGAATAAACTTATAAAAGACGAGATAGACAGAGATGTATACCGAAACCGTCGATAAGCAATGAATGGCAAAACGATTACCCATAACTCTTTGCACGGATCGTCTGCTTAAATATCTATATTTTGTCTGCTACAGGTAATCGCTATCGGAAATGTCCGGAATATAACGAGCGATACTCGCCGAGACTTTCCTGACATATTGACAGTTTCCAGTATTTTGTTTCGCTTTATTGTTTTACTTTATGAAATTTAAAATAAATAAAACAGTAAATAGAACTTGTTTGTTAATTTCAGCGATAATGAATACACTTTTTTTTTATTTTTAATGAGATGGCAACTTAATTGTAACCAGCGAAAGTAAATTATAAATATATAAAGAAATAGATAAATATTTATTAATAGGGAATATATGTAAAACAAAACATTATAGAACACTGATAGAGTATTGCGTTATTTTTTTATCAATAGAATCTAAAAGCTGAAATTTAACTTAATAGATATACTTATGGAAGGATGGTTCTAATCGGATTCATTCTGATGTCTTCTTACACCAGTAAAACTGGATATGCCATATTTAATTTAAATATGTTAAAACGGATGTTAAACCCAATAATAAAATAAATTTGTTTACAGTCGTGTGTAATTTGATAATGTTAATATAAACAATTTTGAATTAATATTGATTATTTTACAAGGGAAAAACGGCGAAAAATACGTACCACCAAGGGACGCTGTAAATGAGAAATTGCGGTACTATATCAAAAGAAAACAAAGCTTAAACGAAAGCTGAGACTTCATAGATTAATTGTACAGATTTTTGATGAATTGCGCCAGATATAAAAAAAATGATAGGAACGCCGCGAACTACTTTAATTATTGCTTTCTTCCCTTTGTTTCTGTTGCTTCTTTTATGTTTCTAATGCTATAACTGTATAACGTTAATCTACCGAACGTTCAACTAAATTCAAAACTTATTCCTACCAGTCAAACTTTGCATTCCTCATTTTATCCTGCCCCATTTTGTCCCTTATTTAAACTTATTGTACATGAATCAATCGTCTTTTTACTTATCTTAACATGCCATACAGCTTACAATTACGGAATTTATCTAAATTATAACACTTGCAGTGTTTTCTGTCAGATTATATAATAACATAAATTTCACATTTGGCGGTCATTTTGGTGACCATCTTGGATTTGAGCCTCGCATGCTATGTATATATGCTATTCAAAAATAAAATCGTTTAATAAATTCAATAATGACTAAACTTTCATCTATTATCCTCTAAATATTGATTTAATGCCTTGAGGACAAAAAGCGTCATTTGTAAAAATAACGTGGACAAAATTTTCACGCATACAAAATTGTTCAATATTATATCACATATGAGGTCAAAATTTGTTGTGCGAACAAACGTCAACATTATTCTAAAATGCATGCATATAAAGGGTATCATCCGGACAAAAGTTTCTTATTTCTTTCCAAATTTTTAGCGGACAAAGTGCATCATGCGGACAAAGTCAAAGTATGTATATTTTTTCTGCGGACAAAAAGCGTCAAGCGGAAAAAGTATGTTGTCTATAAATCACATCACCATTAAAGTCAGGTAAAGAAAAATATCTTATTACATTATAAGTGCAGAATGCAAATGATATCCAGCAGTTGTTTACAGACCTTGCTTTTCTATTTATAGTTAACCGACATATTTTACGAAGAAATGTCAAAATATTGTTAAGGTTAAATGCAAATGATTTCCAGCAGTTGTTTACTGACTTTGCTTCTCAGAATAAACTTATATATAGATTCACCGACATGTTTTACAAAGAAATTTCAAAATATCGTATAGAAACACAAGGTTAAATACAAATGATTTCCACTAGTTTACTGACATTGGATTTGGGGATAAATTTATAATTAGATTCACCGGTATATTATATGAGGAAATGTCAACATGTTATCCTTATAGCTTAACAAAAAATCATTACATGTTTGTGAAGTAATGCAATTGGTATGCTAGAGTCTCGTTTTGTTATGTAAATTATTTGCACCCCACTCTCACTCAACTGATATCGTGTTTGGCAGGTTAATAAGAAGTTAAAGTAATCTTTAGAATTAAGCGAAAAGGAGTGGTAGCAACAAATGTAACACGAATATCGTCTTACTAGAAAATCACAACACCTGCCTTACCTGCCGACTGCTTTTGCAATAATGGATACTATCGGATAAAAGGGAAATTATACACCAAATGCAACCAATAAAACAACACAGACGACCCGAGGGTTGGTTGAGACTGTCCATGAGTGTAATTATACCACATGCCCGAAGACCCCAGCACCGACTATTCACTGCCGCCACAGAACACCTAATACTATTGTACATTTTGCGTTTCTCCATCTAATCTTTAGTACTTATGAGCAAACTAGTCCAATATTGCAAGCTAGAAAAGTAGAGTTGTATCATTTAAGCAGCAATTGATGTTAATTAAATAAATTGTGGCGGTAGTGTTATGGCCATTCACGCCAGAGGTTGCCGGTTCGGTACCCAACTCGACCCGATGCCTCTTTTTATACAACACTTTATACTGGTTCTAGCCAGAAAGCGGACTCGAAAGCTATTCGTATAAGTTCTGAGCTTTATGCGCATGAGAGTTAAAATGATTTAGTATTAACTAAATTAACAACAAAAATAAATAAGATGCATATATTGTAGTTGGTATATCTTGCTTGCATATGATTAGAATAAATAATTTTAAATTTAGATTATAGATATAGACCGCATAAACACTGTCAAATACTGTCAAATTACTATTTAATTTTAACGAGACAGTAACCAGAGTACCCGGATACAAATGCGACATAATATATAGGAAAAGGTAAAGTCCCTGCGTTTTGTAAATTATGCATAAACATTTAAGGTAAAATGCAAATAACTTGCAGAATCGGATTACATACTTTGTTCACTTAAGGATAATTCGGTATTCGAATAATTGGTATGTTACTGTGAAAAACATTAAAGTGTGTTTGTTTATGAATAATCAACGTCCTCTTTTCACGGCATCGACTCAACTAACCGGTTACGACATGGGACATTAAGTAATTGCGTAATAAATTGTTTTTATTATGTTTACTTTCTTACATGTTTATGTTTTTGTTGACAACTTAATTTTAGTATGGTTTGTCTGGTAGTTTATCAGTGCATATTGTTGTTTTTCTTATTTATTACATTTTATGTGTTTTTTTATGATAATCAACTGTATGGATAACAATTCTGTGCGAACATTCCATTTTTATAGCAACACTAAACTTTAATTTGCTGAATCTTTTTCATCTGTGTTTGCTTCTTCTTCTGCTTATTTTATTAATAGCTTTTAAGCGTTAAATATTTAAGCGTTATACATCGCGTTATTCTTTTGCTAAGCAAAATCCAAAGTATAATATTTTGCAATATACCTCTACCCACCCGCAATTTACACACATTTATAATGTTTGAATTTTACATGTTTGAAAACTAATAGCGATTGTTATTGATTATAATATACTAAGTTATAATATTTCAAACACTTCAATAACTATAGTAAAATAGGAGAATTGTCTGACCGCCTTTCCAATGAATGTAACTTGGTATCATTTGATCGAGTTTAAATTTTTTTATGCATCGTTAGATAATAAATGCACCTCTATTGCAACATAATCATCATTGACACAACAGATGAATTTCCTACAGAAACGCATTTGTTGAACATATTTACGATAGCCCTTCATATCTTAATCGTGATTTTGGGTTTTAAAATGGTGTTTTTAAACATAATTTAATTAAATATTTTAAAATTGTATGTGTCTGCGTTGATTATCGATTGTTTAACAGACCTTATACAAAATATATTTATGATTAATCAATTGGAAAGATCTCCATGGCTCGGTAAAGTTAGTAGAGTAGCTGAATGAAAATTGGAAAAAAATGAAGGTAGTTTTTATCATTTACTTTAGCACAGTTACATGCATAAACTTACAGAAAGGCTTAAGAAACGCGTTTTTTTTTACAAACAATCACAACGCGAACGTTTAAAGGGAACATTTTCTCATTACACCAACATTAAAATTCTTATTCTTTTTTACCGTATTTACGTTTAAACTAACAAATGATGAACCGGATTCTCCTCGCTGCACATTTTTGCCTACATAGTCTTCAGCGGAATAGCAATTTATAAAAGAATATTATTTCCAGTAGAACAGCAGAATAGCAGAATGAACAATTGTCATTCATGCGAGCAGAAAGCAGGGTAGCAGAATGAAAATTGGAAAACATGTTTTTTTGATAATTTCTTATAGTACAGCTACATGCATGAACGTACAGGAATGCTTAAGAAACGGGTTTTTTTTACAAGCAATCACAACCCGAAAGTTAAAGATGAACTTTTCTTCATTTCACCAAAAGAAAACGAAAATTTTACCGAATTTACGTTAAAACTAACAATGATGATCCGGATTCCCGTCACTGCACCGTTTTGCTTATAGCGTTTTCAGCAGAACAATAATTTAGCAAAACAATTTGTTTTTCATTTTTAGCAGAACAACAGAATAGCAACAATTCAAAGTTTGAAAAAAAAGTTTGTTTATCATTTATTTCAGCGTAGTTACGTGCATGAACTTATAGGATGGCTTAAGAAACGTTTTTTTACAAACAATCACAACCCGAAAGTTAAAGATGAACTTTTCTTCATTTCACCAAAATGAAAATTCTCAGTTTTTTACCGAATTTGGATTAAACAATGATGTTCCGGGTTCACCTCTCCACCATTTTTAACATTTCTGATATAATGTCTTCAGCAGAATAGCAATTTATCAAAAACGTTTTTTTTTTCATTTTTACAACAGAACAATAGAATAGCAGAATGGAAAAAAAGTTGGGTTTTTTTATCATTTATTTTAATACAGTTACATGCATGAACACACGGGAAGTCTTTTTTTACAAACAATCGTTACCGGAGAGTTAAAGGGACCTTTCGCATTGGACCCAAAAGAAAATACTCTTATTATTTCATAGAATCGACGTTTAAACTAACAATGATTATCAGATTTCACCTCCATGTACTACACCATTTTTGTTCATAATGTCTTTAGTTAAATGAGCACAGGTACATAACGTGTTCCAGCTTAATGATCATGCGTCTTTTTTCATTATTCCAGAGTGCTCATTCCACGAGAGACTGAGAATTGTGAAATAAATGAATGTTGCCTTTTATGATTTATTTTAGTCAAGTTACATGCATGAACATACAGGAAGACGAAAGAAATGTATTGTTTACAAACAATCTTAACCCGGAAGTTAAAGGCGAACTTTTCTAACTTTACCGAAATGAAAATTCTCAATTTTTTACCTTATTCACGTTCAAATTAACAGATGACGATCAGGATTAGCCTCTCTGCACCAGTTTATACCTTTTGTTGACAGTGTCTTAAGCATAACAGGAATATAGGAAAAACAGCAAAGCAGCAGAATAACAGAATGAAAATTGGAAAAAAATGAAGGTTGATTTATTTTAGTGTATTTATATGCAAGAACATACCGAAAGTCTTAAGAAATATTTTTTACAAACAATCACTACTCAGAAATTAAAGGGAAACTTTTTATCATTTCACCAAAACGAAAACTTTCATTTTTATAACGAATCTACATTCAAATTAACAATGCTTAGCCGGGTTCACCTCCATGTACCATTTTACACTTTTTTTGTTCATAATATATTCAGATAAAGTTACAAACGAAACGTACACTTGCACAATCCGTTCAACACATATTTTTTATATGACATACTAGCATCAACTTGTTCATGTTGAGGAAAACCTCAGAATCATTGATTGATTGATTGAATGTTTAGCGTCATGTTCTGCCATCCAGGGTAAACAGACGATCAGGTAATCTGAACCACTCTTTTCTTGGATCCTGAAATGTTAACGAGTACTCGAGCACACCCATCTCCGCAAGTAACTGATAACAATCAATATTGTTTCAATATGATCTATTCATTAGAAACTACTTTATATTCATTCAAATCAAACAGCTTTATTTTATCCATGCATCGTGTATTTGGATTTTTTGTTTGATTTATATTATCATATTACAGGGAAAGTATCCTTATAAAACTGGCGAAAAAACAACTAAAATATTACTAATTTTGTGCAAGTACAGTATTTGTTCATATTTTCTTTTATATATTAAAAGGTCGTAGTACATTTTTGCTGCATTCCGTCCCTTGTTAACCTACTGAAACAGCTTGAGAAAAAAATCAAATTAAAGAGCTCACAAAATTATCTTACAGATAAATGTGATCCTACTGACTGAATTCAGCCAAGCATATTTTACAGAAGAACGATATGAAATGTGTAAAAGACTTTCCGTAGTTTTCATGTTGTATTGCGAGATGCCTAATACTGACTGAATTCAGCCAGCAAGCAAAATGGTTTCCTTCAAAAGCAGAAATTGCAAACTGACTTTTAAATATAAAGCCAGTGAAGAGCTGGAATGGCAAATATCGATTTTATATGCAGCATTTGTAATTCGTGTTAACTCAACTAAAGTTTGACTGAATTCAGCCAATCACTTCATCAGGATTAACTTTTATTTGATAATGCCCATTTCACTTGTAAATGATACAAGTTCAATTAATTATCCAGCAAAAATATTGAGTGAAACCTATAACCACATGTAAATGACTGAAATCAGCCAGATTGAAAGCATATAAGCTATAAATACGCATGCTGGCTTGAACTTCTTATTGTATTAATATAAAACGACCATGCCGATCATTTAAATGATACTCAATGAACATCGGGAAAACAGAAGTTACAAATGTCAATAGTTTTGACCTTTTCAGAAAAGGGTCAATTTGAATCAGAACGTGTTCAATGACAACCTCAAGTAACAAAGATTAACTAACACAAACTCCAATTACAACCTCAAGTAACAAAGATTAACTAACACAAACTCCAGTTACAACCTCAAGTAACAAAGATTAACTAACACGAACTCCAGTTACAACTTAAAGTAACAACGATTAACTAACACGAACTACAATTACAACCTCAAGTTACAAAGATTAACTTACACGAACTCCAATTACAACCTCAAGTAACAAAGATTAACTAACACAAACTCCTGTTTCAACTTCACGTTACAAAGATTAACTAACACAAACTCAAATTACAACATCAAGCAACAAAGATTAACTAACACAAACTCCAGTTACAACCTCAAGTAACAAAGATTAACTAACACGAACTCCAATTACAACATCAAGTAACAAAGATTAATTAACACAAACTCCAATTACAACCTCAAGTAACTAAGATTAACTAACACAAACTCCTGTTTCAACCTCAAGTAACAAAGATTAACTAACACAAACTCCAATTACAACATCAAGAAACAAATATTAACTAACACCAACTCCAGTTACAACCTCAAGTAACAAAGATTAACTTACAATAACTCCAATTACAACCTCAAGTAACAAAGATTAACTAACACAAACTCTAATTACAACCTCACGTAACAATGATTAACTAACACAAACTCTAATTACAACCTCAAGTAACAAGGATTAACTAACACGAACTCCAATTACAACCTCAAGTAACAAAGATTAACTAACACAAACTCCAATTATAACCTCAAGTAACAAGGATTAACTAACACGAACTCCAATTACAACCTCAAGTAACAAAGATTAACTAACACAAACTCTAATTACAACCTCAAGTAACAAGGATTAACTAACACGAACTCCAATTACAACCTCAAGTAACCAGGATTAACTAACACAAACTCTAATTACAACCACAAGTAACAACGATTAACTAACACAAATCTCCAAGTACAACCTCAAGTTACAAAGATTAACTAACACAAACTCCAATTACAACCTCAAGTAACAAAGATTAACTAACACAAACTCCAATTACAACCTCAAGTAACAAAGATTAACTAACACAAACTCTAATTACAACCACAAGTAACAACGATTAACTAACACAAACTCTAAGTACAACCTCAAGTTACAAAGATTAACTAACACAAACTCCAATTACAACCTCAAGTAGCAAGGATTAACTAGCACGAACTCCAATTACAACCTCAAGTTACAAAGATTAACTAACACAAACTCGAATTACAACCTCAAGTAACAAGGATTAACTAACACAAACTCCAATTACAACATCAAGTAACAAAGATTAACTAACACAAACTCCAATTACAACCTCAAGTAACAAAGGTTAACTAACACAAACTCCAATTACAATCTAAAGTTACAAAGATTAACAAACACAAACTCCGATTACAACCTTAAGTAACAAATATCAACAACAAACACACACTATAAGTACAACCTTAAGTAACAAAGATTTAATAGCATAAACTTCAATTATAACCTCAAGTAACTAAATTTGACCAATACAAACTATAATTACAACATTAAGTAACACATGTTAACTAATATAAACTTTTATTACAACATCAAGTAACACAAACTAACTAATACAAACTCCAATTACAACCTTAAGTAACAAATACATGTACATCTATAAAAGCCGGGGTTCATTCAAATATCCTTGCCAATGGCCCTTTCACATATTTGGAACAAAAATGTGACGAAACTACTGACCTGGCACTTATCTTTTACCATTGTAAACACAAACATGTTTGGATTGATAGCTGTTTGAACTACAGATTTATAAGAGATAAGGTTAATGGTCAAGTGTATCGGAGAGTCAACTTTTATGTACTCGTAATACATACTAACTATTCAGTTCACCTTGACCTAATCCAATTCGATTGATTGATTAATTGAATGTTTAGTAGCATTGTTATGCCATCGAGAGCTAACAGACGATCAGTTAACCTAACCGCTGTTTCCTGGGATCCTGGAAGATTAACCAGTCCTCGAGCACACTCCATCACCGCAAGTAACTGATAACTTTCCCACTTGAATCAGCGGTGAGGGACGAATGATAATGATAAACAATGTCGTATATCAATCATCACAGAGAATGTTGCCGGGCGTGGATTTGAACTCACGATCCCTGGATTGAAAGTCAGACTCACTAACGACTGAGCTAATCGGGCCATGCTGATAATCAAATTCGAATAAAGTGAAATTTTAAAGTTGATTTCTAAAACATTCAGTAATAGAATGTAGTGTTTCAACGATATAATATTTATAAATTAAAATGTCTATAAACTTCATATAGAAGCATATGGTATAAAATAAATTGTTTTTACAATAAATTTAATACCTTCCCTCGCCCCTACCCACCAATGGACAGATGGTGAAACAGTATGAATTAAAAATACATCCACGGAAATGTTTTTTTTATATTCAGTTATATTAATGAATCATGATTGTTTAGTTGCTAATAATTTATTTATTTATTTAACATAAAAGAAACACACCAAAGCTGGATTACTGGTAGTTACATGCCATTTATAATAATGTTAGATCTTGATAGGTCATTTAAGGGACATCATAACAAAGTGTAAACTTGGTTACGCAATGCTTTCAAAGAAGCTGGTGTGTAGTTGGCTTGAGAATCGGATTATGAACTCAGATCACATGTAAATCGCAACTGAAGAACTATATGAATTCAACAGAGGTTTTCAAAAATAGCTTGTTAATGTAACACTTATAAACTAAATATTGTTTTTAAATTCATATGACACAAATATCATTCATTCAAGAATAGTTTTGCCAAGTTTCATAAACAATCTATGAGGTATAACACTTACTAGTGTTCGCTTACAATGAGTATAGAGAGTCCGGTGTAAGAGGTATAAGAGATCAATTTTCATTGCTGCTAATTTCATAACTAACACAAACCCAAGTTACATCCAAAAGTAACGCATATAAACTAATATAAACTCCAATTACACCAGAAAGTAACAAAGATTTACTAACACAAACTCCGATTACAACCTTTATAAACAAAGACTTAAATTATAGCCTCTGTTACAAATATTTTAGGATTAAAACCCTAATTTTGAGTACTCATCGGGTGAATAAAACAACTTTTTAATGTTCGTAAAGCATTAAGCAAGGCTTATGTTTCTTCATCACCTGATGAAAACTAAAAAAAAATCCTTATATTTATGTAACATTTTCCATCTATTCTAAATAAAAGCATAACGTTATTTTTGCCATTTTGATGTTTAAAATGTAAATCATATACATTAAATCGCAAAGCCAATGTCATGAATGTAACGGCGACGCTGTCAACATATTGAATAAGTGCACGCATTTGTATGGCGTAAACTTAACAACAACGTGACGTCTCACCAACAAAACGAAATCATGTAACCTTTGAAATGCAAACAGATCCTTTTTAGCTCAGCCCAACTGCAAATGTTTTTTCATTGGGAAAACATAGGCCTAGTTTAATGTTGCCGAGACGCTTTCAGCCTTCAAGAACATTACATTGGCCTAATGTTTATAATCATCCGATGAAAACTAAATATTTGGATGTTAATCCTTAAAAACAAACTCTAGTATCAACCATAGTTATAAACATTAACTGACACAAACATAAATTGCAACCCTAAGTAACAAATATTAACTTACACAAACTCAAATTTCATTCGTAAATAACAAAGATTAATCAACATTTACTTCAGTAATTACATGCTAAAGTAGCACAGATTAACTATCGCAAACTAGATTCATTCTGATACGAATATTGCTCCTTATCTATTCCGCCAACATGAACAGAACAGAACATTCTTTTATTTTGGCTTAAGCATAACAAAAGCTTTTCACCATAAATAACATATTCAAATACATAAATGGACTCGCATAATATTTCCTTTAAACCTGAACCTAGATCAATATGTAACCCAAATTTAAGATTAAAAGCACAAAGCTCACAAAAATAAAATAGGGAAAGAAGTATGCAATCATATATTATTCATACATGTTGTTCTTGAATGTGACACAAGCTCCCGTCTGTTTGGTACGGTAACATGACTATTACATCAGAAGTTTCAAATAAATCAGAAATTCCGTGATTGCGCTTTGGTCTTTTGATGACGAAATTTTCAGAAAAGTTACAATTGCCCAATCAGGAGAGAATGCGATTAGAAATTGTGTACAATGGAAAACCGAGATTACTAATGATACTCTAATGAAATTCTTTTAGAAAGTTGCCTTGCAAGAATTACATTTTTGACACCTGTGCGTATACCATCAACGTCTGCCTCAGCAATTCATCATAACATCAGAATGTTCCACCAAAATTTAAGTATGGAAGGACAAAGATGGCATTAATCAGAGGAATTGGACTTGGGAGTAGAACAATGTAAGATGGTGGATGCACAAACACTGAAAACTCCTGCACCAGACCATTTTATTAGTTTACTGAAAATGGTTAGATATAAGTGTAAAGTCAGATTGCTGCATGACTCGACGCACATGTAAGAGGCATGGGCTGGAGTGCTCTCCAACGTGTGAATACTGTTACAGTCAAAGTAGGGCGCTTTGAAGGCGTCCATATGTGCGTAAAAAGGTTGTTATATAATAAATTCAACCAACTAATATAACAAGTGTGACGCAAATGATAAATATTTGACGTACCTTTTTTACGTTCTAATAGAGGTAGGTTGGGTTTTCTTCAACGCTTGTTATTATGCATCATGTGTCCTTTTAACATCAAGCACTAACAAAAGCATGTAGGTTAGTATAACATAACGTTTTCACTTAGTCTATATGAAAATATCAACCAAACATGAATATTTAGTACACATATCTATACTTTCTACCTGAACAGATAATAACAAAGTTTCTCAATTAATATAAGTATGAGTATCAATAAAACCTGAACAAAATCAATCTTAATATTCTTCGATTTTCCTAAACTTTTAGTATATCAACAAGCGGTATATCTACTTGTCAAAAAGAATTCCGCGGAATGATATGTCTCGCTGTGTCCGCTTTGACCGTTAATACATACATGGGAGAGAAGAAAAAAATATATATTCATGCAAGAGTTATCTAACTTGGTTAATGTAGTAGGTTTAATGACTAAGAAAATTTGTAGGAAGTATTGTGTGAAGTTTCGATCAAATACATTTAGTGATTTTTTAGATATGAACTTGATGGTAGTTGCAAACAAAACTTGAACCAGTATTTCTAAGTAATACATATTTAAAAATAAACAAAAAACTTTAACCAGTCTTTCTAAGTAATGTCAATGGACCATGAAATGTAGGTCACACTCAGCATCTGCAGTGTATAATGTGATGCAGGGTGTTAGTTGTAATTATGATTCAAGTATGAGTGTACTAGCACTTGTAAAACGAAAACTTAACGTTGTAGCTAAATAGTAATGTTTGACGCCGTCGGCGGAAAAGCAACACCTTAATCTCGTCTCTCCTTCGTCGCGGCGAGACAAAAACTTTTAATTTCGGGTGTTGCCCAAAATGTTATAGTTACTTTAAATTACATATAATTATTTATACACTTTTAAAGTTTTGACAAAGACGTTTGCCCTCTTAAGCATGATCTTGAGAGTAAAACAAAACGTGTATTTTATTATTTGTACATTTAGATATTAAACAAGTTCTTCTGTGCGAAGGGCAATCCGTGTACAGTATGACTCTGTTCAAGATAGAAGTTGCAAATAGGGACATTCTCTATATGTTGTGTACATAAAATAGTGCTTTTATACCGATTTAATGCCATGATTATAAAACTGTTTATCGCGGGATGTTGAAAATTATCAATTTTAACAATTTTGGGACCCATCTGTTCTGTTATTAAAATGCATTGCTCCTTATTGGACCAAATGTTCTTTGCCATGACTAGATGATGGTTCAGATCTTAAACTCAGTAATATTGTCGCATGAATTGATGAGAAAATTAAATTTTATTTTCCATTGGTATCTCTATGCAAATTTGAAAATCCCTTACAGGGCCCTACATATTCTAGGCCTTTGTTAGATAAAACTTTCAATCCCCTGCTCGTCGGGATAACTTATGCCAAATAGAACTATTTTGACTGAATGGTTCTTGAACAAATAATTTGAAAGTTTTGGGTAAGACAGCGAAGTCGAATCATTTTAACGAGTAATGCTTCTATGAAAATTTAGGCAAAAATAGTTCCATTTTTACCATTTGTATTTTTCTGATAAAACTATATCTGGTGAAAACATCTAATAAAACTATTTTCAAAATATATTTTAGATTTTTTTACCTTTTCTTGTCATGGTGGCCATCTTAAATCTAAAAAAAATGTAGTACGAGAAACATCGATGTGAAGATTTAGTATAACCGGTCTAGTGGTTTCAGAACAAGTGCTGGACTTAAATTCCTCAAAATTTTTTTATTAAACCAGACTCGAACTCAAAATATGAATTTTTATAATTTGCATGAAAAACAATTTTACAGGAAATTTACAACATATTACAGAAAAAAACAGTCAATTTCAATGTTAACTTGTCAGACAGAAAATTGTCTAAAAATGTATTTTATAACTAGGCTTTTGTTATTAAAGAGTTATTGGAGTCAAGCTTTTAGACTCCAAGTTTTAAGAATTTTAGCCCTGCTAACGGACAATAACGGAAACACATAACGGACATGCATCTTTGCATAAGCCCTTCTGGTTTTTCGACAGTAGAGTTAATATTATGTTTATCCTAAGTAAATATTTGATCCTTCACTATAAAGCTTACAGAATCAAAGGCAGGCTGTCACTTTGTTACATAATGTGTGGCCATATGCGATCTCATATTCCCCTTAGTGTTAAATCGTTTTGCACAGATACTACATTCGAATGGCTTATCTCCAGTATGTATGCGCATGTGCATAGTCAGTGCAAAATTTCTTGCAAAGGATTTCCCACAGAAAATGCAACAATGTTTACTCTGGGCGACGTGGGGCTTTGAAACTCCTTTATATGGCTCGGATGCTTGGTTCTGCAAATGCTTAAAACATTGTTGTTGCTGCTGTTGTTGATGTTGTTGTTGTTGTTGTTGTTGTTGTTGTTGTTGTTGTTGTTGATTATATGCTGCAGTATTCTGAGAAGAACTTTTGTTGGTTTGTAACAATGACCAGTTGACAATATCTGAAAGAGCAAAATTAAAATTCGTTTTTAATGAAGTTAAATGTCATTTTAAAATCATGACATGTTTACCTGGAGGACAAAGACCTCAGAATATATCCAAGTAGAACAACTATCCTTCCACAAGTAACTGGAAAACTTTCTTACATAAAATTTTGGATCATGCTGGGTTTCAACCCACAGCAGCATGAGACACGAGTGGTCATAAAGACGACACTACTTTGAACACTCAGTCTTGGAGGACCTTTGTAAATATATATATGATATAGGCACATTGCTCTGTAATAATGACATTAATTATGAAGTGTCTCATTATTACATTTAAAAGCATTTCCATACTAGGTGAATAGAAACAAATCAATATTTAAGGAATCAGACTATTTTTCTAAATACAACTCGTTTAATAATAACCACCATTGTTAGCAACAAATCTAAATTTAGAAAATTTCGAATGCCATTCGTTTTGTATTACATAAGCCATCCCAAGGTATATCATGCAAGCTCGAAATTGCTTGTTTACATGCCGATTTTTAGTGACCTTAACATACAATGATTGACTAACACCAACTCTAGTTAAACTCTTAAATAATACAAAGACTTTTTAATTGAATATTCAGCATCATTTCTATGCCATCAATCTATTTTACATCAATTGTGAAACAAATTTTTCAAACTTACACAAACCATGCTTTGGACAGAACCAGTACTATGCATATGCAGACAAAGTGTCTTTTTGATGGATCACAACACATGGCCATTATGGGGTATTAAGCCCACAACTCTCGGACCCTTGGTCCTATGCCACTAGAACACTTGCTCCATGTTAAGGATGATTTATTGATTCATTGAATATTTAACATCATTTTATGCCATTGCGAGATTACAGACAATCAGTTAGCCTAACCACTGTTTCCTTGAATCCTGTACGGTTAACTAGTATTCAATCACATCCAGCAACACAAATAGCTGATAACTTCCCCATTTGAATCAGCAGGCAGAGACAAACGAGAATGAGATAAAACGAAGTGAGACATAATATCATATATCCATCATCATTGAGACTGTGGCTCATGATCCCTGGACTGATAGCCAGATATGCTTCATACCGAGCTAACTGGACCCAGCTTGTATCACAATTATAAACAAACAAACTGCAGCTATACAAAAAAGTTAAGCTCTAAAATTTTAGCAAATTAAGTTACAAAGCAAAGGTTATGTTTTTTTTACTGCCTATAATCTATTTAAAATCACAAATTTAAATATGAGCTTTTTTCACTCATACTTGGACTAAGCAATGTATAATCCCAAATTGTATGTAAATTCATAATCATTCAAGGGACATAACTGAAATAACAACACTTTTAAATTGAATTGCATTAAGATTGTAGGAGTGACTGGACATGATCAAGATATGATATATTTATATCCATATTTTTATCATAAATGTTGGTCAGGGTCCTTAATTGCTGGTAGGTTAAAGCTTGTCACACCTTACCTCACACCACTGCAGTCATGAGTTCAAGCCCAGGTAGGTCCAAAAATATGTGAGAAATTGCTAGTTACTTGCAGAAGGACTGTCTGGTTCATGTTCACAAATCTTGAGGCTTCCTCAAAAAAAAACAAGTTCCCATACAGACTGCAATGTGATTAAAATGGCATTTATCCCTATCCAATAGGAAATATTAGCCTTAGGCGATAATAAACTGCTAGATTTTCAATCCCATTGCTTCATTATTTGCCTAAACAGGAACTGCTCAAATGGGATAAGGTCATTTTTATTCAATTGCTAGTTTATCATCCAAATTTTTCTTAAAAAAGGGGAGTGTTGAGGGGGATTTTTTTTATATATATATTATTTTTTTATAAAAATAAAAAGGGTTGGAGCGGCATGAAAATTAGGGGCCTGTTGGGTATGATAATCTAGTAATTAATTTATTATGGCCTTGAGGGCATTATTGCACAAACTCATCAGTCTATGATTATATTCGTAATTAATATTCTATTAAGAATTTTTAAACTGTTACTACATTTGCTTAAACGAGGGGACAAAAATGTTTGTAACAGAAGTTATAAACTAGGTAACCAAGTTAATGAGATATGAGCCTGTTGAATTACTCTAACAATTTAATTTTTTTTATACCAACAATGACACAAACGTGAGGCAATGAGTCCAAATCTCGCATTTTCTTCGAAACATAAAATTTGACGAACGGACGATGGACATAGCATGATCAAAACAGCTCATGTTGAGTTATACTCAGGCAAACTAAAGAAATGGTGTAGTATCAAAAAGCATCAAACAACATTATTATTACCTTTATTCAATAGGTCAAACATGTTAACACACAGTTGATGTTTGAACTGAATTTATATTTACAATATGTACAAAATTTCATCTAAGAAAGTATAAAAAAAACATAATAATTATTTTAAACATGATGACTGACAATTTATTGAAATTATTAAAGAACTAGAAATCATTTTTTTTATGAACAATACTGTGTCTTCACTTCATATAATTGTGAGAATTATCTTAAATGTTATTGTTTATGTTAAAAACTGGTGAGTTTTAGGGCTGGTGATGGGGTTGCACGAAAAACTGCTAATGGCACCAAAAAGGAAAGTAGAGATGAACATTGACACTTCGCATAATTTGCAGCAAATTTTGTCAAAATGTGGTTCATACATTTGATAGATTTGCTGAATCTGAACTTTCAGATCAGTAGATTTGCGATTAAAAAATCAATAGACTTTTGCGTCAATATATTTTTGTGGTCACTGGTTGGTGTTATGGAGAGCACTGGCAAGATTTTTAACAGAAAAATTCAAAGGGCAATACTCAGGCTGATCCTTCCCAGCAAGTTGCAGTAAATTCCAACTTACTTTGCAAGAAATATCACTAACAAAATTCATCCTTCCACAATTGACATTCAGCCAGAATTCAGCTGAAAATCATTGAACGGGAACGCCAATTTGATATACTCAACAAAAATATATACTAATCTATCTCAAAAAATTTCATTGAAATGAGAATGATAGTTCAAGATAAGAAGCACAAGATTTTTAATTCCGAAAATACAAAGTGTCTGAAATAAGCCAAAAATCATGGAATCAAATTGCAAAAGGAATGAGGGCAACCCAACCTCACATTGATCATTCCCAGCCAGTTTGAGCTAAATCTGACCAAAGAAGTCAGATTTTTTAACTCCAAAAAATCAAAGAAATGTAACTCAGTCAAATTTCATGGAGAGGTATGCCCAACTAGATCTCACACTGATCATTCCCAGCAATTTTCAACTACATCCAATGTCAGGTTAGTTGTTAAGACAAGATTTTGTGACAGAGGAACGAACGGTTTGTCTGAGAAGTGGAGATTAATTAAACGATTACCATCAAGTTTGTACAACCTCAGACAGATTTAACACTTGCAGCAGATATAATAGTACTGGCATTTACAATTAGTAACCATAGTGTTATGCTTAAACTTTTGTTTTACAATATTTTGTGGTAAAACAGCCTTTTTTTTCTTTTATCCTTAAACATAAACAACTTTTAGAATATATGGTTAGGTCACAACCTTTATTTGAATTTTCATGATACTGTAAGTTAAAAAATAATGAAGCTACATAAGCCCTAATAAATTAATTGCTAGATTATCATCTAATTTTTTCTTAAAAAGGGGGAAGGTGGGTATGGATTTTATTTTTTCATTTTTTTTTAAAAGAGGCAGTGTGAGGGGGGGGGGGGGGGGGCAGATGAGGATGATAATCTAGCAATTAGTTTATGCAAATGTGAAAATTAAAATACACCAGTGTGTTTGTGCAGATTCTTGATGTTGTTCTAATTTGGAAATCATACCCCTTGTAGATGGCTTAAATGCAACCTATTTCACAGTGACTCTGTCACATAGTACGGCAAAAAGTATCGCAAGATAAAAAAGAAAAAATCAATTTGTATTTTTTAAAGATATATACTGTACATATACAGATCTTTTTAAACTACCATAATGCCACTTTTAATAATTTCTAAATGACGGATTTCCATGATAGTTATACAAATGAAAATTGTGATTTCCACAGAGTCATGACCGGAAGTAGTCAAACATGGCATTTTTTTTTTATACAGATAGATAAAAACAAACCAACATGTTTAATGATGCACATAGTATAATAATAATTCAGCACCTGCTGATTCAAGTAGCAGGCACCTGTTCCACTACACATCTCAACTTGACATTTTCCTCAACTCATATTTTTTAATGTTAATTTCACATGATCATTTTGTATGGCTATCTTCTACCAATGGGTTAAGATGTGTTCCTACTTCAATTCTGTTTGGGAATTTAAAGTTTAGTGAGTTCAAACAATCGAGAATTCTGAGTTTGAGATGCTTAGTGAACCAGACCCCGATGTACTTGAATCAAGACACAAATAGCAATGCACTTTCCCAGTTCATTAAAACAAGTTTAGCCATTTACAAAATCTATATTCTTCTTCTCACATATATTTCTGCTATGAATTTGTCAACCCAAGCTGATGTCTTACTACATGTGATTTCCAGTTTCCCTTTGCATTGAATTTCTTACCACAGATATCACAGGTATAAGGTTTCTCCCCAGTATGTATTCGCATGTGTCTCACCAGAAAATCTTGCCTGTTAAACATTTTCCCACACAGAGAGCAGTTATGTAGGTGCTTATTAGCCACCTCAGATGGCAAATATGTCATCGCAGAGCTGTTTCCAATGTCCATGACAGAAGATGGGCCAGCATTGTTAACTTCTTCCAACCACCTTGTAGACCTGGGTCTCCCAGTGACTGCAGTATTGTGGCCAATACCAAACCAATCATTCTGATAGCCTGATACATTTTGGGTAATTCCGACATCAAAGAGGGGTGAAGACCTTGATGTTGTGGATTCAATGATATTCTGAAGGTGGCGGAATGATGTCCTATTGTCGACAGAATTTGTAGTAAAATCTGAATTCATATGATAAGAAGGAACTGCTGTACTACCATCTGCATTGTTCCATTGTCTTCCTGAAATGTAAAATGTAAAGATAGTTTGAATTAGTCAATCGTTAAACACCTCATTAAAAAGTAGTTAGTTTTCAGTGAAAGTTATCATTCAAACACATATATAAAAATATACAAAAAAAGTCAATGGCATGCCATTATGTTATGTATTTACTTAAAGTTAGTTGTGTATGAGTACAACCATTCTTGAAAGTGGAATAATTCAAAGCTACAACAACAACAACTGTACTGTTTCATTTATACTTTAAGCTCAGAGCTTAATGATTTGCTGTTGAGTTCTTTTCCTGGGTACAACCAGTACAGAATGTTGTTTTTGAGAGGCATTCAGGTTGAGCCTTGGATCAAATCCAAAACCTCTGACGTGAGTGGTCAACACTCTATCCACAGCACCGCCTCTCATTACTGTTTACTGTGATTGATGATATATTAAAATATTCAAGTTATACTATTTATCTTGCTTCAACACAAAAACACATTTCTGAATGCTCACTCTCTGTTTGTAAATTTAAGTAAAGTCAGCAAATGAACAAAAAAAAATAAACAGGAAAGTCATGATGACCTTGTAAAATGTATTGGTCCAAGCAAGCTCTTGTAAGGACTAACCTATTTATGGACTTTAGTAGCAATGGATAATAGATTACAGAGATGTTGCTACATTTTTCACAATATAGGATATAAGATTTTGGAATGACAACATATAACACATTATGAAGTGGATACCCCAAGGAAAGTTGTATTGAAATAATGAAGCAGGTTTACATAAGATGTTGTTTTTATACACTGTAAACTTCTTTAATATTTTACAATACCAAAAATACAAACTTGAGAAAAAAACAAATCAAATGTTCAGGCACATGGGGTTTGGTGAAAATCTTATAAGAAATGTTAGAGGGAATGTCATTTGGAATTATGTTCTCTGACACATCCATCTCTGCAAGTAACTGATTTTTATGTAAAATTTATCTTTTTATGGATAGTTGAAGGAAAGAGCGTCTATACATCCTTTTTTTGCATAAATAAGATCAAAATAGGGGAAATATTACATTCAACAGCGCATAGCTTGACCAACTACAGTGGAACTTATGATGTTATAAAACGTTACTGAAATTTATTTTGAGTTCCAATAAAAAAACTGTTGTTGAATAAACGAAAAGAAAACCAGTTATATACAGTGTGTTTGAATGTTCAAGGGTCGATAAATCATCCAATGAAATTGAGTTAAGCATGAACGTGTGACAGATCAAAACTGACTGGTTTTTACTCTCCTCCAAGATTTTATGACAGTAAACAACAATATATTTTATTGACCAACAAACTGAAAAGTTTATGGATGAATGGTGAATATATAATTACTTCTCATAACACAACAATGGACAAAGTTTGTTTATTCTGGACCAAACAATCAAAGGATACTGAGCTAAAGATAATATCTCATTTAAGCCAAAGTCAAAACCATAATACACAAAGCTTTTATCCACCTTTCAATATTTTTCCCCACTGTTGGGCACAAAAATGTTAAAATTGGTTGTCTAGTTCCAATCCCTGACTATTACTTTGGTCAACTGCAGCATATTTGGGCTATAACAACACATGCTAAGATTATAATGTACCATATTAGTTCATACCAATTTATTTTAGCTTGATTGCGAAGACAGCTCAAAGCTTATACAATGAACAGCTCTTGAGTCCCATTTCATGGGTAAAACCAGTACTGAGTGGGTTTTTTTGAGAGGACTTTGGTCAAGCTTGGTATCAATCCCATAACCTCAGCTAACACTCTATTTGTGGAGTGTGTGGTCCTGTGGCAAAGCATCAAACCGATGATCAGAGGATCATGCGTTAGATCCTCCTCTGTGGCTACATGTGGTATCCTTCAGCAAGACAATTTTTCAGCATATGCTTAGTATTGGTTCTACCCAGGAAGACTTCAAGCATGATTTGTCTAAGTTTAACAACTTGTTTCGCAATTGAGGTAAATTAAATAAGTTTAAACTAACACTCTATCCACTACACAAATGCCTTGCTTCATAATATCATAATGTTTGGATTTTCAAATAATCATTAAATTAAGAAGGTTATCAAAAATTAAATTGAAAAGAAATCTTTACATAATTGTGTGAAATTGTAAAAATTCTGCTGTTCATTTGCCATTAATGTATGACTAAGAATGGTCTTTATTAGCTTCAGGCACAATTGCTGAGGCCGTCCTTAAAAAAATAAATTGTTTGCAATGCTTCTACCTACTCACTCAAAACTGTAGCATCCAAATTTTTCAGGATTTCTGTCCATTGTTTTTAAAAATCAAGATTTGATAAAAAAAAAAAAATTCAGCTACCTACCTACCTACATGAAAAAATACTGGGTCTGAGCACAGCAAACAAATATTTGTTTATGGGTGGCCTGATAAACCAACCTTGTGAAGACCTGCTATTGTTGGATCATGACTTCATTAATGTTTTCAGCTTCAAGGGATTGTGGGTAATGGACATGGGCCATGATCTTTGCTGTTCCACTGAGCACTTTAATGTTTGTTTGTTTGAATATTTAGCACACTTTTAGTGTACATATGGTTAGTTAACCTGACAAATATTTCCTGAGATTTTGGCCCCAGTTTTACAAAACATCTCAACTTGAGATTTTCCTCTAATTTTTTAAAATGCTATATTACTTTATTTACAAATAATCATTTTGCATGTTGTCCTTAATCAATGAGTAAAGATTTGTTCTGGCTTCAGTTCTGTATAACCATTAAAAATATAATGAGTTCAAGCAATCATTTTAAGACATATGAGTTGAGGTAAATCTCAACTTGAGATTTTTAGCTAAACCAGGAAGATAACTAATAATTTTCCAACTTGAATCAGTGTTGAGAGATGAATTTCATGCCAATGAGACATCATGTTGTATATCAATGATCATGAAGACTGTGCCCGGGCGGGCACTCAAACTCACAACCTCTGGGCTGATATTCAGACTAACCAGGCCCAACGTAACAGTTTAAGGATGCAAAACATTATTTACTGGTGCATATAGATGTTAGATAAATGAGAAATGGGATACAGTGATGTTAATCAGGTGGACAAATTATAAAAATATAAGAAATTAACTTAAATTTGCTGAATTGACTTTCTCTACAAATGGAGATGATAATGGAACAAGTGAAACAAAACTTATTCACAACATTTTATTTGTGAGACAACAAATATACATAATAATATACAAGTACAGTCAATTAAGAATGGTCAGAAAAGGGTACTAGAATCTTGTTTTCAATAAATATGAACTGCTTATATTCAAGTATGTTTAAACAAGTTTTGACTATATGTTATATGGGAGAAATCACTTTATATGTTCTAAAGGATTAGTCGTCTCCATAAAGTATAAAACAAACCATTGTACATGTACATATAGATAATTATATAATGATTACACTTTATACACTACCATGATCATTTTAAGTATGGCATACAAAACAAAAATAAAAAACATATATATTTTACTTACAATGGTCAGCATGATAATATTATCACCAAAGCTGTTCCCATGTATGTACTTGATTGTGCTGTACATTATTTTATTATTATTTTGGAGCTACAAGATTAATAATGGTGACCAATGATAACAAGTACCTGTATGTAATTGAAGATTTCCTTTAATACTAAAACATTTGACATAAATTTCACTCTGAAAAGGCTGTTCTTTTGTATGTACTGAATGGGTTTAATGCCATTTTCAACACATTTCAGGTTATATTTGGCAAATCCAGTTTTACTAGTGAACAAAGACCTCAGGCTGAGTAGAACCACAGTCCTTCCGCAAGCAACTGACAAACTTTCTCACATAAAGTTTTTGGAGTGAAAGGTATTCGAACTTATGATCCAGCAGTGAGAGTTAAGTGATCTTGAGACAGAGCCTTAGACCACTCGGCCACGGAGTACCCTTGTACGTACTGAATTTTACTTTCTAAATATATATCAGGTAAATCTTGCACTGGAACAGATTCTCTCCTGTATGGTTACTCAGTTGTACTGTGTTCAAGTCTGTTGTTGTAGAAGTACAAGATTCCAATGGTTGTTTTTTAAAATTAAACATACAAGTTCATTCTGAAATGGCTGCTCTCCTGAATGTATTTGATTGCATTATCCAACCTATCATTGCCGAGTGACAAAACTCATGGGTGACAATAATGTGACCGTAAGATTTCCTTAACATTTAAACATGGGGTTGTGTTGTCCAAGTCTGTAGTCAAGCTATAAGATCATTAGATAAGATTTCCTTTTATGCTTAAATGTTTCAATAAAAGTTCACAATAAATATGCAGTTTTCTCCGTATAGTTGATTGTGCCCGATTACATTATCTAAGCCCATTATTGTGGAGCCACAAGATTCATATGTGTGACCATATGTGATCTAAGATTTCCCTTTATACTGAAACGCTTGAAACAAATTTCACACTGAAACGGCTGCTCTCCTGTATGCACTCGATTGTGGTTCTCCAAGTGCAATTTCCTGTTGAAAGATTTACCACATACTTGACAAACGTGCTTCTGCCTTCCTGACTGGTTCCCTGTAGCAGTCACATGTTTCTGTTGTCCTGATGAATGGTTCCCTGTAATATCTGCATATGAAGAATGCCTTTGACCAGTGGTGCCATATGAAAGTATAGGTCTTGACTGTGCATCCTGAATGTTAGACATGAAATTTCCAGGATAAGGTGGTATGGACGGAACCAGTCCATATCTTTGCAAGAGACCACCACTGTCTGAAATAACAAAATAAATTAATTTAAGTCTATACAGTTGCTATGCTAAAAGCATGTAGTGCTTTAGATATATTCTAAACTCATCTGTTAAATATAAATAATATCAATAGATATACTAGCCAAAAATAAAAAAATTGACAAATGCCTGTGTATAACTGCACAAAAGATAGCAGAAATAGTTTTACATCAGAAACTGGGTCAAATGAGACACAAGTAAAATGATCAGAATTAAAAATAGTCCTCAATCATCATTTAATTCTGTCCCACAATCAGAGCAGTTGAGCGCTTACTAAACTGCAACGTCATTGAAACTTTGAGTTGCCGCAACTGACTGATCAACGTACTCAAGTAGGGCTTTCCTAACATTGATATTTAACAAACCCAATCAGAAGATCTGAGTCCGTGCTACAGACTAGATTTAAGTCTTTAACCCTTTACTTCATATAGATGCCTTTGGACACCTCTAATATAGATGCCTTTGGACACCTCTTATATAGAAGGCGTTTGAATTATTGGGTGAATAATGTTTATATTAACTGGCAGAGTGGAAAACAGTGCAGAAAGTGTTCCTGCACTGTTTTCAAAGGTCTTCTGTGATTGGTGCGGGAAAACGTGTCTTTATGAAGTAAAGGGTTAAAGGCTCATTAAACTTCCGAAACGGTCATTTTTAGTTTTAATTTCAATCAGTTTTACTCTACCAGATGATAGAATACAAGTTTATTTGATCACTGAGAGACTTTACAAATGAAAAACTAAATATAAAGCACATTATTAGTACATAATTAAGAATGGGTTTTGTTTACAAATTTATGTTCGTCTCTTTCTGATAAACACCTACTGCAGAAAACGGAGAGTTGCAAAGCTTGTTCAGAAATGCGTTGGTTGGAAATATATGATCAACTCACTTCAGAAAGAAACAGTATGGGGAACTGTAGGGAATGCGGTTAAAAATTAAATAACCGATTTAAATGATAGCTTTTAAGAACATCCCCTCTATTATCCTCAGTGTATTACTGAACTGGAATCTACGAGTTAATTCATTGCACGTTTACAAGCGTCGAATCGTTCACATGAAATTAAAAACAAAATTACTTTTTTAATAACTGTACTAAACAAACCACCCTTGGTAGCCTCTCAATGTTGACTACAATAAAGTGATTTGTGATGTAATAGCGCATGCGATAGTATCAAGCGTATATGCAAGTGAGGATCCTGAGCAAGAGTTACTGAGACCAAACTAGTATTCCGTATTCATTGTTTTTCAGTGTGTATAAGTAATATCATACTACTTTCAGTACAGTTTTATTACAGACAATACATTTTAAAAAAAAAAAGAAAACCCAATAACGATACATAATATTAGTGAAGCCATAACTTTTCTAATCTTGTTAATGAATCCCATTTCTAACAGTCTTAATCCGCACACTACCATTGCAGTTTTCATTTGTGTACTTCTGAACACTGGCGGAGGTACAGTCGGAAAGCAACAGAGTCATTACGGAATTACAAAAAAGTAAACAAAAGTTAAAAGCTCAGTCTGCTCGACTAAGAAATACATATTTCAACTGAAGTTATTTATTTTCTCGCCATTTTAAAAACAGTCACTAAGGGGTGTACAGGAATGGTTTTAGCAATACTATAAAAACATTTAACTACAATCATTTTTGTTATTATCAAAGTATACATTTCGCAAGATTACTGAGGCTTTAAGTATTTAAATATATGTTGGTGAAACAGGAGCACAGTCCACTTTGGACGGTTCTAGAAATTTTCGTCACAACTTGATTAGGAAAAACTAGTGGATATTGTGTTAATATAAGCTTTTTCTATGGCATTAACTCTCTTGTTTCTGGTCTGACCAGGTCATATAAAGAACTTGTTTGAACTTTCCATTTCATGCTTATAAACATTCTAAGTTCAGTCTGGATTGGGTGAAAACTGAATGGTTAATCCATGGCCAATGCCATTCTTACTAAATTTTGTTATGATCTTATAAAAACTAAATACAAGGCAAAGTGCAATATTTTTTAATTGTTCAAGGACATAATGTCATTGAATTTCATTCTCTGACCTAACAAGTTAATAAAGTTCAAGAACTCTCCTGAATTTTTTTAGTGCATTTATTTTACATCAAATGTAAAACAAGTTTTTACAACTAAAGATAAATCATGCTTAAAGTTTTCCTGAGTTGAACCAGCACTAAGCATTGTGGGTAAAGTGATACGTTACTGGACACAATACATAGCTATGACAAAGGGGTGGACCAACGATCCACTGACCCTGAATAACATGCTCTAACACTGGACCATGTGCTCAACAGGTTTAGTCAAGATAAGGATTTTACAAGATTTTATTCATTTAAAAATCTAGTTTAGTTTAAACTTTTCTTTTTACTTTGATTGTGAAACAAGTTCTTACAACTTAGACAAATCACGCTCAAAGAGACCACACATCGGTGTGATGGAAGATTGAACCCAAGCCCCTCCGATCATGGGTTCAATGCTCTACCATTAGACCATGCACTCCTCATTTTAAAAATTTAATAATAGATTTAAAAATCTTATGTTTTTTGTCCAATCTGTATGGTTCAAGAACTCTTCATGGTTGATTGACATGGTTGATTGATTGAATTTTTGGCATCATTTTTATGCCATCGGGGACTAACAGACGATCAGTTAACCTAACCACTGTTTCCTGGGATCCTGAAAGGTTAACTGTACTCAAGCACACCCCATCTCTGCAAGTAACTGATAACTTCCCCACTTAAATCAGTGGTGAGAGACGAATGATAATGAGACACAATGTCATATATCAACCATCACGGAGACTGTTGACCGGGTGGGGATTCCAACTCACGACCCTTGTATTGATAGTCAGATACTTAAATCATAAAAAGTGTAATACAGACACAACACATCCACAAGAAATACATACTATAATCATAACAAATGTAATACAAACACAACACAACCAAATGACTAAGTGGAGCGCATGGTCCAGTGGTAGAGCACTGAACCCATGATTGGAGGGTTGTGGGTTCAATCCTCCGCCATGGCTATGTGCAATGTCCTTGAGCAAGACACTTTTCTGCATTTGCTTAGTACTGGTTCTAACCAGGAAGACTTCGAGTGGGATTTGCTTAAGTTGTGAGAATTTGTTTCACAATCGAAGTAAAATAAATAAGTTTAAACTAACGACATGACAAACATACTATAATCATAACAAGTGTAATACAAACATACAAAAACAACACAACGACATGGCATACATACTATAATCATAACAAGTGTAATACAAACATACAGACACAACACAACCACATAGCATACATACTATAATCATTACAAGTGTAATACAAACATACAGACACAACACAACCACATGACATACATACTATAATCATAACAAGTGTAATACAAACAAACAGACACAACACAACCACATGACATACATACTATAATCATAACAAGTGTAATACAAACATACAGACACAACACAACCACATGGCATACATACTATAATAATAACAAGTGTAATACAAACATACAGACACAACACAACCACATAGCATACATACTATAATCATTACAAGTGTAATACAAACATACAGACACAACACAACCACATGACATACATAATCATAACACGTGTAATACAAACATACAGACACAACACAGCCACAAGAAATACATACTTTAGCCATAACAAGTGTAATACAAACATACAGACACAACATAACCACATGGCATACATACTATAATCATAACAAGTGTAATACAAACATACAGACACAACACAACCACATGGCATACATACTATAATAATAACAAGTGTAATACAAACATACAGACACAACATAACCACATGGCATACATACTATAATCATAACAAGTGTAATACAAACATACAGACACAACACAACCACATGGCATACATACTATAATCATAACAAGTGTAATACAAACATACAGACACAACATAACCACATGGCATACATACTATAATCATAACAAGTGTAATACAAACATACAGTAGAAACAACCACAGTCATCGCCTCATGAAAACTTTGTATCATTCATGAAATAAGATACATGTCACTTTCAAGGACATTTTTGTGATATCCGTGTGGTAAGAAACCAGGACAGGTGACATCCATATTCTATCTCTCTCTTGTTTAAACATTTTCAAAGTCAGGTTTCAATGGTAAGAAGCCACTGTCCATCTGAGTGAACAATTCAACTTTCACAGGTTCCTGTATCATGGCAATTTCTTCAACTTTATAAGAAACAAAATGAGTTATTTAATCTAGAGTATATCAAAACCAACAAATAAACAACTCTTATTGACTAGTTTAAAAACTGCTTTATCTCCCTTGGTTTTCTCAGTAGAGTGACAAAAAACATGAAATGGTTTTGGTAAACAGAACAGAAACAAATTTGAAAGGTACACTAATTTTTTGTGGATTTTCTTAACCACACTAATGTTTGTAGTTGCAATGCTTTCCAGTTTTAGAAGTACCACTTGGCCACAGAGGACCCTAACTTCAGTGAATAAAGCAATGACAGGGTACTTATTGATATTATTAATTTGTCTGCAAAGCTTCCTGATAATATTGTACTGTGAAATTCCATCATTGAACTGAATCCATTTTTAATAATATCAGTAACAATGACTTTGACCATGAGGCCATTCACCTCAAATCCAATCCCAGCCTTCCTTTGGATTTCAGCAATATACATACCGGGGTAGTTAATATCTTTCATCAGAATATCTTATGGGTAATTCATGTTGATGAGAAGAAACTATTTTCCTTCTATTGTTTCTGACCTTGAGCTATTGACCGTTATAGTTTTACGAAGGTCTAATGACCTAGAAACAGTTCCAGGCTTCCTTTATATTGTTACTAAAGTCTCTTCCATTACCGATGTTTCTTGTAACATATATATAAACATAATAAACATTGTATACATGCAATTTTACATGCAAGTCAGGTTTTTAAACTGAAAGCATTATTAAAATTATTTAAAAAATGACCTTGACCTTGACAAAAATGACTTCAAAAACCAAGGCAATACAAATTACTTCATATCACTGCAGTGTCTACTTGAGACATATCCTTAGTGCTGCCACACTGGAGTATCGTTGTATAATACTTCACCCAGTCACATTACATAGACACTGAGCTGACTTGATTAAGAACCATCCTCTAAATGCTGAGCACCAAGAGAAGAAGCTTCTAGTACATTTTTTCAAATTTTTGGTATGACTTGCATGGGTATCAAACCCACAATCTTTTGCATGTGAGGTGGATACTCTGCCACTAGACAACCACTGCAGTCAAATTACTTTGGTACATTGTGAGCAATTTATTTTATAAAATTTCATCAGGGGTCTTAAGAGAAACTCAAATTACTGAGTGAACCATTTCTCTTTTTGAGGCAACAGTGGCTTTAACCGAAAAGGTACCTACCTATCAGTATATTCAAAACATTTAATATAACAGTTTAAAAGAAAGTTATTTAATAACTATAAACACTAAGGGAAACAAATCATATTGGATTGTTTCCTTAAGAAAAGGAGTTATTTCCCTTCCATTATAAATCCACATGCAAAATGTTATATTTCTCCCTGATAATATTCATCAAGTTTGACCAATTTATTCAAAAGTTGTGAACTCAGCTTTTCAGCTTTGGTAAACATCTTAAATTCCAAAGCAATAAATTTTCATGAATGTCATGAAATCTTTCAATAAGTGTACTTGCTTAAGCAGAGAGAATGGCATGTAAATGGTTCACAATAAATATCAACACATATTGATCTTAAATCCTTTATTTATAATGCACAGTACAACAAATTATAAAAACAAAAGTGTGACAGTTTTCTTTTTCAATTATTTGACAAAAATATATGAAAAAGTTCCAACATTTTTCTTCTAGAAAAGTGCTGTTCTCAGTATCTACCTTTCCAGTTATGTTTATTTATTTTTTTTAACAAGGTTAAAAATTAATGAAACTTTCGAAATATTACAGGTTATATAAGGTGTCCAGTTTAATTGGTAGAGGAAGTTCTCCGATGGACAAACAAGAGAAAAACCGGAACCTTCCATCACAAATATCTGGCAAGATTTCTACACAAGTCTCGAACCCACAACCTCTGAGGTGATACATTTACCAGTAGGTAAGTGATCTCGAGACAGCTCCTACACAACCAACCTTATCTTATGTTTAACTGATTCTCTCTTTTCACTGAAAGATGTTGATTGTATATCAATAATAATGTGGTCTCTACTTCCCTCTATATTGGTTACCAGATACATGCACTACAGATTAAAACAGTCTAAGCTAGTTTGAATGATGAAGACAACTATATAATGATGATTGAAGCTGTTAAAAGTAATTATGATGATAATGGTGATGATAATGGTAATATTAATGATGATGGTAATAATAATTGTGATGATGATAATGATTATTGTGGTGATATTTATGGTGTTGATAATGGTGATAATAATGATAATGGTGATGATGATGGTGATGATGATGATAATAATGATGGTGATGATAATGGTGATAGTAATGATAATGGTGATGATAACGATAATGGTGATAGTAATGAAAATTGTGATGATAATGATGGTTATGATAATGGTGATGATAATAATGATGCTAATGGTGTTAATGATGGTGCTTATAATGGTGATGATAATTGTGATAATGATTGTGATAATGATGGTGATGATAGTGGTGATGATAATGGTGATAATGATGGTGATGATAGTGGTGATGATAATGGTGATAATGATGGTGATGATAATGGTGATGATAATGGTGATAATGATGGTGATAATGATGGTGATGATAATGGTGATGATAATGGTGATGATAATGGTGATGATAATGGTGATGATACTGGTGATAATGATGGTTATAATAATGGTGATGAATTGGTGTTGAATGATGATGACAATGGTGATGATAATGATTATGGTAATGGTGATGAATTGGTGTTGAATGATGATGATAATTGTGATGATAATAGTAATCATGAAAGTGATGATAATGATGGTGATGATTTCTTTACTGATGCTGCTGTTGGTGATTTTAATAACGACTTATCTGAGTGTCATGACTCAATATAAATAAAAATGCTGCTGTTGGTGATTTTAATAATGACTTATCTGAGTGTCATGACTCAATATCAATAATAATGCTGCTGTTGGTGATTTTAATAATGACTTATCTGAGTGTTGTTGGTGATTTTAATAATGACTTATCTGAGTGTCATGACTCAATATCAATAATAATGCTGCTGTTGGGGATTTTAATAATGACTTATCTGAGTGTCATGACTCAATATCAATAAAAATGCTGCTGTTGGGGATTTTAATAATGACTTATCTGAGTGTCATGACTCAATATCAATAATAATGCTGCTGTTGGTGATTTTAATAATGACTTAACTGAGTGTCATGACTCAATATCAATGATGATGCTGATGACCATAGTATTAATCTTAATATGCCTATAATAATGACAACAGTGATTATGTCATTACTGATGATGATGATGATGATGATGAAGAAAGTGAAGACTATACTGATGGTGGTTCTCATGATGATTATAATGATGATGATGATTGATTTTATACTAATCACAATGTGAACGGCATCCAAAATGCACCAGGAGTTACTGATGATATACAGTATAATTCAATAAATCACACAAAGCATACTAATATAATTTATTTAAACTATCTTCTCTAAAAAAAATACAATGCCAGTAAATGTTATAATTTTCTAAAGTGACATCAAGCACATGACTGTATAAAACCAATGCAAAGCATTCAGTCATAAAACAACAAATACCCATAATATTGTTTATAAAACAATTCTTGGTAAAAAGGGTTCAATGCCATTCTCACAATGCTGAGCAGGCTAATAAAGTGATTTTTAATAATGTAAAGTTACTTGACTAGACAAGGAAGGACATCAGTAACATATACAGTCAAACCTGTCTTAAGCAGCAAATGAATGGGAATGAGCAAAAGTGGTCTTTTAAGACAGGTTGTTACTTAATACAAATTAATTTACTCTGAAAGAATAGAAATGGTAAATAGAAAATATGGTTGCTTAAGACAGGTGACTGCTTAATAAAGGTGACTGTTACAAAGGTATGACTGTATATGATTCTTTGTAGAATACCACTTCAGTGAAAGTAACTGGAAACGTTCCTTACTTAAAATCTCTGTTAACAACACTCTTACTATTACGCAGTGTCAACAGAGATGAAACAAAGATGCCAAACAAGGTCATTGTCAGTTTAATTCATACCGTCACTAATATTGTCCACTTCCAATCATATGACATTGCATGACCAATAACATCACTCCAACAAACATTTAGATGTTGTTGCAGGACAAATCACATCACTCCAACAAACATTCAGATGTTGTTGCAGGACAAATAACATCACTCCAAAAAACATTCAGATCTTGTTGCATGACCAATAACATTACTCCAACAAACATTCAGATGTTGTTGCAGGATCACTCCAACAAACATTCAGATGTTGTTGCAGGACAAATAACATCACTCCAACAAACATTCAGATGTTGTTGCATGGTGTATAGCATCATGTCCAACAAACATTCAGATGTTGTTGCACGACAAATAACATCACTCCAACAAACATTCAGATGTTGTTGCATGGTGTATAGCATCATGTCCAACAAACACTCAAATGTTATTGTAAGGTATTATAAGTTGCTTTAAAATCTAACTTTAATCATATCAGAACTGTCCGTATCTGTCTGAAATGCTGCTATACTGAACCACAGATACAACAGACGATACCTTACATCATATAATTATGTTGACACCTTGCTGACCAACTCTATAGCTACTTTACAAATGAAGAGAAACTTCAATTTTTTAATAAATTAAGAATTGATAGACTCCTGGGAAGGGAAATAATGAATTCATAATTAAACTCCTACAGGTAAGGTAGAGCATATTATTGAAAATCAGAAGGTTTGTAGTGAACAACCATATGGGTTTTTAAATTTCCTTTATGACTAAAGCTTCTTCCGCAGGTTTGGCAAACGAAAGGTTTCTCCCCTGTATGAATCCTCATATGTCTCTCTACATGCGACGGCCTCGTGAATGCTCGGTCACACAAGTAGCATACATATCGTGCTTTGCTACCTCCAGGTTTTGGAGTTTTTGAGGGACTTTGCTCATCTTCATTTGAGAGAATTGCTTTCACTGAAATAAAACGAACAAAAATTTGATAGCAAATACATGTAATGATTTTAACACCGCTATGAAACAAGTCATATATTTATATAACATTAATAGCATATGAATAGAAAGCATATTGTACTTTCTGATATTGTTTTTACAAGATTTGGAGAACTTCACTACACAGGCAGGGTCAAGTGGTCAAGTGGTCTCAACAAAAAAAGAGTAAATCACTTTATATAGGTAATCCGTTACAATATCCAATTGAATAATACACATGTACAGGCTCCAAGACACAGAGCTAACAGGAAAAAGTTATCGACACTGTCAACAGAAAAGTAACATGTCACGTCTTGAATCACGTGAAAAAATGATCTGTGAATCTCAGCAAGCCCCAAAAGAATGTTTAATGTAATACTGTCTTACTTAAGCAGCCAATCAAGAGAAGAAGCAAAAGTGGCCTTTTAAGACAGGTTGCGGTTTAATGCAGGTTAATGTGTTCTGAAAGTATATAAATGGAAAATAACAAATGTGGCTGCTTTAGACAAGTGGCTGCTTAAAAGAGGTGACCACTTATACAGGTTTGATTCTATGTAATATTGGTTTTAGAGAAGTTTTCGTTGAAACATGGGGATTGTCAAGACAGCTCGAGAATGCTTTACTGGTATAAGACAATAGTGACAGAGAAACTTTGGTATATATGTTTTGTATCATACATGTATCACAAGTGCAAGACAAGCTTGAAGCAATGGTACTTGCAAAATATCAAAGATCCTAAGTTTTAGTTTAAAAGTATGTTGCATATATATACCATACAAACCAATGATTCTAGAATGAAAGGACAGAAAAATAAGATGGCCATCACAGCCAAAATTTGCTCACCTGGTGCAGATAAAGTTGAAGATTGAAGGTCAAAGGCACTTATTTCATCCAATAGTGAAAGAAGATTATTACACAAGGTATAAAAATAACCTTATGTAAACATGATATCTCTTATTGATATAAAAAATATAAAATATCATGCATATTGAGTATGTGGAAGTGGCAAAAAATTATTGGTTATGTCCAGAGTACAAAAGATACTGTGGTAGGTGAGACAATTTCAGACATCAATTTCTAAAAAGTTGTCGAAACAGACATATATCTCAGTCTACATCTTTCCGTTCTTCATATTTTATGTGTGGTAAAAAATGTAAACCTAGATAAAGGTCCATCTTGTCTATTTGTTCAAAGCAGTTACACTAATGTTCTGTTAAGCAGAATTTTCAAATCATAGTATTTTGAGATTTAAACTTATCAAACATTTAAAACATTCAAGGTAACATTACACTGGCAATATAACCAACTGTCTGGATGAGTATACTGATCTTTTCTTCTTCTTTTTTTTAATATGTTAATGTCATTTTCAACACGTTTCAGGTTATATATGGCATATTCAGTTTTATTGGTGGGGAATAAATCTGAGTAGAACCTACGTCCTTCTGCAAGTAATTTTCTCACATATAGTTTTTGGAGCAGGACTCAAACCTACATCCTCAGCAGTGACAGGTTAGTGATATGGAGACGGTGGCCTAGACATCTATATTCTGCCATGGTAAACCCTTTTCGAGAAAAGAAAAAGGTTGAAATCTCAATTTATCACAAACTGTCCGTATGAACATACTGATCTAGCCACAGCAAACTAATGGTAAAGCCAACAGAAAAATCACTGTCTGCCCTTTGACTACCTGCCAGTACTGATCAAAACTATTTTCTCTTCAGATTTTGAATACAGATTGTATAGGCAACAATTTCCACCATTCTACATCAGCGAAGAAGGAATGCAATAATGAAAACACTACCCACCATGTTAACTACCGTTACATTTATTTAACGACAAAAAACAAATATAAGTATACACATAGAATGATTGACTGATTGAATATTTAGCATCATTTTTATGTCATTGTGGGCTATCAGTCAACCTAACCACTCTTTTCTGGGTTCCTGGAAGGTAAACCAGTACTCAAGCACACCCTATCTCCACAAGTAACTAATAAACTTTCACACTTGAATCAGCAATGAGAAACAAATGATAATGAGATGAATGTTGTATATCAATCACCATGGAGATTGTGGCCGAACTCACAATCTTGGGATTGATAGTCAAATAGCTACAATAGGGCCCATACATACAGCCACTTTGAAATCAACAAGAAAGGCTTTCTCAGTCTTGAAAAAGGCCTATGACAAAGTTTTCACTAGATTAACTATACTTGGGTCCCATTAGAACACTGTCCAATATAATGCTCGTTATGTTTTTCAAAACTGTGACCATGTATTTGTGCATCAATTACACCTTGATTATTCAACAACATTGCTTTTAATTGATTTATGCCAACTAACAATGGTCTGTCATATTTATCACACATTGTCATGTGTTTGTTAACAGTACTTCGACTGGATACAGTATTGCCAAATAATGTAGCGCAGTGCACCTTGGGATATTTATAACGCGGTTCACATATACCACGGGTTCATTCCATGGATCCTGGCAACCGCGTTATAATGAGACCCAAGTATAAATACAAAGTAGAATACATGTAAAGTGTAGTAGAACATCCATAATTTATACTGGTATCACAATAAATCAGGTGAAAAATTGAAACAGGTTTGAAATATACCTCAATCATTTAGACATTTCTTCCTAAATCTGGATTTCTATCAGTAAAGTTTGATATTAATGTAACGTTTGCTATCTTTTAATATACTGATTGATGTATTCACCGCAATCACTTGCTAACTTTAGTCAACTGAGTGATGAATTCACTATAATCGTTTGCTAATTTTAGTAAACTGAGCGGTGGCGTATTCATCGCAATAATTTGTTAACTTTAGTTAAATAAGTGATGTATTCACCACAATCTTTTGCTAAGTTTGGTCAACTGAGCATCAAATTAACCACAAACATTTTCTATTTTAGCCAAATGAGCGACATATTAGCCACAATATTTGCTCACTTTAGTCAACTGGGCAACGTATTCACCACAATCTTTGCTGAACCGAGTGACATAAAAACAATAATAAATAATTATTCATCACAATGTTTGCTAACTTTAGTCAAATGAGTGATGTGTTCACCATAACCATTTGCTAATTGCCAAAAGATATCTATTTAAACATGCCAAAATAATATATTGAAAAGGGATTTACTAACTTGGGCTACGTGCTTAGGTTAGACTAAAATAGATTTCCCAACTAAAATTGCAACATATATTTTGTGACATAATAAATGAGTCACATGATTTCATTTTGATTTCAATTTAATCTGTTACACAGGTTTACATTGTAGTAAAACTTGTTTATCTTTGAAAAGGTCCCAATGATGATGTAAAGGTCATCAATCAGTATCTAAGTGCTGTCTGTTTTTAGAATGGGGATTTCGTTTGAAGTTTATCACTCGAATATAAATATCAAATTTGTAACATTTTGATGGATTACCAAACCAATTGGGTTTTATTTATTAATGATAGTGAGATGCTTTTCATCTATTTCATACTCCCTTTAAATACTTGTATATGAAATAAACAATTAGGTCACACCTCAGTAATGATATTGCTATTTATATAATATAATTTATAATCACAACCTCCTAAAATGGTGTGAAATCCACCAAATCAATCAATCAATCAATCAAGAAATTTTTCTTTGGTTTTATTAGAATGAAAACTACAATACAATTACCTGTAACTAATTAAATCTTTTACAAAATGAATTTAATACAAATATGAAACATTGTATCCTTCCAGACCGTGTATATCATGATTCTGTATTATATGACATGATTGCGTTTTCATTGATCCGTTGTATGCTTTCAAGTCTGCAACATGGCAACAACTTAAAAGGGCAGAAACTCTTTAAGATGAACGACCATGTGACTTTTAAGGTGATGAGGAAGCGCGAAACATTTGCCGCATTTATCACATTTAAACGCCTTTTTCTCCTGTATGTCCCACCAGGTGAGTCTTAAGATGATGTTTGTGTGTGAAACATTTCTCACAAAATTCACATTTGAACGCCCTCTCCCCTGTATGTATCAACATATGTCGCCTCAGTTGCGATGGAGAAATGAATGATTTTCCACAAATCTGACACTGATTTCGGACCGGAAGTCCTCCATAAAACTCGAATGAAGAATCTGGAAGTAGAACGGAACATGGTTGAGGAGATTTTCTTGGAAACTGAACAAACTCATGAAATTGCTACACACGGAGATATATAAAGTCATCATTAGTATAATATGAAGGAAAGTTACCACGTGCCTATTGCAAATAATCAGGGCTTATAAAATTGCCTGTTTTTTCAGTTTGCCGACCGAAATTTGTTGTTGAATAACTGTTTTTTTTCCATAAAAAAACATCATAAAAAATTGGTCAACATATTTCCTATCAGTAGTATAAACATTTTTTATTCCTTTACTGACCATCTGATTATCATGATTTACGCTGTGGAGCAATATCAATTGATCCAACTGTCATAATATATCAAATGTGTGAAAAGATGTTGATTTTGACTTAACCATTACCAATATCAGGGGAGTTTACTGGATGAATCTATCGTTACACTGCATGCCTTCGAGGTGTGATCAGCGATTCGTATTACACATTCTGTCGGTTCACCAATATGAATTGTTTATGTCCGTAATTTTTTTCAAATAATATCTGATAGCATATCCTACCAGTAGGATTTTTTTCTATGGAGTTTAACCCCATGTTTAACACGTAACACGTTATATAAGGCATCCAGTTTTATACTATTTGACTCAACAGCAAATTATTATGAAACAAATTACCTCATCTAACATAAAAGGATAAAAGAACAAAATTGTGTAAACTTGAAGCAATTATAATTTATCAACCATCTCTAAACAAGAATTTAGAAAAAAAATGACAAAACCAATTTGTAAAACTAAAACAGACCAATATTAGAAACCAAAGAAGAAACAAGGCTTCCTTTTGTTATAAAACGTTTTTATGATGTACCTACAATTACACACCCTTTTCTATTGCCATAGATATTATACTAGGTTAGCAACTTGCCCCCAAAAAATATCTTTAGAAGACATTAACTCCGTATTTGGTAAATGTGTATTAAAGGTGATTTTTCAGCTGACCTCCATTCATCCTACCCCACCCACCTATTTATCTAACCAGAAGAACCACTGACATTCCATAAGTAAATGGCAAATTTCAATGAGATCATGAGGTGGTGCCTTAAATCACTTGGCAACAGGTGATCCCTGTGAACAAATTAGCATTAATATAACAAGAGGACCACTTTGGCCCTAAATCGCTCACCTGTGGCAGGATACAATGCAAAAAAAGATTTTTTGATAACTGAAATTGGGCAAACCTTTGAATTTAAAATTGAACAGTTGAGATATTATACATATATAACTGCTGTATACCTTTGGTGACTATCAAATAAAAACTGCAGGTAAGCAGAGTGCACATAACTACAAATAACACAAGTTTTAACAATTCATCAGTACAATGTTAATTATTCAATTTGGCCAGTTCAAAAGCACGTCCAATAAATTATGGTATAGTAACAACAAATGAGCAAGTTTGATGAAGATCAAATGAAGCCTGCATGACATTGTGCTAGAGTGAAATCAAGGTCAAATGACACTATATTTGATTAGTCAAGGGCCATAATTCAAACAATATTTAACCAATTTGACCAGTTCAAGATCTCCTCCAAGATATTTCGGTCATATAACTTCTGTAAAAATTATGTGAAGATTAAATCAAAACTGCAGTTGCTAGAGTGTACACAATGCCAATTAACACCATTTGTAATGATTCAAGGGCCATAACTCCACACTATTTATCTAATAAACAGTTCAATAACTCGTCCAAGATATTTTGGTAACTAATGAGTAAGTTTGATTAAGACCAAATAAAAACTGCGAGTCCTAGAGCACATACAACATCAAATAATACAATTTTTGACAATTTAAGGGCCAGTTAGTTACCTCTGACATTTATCATCAAGTTTTGCCAGTGCAATATTTCATGCAAGGTATTTTGGTCATATAACAATTTAGATCAGGTTTTCTCCAAAGGTGATATAGGTCAACTTCATTGTTTGCCAAAGGTATTGTGAACCAAACCAGCAATATGTAATTTCAGGACTTTGTTACTTTATTAAACAGAGGACAATATTCAGTTACTTCCCAATTAAAAAATCATGGGTTTTATACCGATTGAGGCCAAAAAATTTGTTTTTCCATTTAGAGAATTTTACCAACTGGATATAAATTATAATTGTAATATCTGATAATTAATGGTTAGAATATGATATTTACAGTTTTACACTTTAATTTCCACTTTGCTAAAGCCTTAAAAAATCCCAATTTCTCCTTAATTGCATTTTTCTTTTATCAAAGTTGAAGGATTTTGCCTCTTCTCAGTTTACAGGGAAAAAAACCCCTGAATGTATCACATATTCACACAATATACTTTGGAAGTGTAGGATGCAGATGGATTCACAGCAACAAAAGATATAATTGAATAAACTTCTTGTATCTATCTACAGTTTCGCAAGTTTTCATGTCAGGAATAATTAACATAATCATGTAACCATCTCTTAGCCATGGACATAATATGGTGACTTAGTACCAGTTCCAAGTACAGTCAAACCTGTCTTAAGCAGCCAGTCAAGGGAAGAAGCAAATGTGGCCTTTTAAGACAGGTTGTTGCTTAATTTGATCTGAAAGCGTAATACAAGTCAAACCTGTTTAAGTGCTCACCTCCACTGAGCAGTCACTTGTCTTAAGCAGCCACCCTTGTTATTTCCCATTTCTATGCTTTCAGAGTCAATTAACCCGTATTAAGCAACAATCCTGTCTTAAATGGCTATATTTGCTTCTTAACTTGACTTGGCTGCTTAAGACAGGTTTGACAAGTAAATGGGAAATAGCAAATGTGGCTGCTCAAGACAAGTGGCTTGCTTAATAGAGGTGACTCCTTTATACAGCGTTGACTGCTTGAAAATTGTTTCCACACATATAACTAATCTAAGCTTGGCTAGTTGTAGACTAGTTATCAAAACAAACAGACGATCAAATTATACTTCCTTCACAATCATGACAATCATAAATAATGTCTTGTATGTACTGAAGATTACAACACCATGTAAACTATGTCATGTACAGTGTTTTAATACATTTTGTATTGTCATTTTGTCTGGACAAATCTGATTAACCTGCACGAACATTAACTGCTTCAGCATTTTCGCATCATGAAGAGGCCCATCCATCTTTGTGTTATAAAGGCACAACATGGGATAAAGAAAAGTTATGGCTTATAAGTCGTATCTAAATTGGCGTAGACAGTGATGCTGCAGACTGTGAAGGTACCACAAGCATCTTCTATTGGCAATATTAGGGCCATGTTTGAGAAAGCCATTAACACTCTCGCCAGTGGCAAACCACTAGGTCTGGGTGTGGATCACGTTCGACAGGCTGTCTCTACCTGAGATATAGGACCACAGTGTAAAGGGATCTCCGGTCAGCACACATTGACATTGAGTCATGGAAGGACATTGAATCAGATCGTTGGTCCCGGACACATGTGAAAGTAAGGACGAAAAAAGTGGAGGACTTTAAAATTTAGCTTTGGGTACTAAAAAATGGAAGGCATCGATCTTAAAGGCAACTCGGTCTTCATCTGTGGTGACTGCAATAAGGATGCCACTCACAAATCACTTCTAAACAGTCTCTACAGACGATGTTCCCGCAAAACCAGAATGCAAACCATCTTTTAAGAAGACAGAGGCCAATGATGATATATCCAAATAAGCATAATAAAAAAAAAAACAGCAATTTTTAACCAACAATTGTCATTTTTGGGAAGATATTCACATGTTGCAGGTCTACTAATTTCTGGAGTCCATTCATAATTATTTTAAATACTAAAATCCAGTTTTTTTCTAGGTAATAGAGAAGTTAATGAGCATTATTCGTCTATGTACATCACAATACTGCCTTAAGCTACAAAATGTTGCTACTTTAACATATTTCTATATAATTTTATCATATATCAATACAAGTTTTAATTGTCAGCAAGTTTACTAATTCTTTTGTAATTGTAAGAGTAATTCTATACCTATGAATTACATAATCATCTAAGCTTGTAAATTACAGGCATAATTTATAACAGATAACTTTTTACATCATCCTTCCAACAGATGATGTACTGAACTACTATGACCGATTTTCTATGTAGGTACCAAATTGACATGGTCACGCAGAATATCGACTATTACCCTTGCAGAAAGTAAATTGTATTATCCAAACTGATCCAGTCCAAACTAGAGCAGTGACATTTGTTTGTACCTCCATCTTAGTCTCTCCCAGAACCGGATAGCTCCTGAATCAGGTCTATCTACACCAATGAAAAGGCAGGGAATTTTATACCTGTCCCACAATTCATAGCAATTGAAAACGCTTACTAATTGCAATGTCATACAAACTTTTCCTAAATCAACTGAGCAATCAACGTGCTCAAATGTGGCTTTCCTACCATTGCTATTTAATGGGCCCAAAAAGGGCAGCTAGGTCCGGTCTTCAGGCTGACCTAGTCACTGGGAAAACCAAATGTAACAACAATTCCACCCACAGTCTGTTATAAGTCAATTACTTTTAGTAATTGAGATGACCGAGTACCTCCACCATATGGTCATTATTATCAACACATTTACCATCCAACCATGAACCAGTCCAGAACTGTCATTATCCACACATTTACCATCCAACCATGAACCAGTCCAGAACTGTCATTATCCACACCTTTACCTATCAAACCATGAACAAGTCCAGAACTGTCATTATCCACACATTTATCATTCAACCATGAACCAGTCCAGAACTGTCATTATCCGCACATTTACCATTCAACCATGAATCAGTCCAGAACTGTCATTATCCACATATTTATCATTCAATCATGAACCAGTCCAGAACTGTCATTATCTGCACATTTACCATCCAACCATGAACCAGTCCAGAACTGTCATTATCCGCACATTTACCATTCAACCATGAACCAGTCCAGACCTGTCATTATCCACACATTTATCATTCAATCATGAACCAGTCCAGAACTGTCATTATCTGCACATTTACCATTCAACCATGAACCAGTCCAGAACTGTCATGACAACACTTTTATTAGTGCACAGACCAACATTAATTTTGGAGTATTTTTTCCCCATGTGCTTCATCCTTATATTTATTTAAAATTCATGATAAAGCACCTGTAACTACATATACCAACATGCATATACATGCATATTACCGCTAGTTTCTTTTCAGTTTAGGCCATAATAAATGAATTCCTAGACTTTTATCTAAATTTGTTCCATAAAAGGGGTGGGAGTAGTCTCAATTAATCGCTGTAATATGGTTGAGACTAGCCCCTTTATCAGCAGAAGATCAAATAAAAAAATATCAAATCGTTCGAAAACATACTTTGATATGCACTAAGATGGGAGTTTTTTTTCCCAGATTATAACGGAAAAGTTGAGTTAGACTTCAAATGAAAGCAAATCATGAACAATTAAATGGTTTAAAATACTTTGGCAAATAACAGTTCCATTATAACATTTAAAAAAACCACCCAAAAAACCCCCCAGAAAATTTAGCAATGTATTTATTAAGGCCTTAACAGTTATGTTTATTGTTTTCCACCAGTTTAATATTTTCCCCATACCTGCAAATAAACAGCCTTGGGAGTAAAGGTGAGTGTTAATTTGTGCCCCAATAGGTCAACATATAAATTTTTGTATAAAGTGTGAGTAAAATGACATAAAACATGCTGTAAAAATGAAGCATTTAATCTTGACTTTAAAATGTTCATGCTAGACTTGAAATCTACATTTAATTTGGATTAAAACTTGTATTATTATATAATTATATATAAGAGAATTTTATTTTTCTTATAAATGGGATAGGGTGTTTATGCAGAGTTATAGGGTTACTTCAAATCCAAATGATTTTACAAATAAATGTTTTCTGTCTCATGGTTTTAAATAAATTTCCCAAAGCCGATCTTGAACTGTAGCTTCAATGTACATGTTAGATTAGCTTTTAACATCATATTGAATGAATACTCCAAACAATATTTTTTAAATAACATTTAGCTTGTTGCTTTTAAAGTACACATGCATCGTGATTCAGCACACATAGTTATAGTTACTGGTGAACCATGTCCATCACTTTCGCGTTCACATGCATTGTCATTAGCTCACATAGCATCTCATATAATTATAGTTACTGGTGAACCATGTCCATCATTTTCAAGTACACATGCATTGTCATCAGCTCACATAGCATCTCATGTACCGGTAGTCATAGTTACTGGTGAACCATGTCCATCAATTTCATGTGTACAACCATGTGGTTCTTAAGATGATGCTTCAGGGTGAAACACTTTCCACAAATTTCACACTTGTAAGCCTTCTCTCCAGTATGTATCAACATGTGACGTCGAAGCTGGTATTGGGAGATTGAACACTTGCCACAGATGCCACACTGGTTTCTGGCATTTCTCGTCAAGGACAATGTATCTGCAATAGGGACAAGGTTTTATTAAAGAAGTATATCCTGTCAGTCCAAAATTGTTAGAATGATTATTTTGATGCAATCCTATAAATAAAGCTATTACATGTACTTTTGATGAAACATCTTTTTTCTGTTTCTGTAATATGGATTTTGTTGTTAGAATTGGTGAAGTGCTGTTGTTTACTTACCCATTCTAAAGTCTACCACAACAACCATACAAGTTCATCCAACAAATCTAGACTGAATGCAAAAAAACAAGTCATCTGATCTCTTGAAATAAACGATGGGCTTTTTAACTGGAGTTGGTATCACTTAAAACAACTAGTTCTAGACAACTTTTTTCAACACAATTTCTATAAAGTAACAAGTATTGCTTCAGAAATTCACTTTTTTTCAGGTTATATGATTTTCTTTCAGAGTAATAACGGTAATTGAGACAATTTAAAAAGTTTCTGAGACAGCTAGGTTAATAAAAAATACTTGTTAACAATTTGCCAGTTACTTAGGAAAGAATGGTAGTTCTAGCAGGAGAACATTTATCCTGAGATTTTCTTTTACCTAATAAATTTAATTGTCAAACAGTCGTATAACCTGTAATGGGTTGCAAATGGCACAGCCTCCTTAAACAGTTTTTCCTTGAAATGGTCATTTCTAACCGAACATGAAATTTCACCCAAGCTTAAATAAACATGTTAAAAATGGGAGTAAATGAAACAATGAAATAGCAAGTGTGTTTTTATTTTTACTTAATCTAATTTGCATATCAAAATTTTTACAATCAATGTCAGCTCTTGCAACTCCTTAATCGTTAATGCTGATTATACAATAAGTAACATGCAGTCAAAGCTCCAATTACAAATAATACAATAAAAGCAAACATTAAATATAGATCTGACTTTAGATACTGAACTGGTTTAGGAGATTCACTAGTAAAATAAGATGAAATACGACTAAAAGAGAAATCATTCAAGATTATGAATGACAACAAATAAAACCTGTTGGAATGACAGAAAAACAATTAAAGGGAAATTACATTTAAAAATTATTTTATGTCAAAAATATGCAAATAGTTACCATAATAACTAAGTATGCAGAATGTTAGTGTGGTTCGTTGTTAGCTACAGGATGATAATCACAGTATTTTTAGTTTATACATTTTTTTTAGCTTGATTGCTAAGTAAATTCTGAGCTTATATGAACTACTCTTGAGTTTGCTTCGTGGGTAGAACCAGTACTGAGTGTTTTTTTTTAGAGGCCAATGGGTCTAGCTTGGTATCAAACCCGCAACCTTTAGTGTGAGTGTCCAACAATTTACTCACTTCACTACTGTTTTGCTATTATATATTTTTGAGATAGTTTTTTGTCTAACTTAACAATAAATAAGGGTACTAACCTAGTAATCAAGGGCAATAATTTTTGTTAACTTTAAGAAACAAAATGCTGATTTCCATGAATATTTGTTTTACAGTGATGAAATCTATTTTTTACTCAAATTCACAAATCAAAAAAGTGATCTATCGCATAGGAACATATAACCATAAAATTACTAATATAGAAATCTCCAATTATTACAATCTGAAATTTCATTTTTAGGAAACTTTAACATTTCTATAAAACTAGTCGCACTAGTATTGAAGATATGAGTCAAACTGTAAAAATACAAATTCATAATATTCCACGATTTTTTCAATAATGCTGATAAAGGTTGATAGAAATAAAGTGCTTCTCACACTTATTGTAATAAAATAATTTTACATGACCACTAATACGCAAAATCAGCGGTTAAAATTTGAGCAAGTCCCATAAATAGGACCTTTGCTTTAGCTTTTTGCTGTCAGCCTTTGTAATTTTAATTGAGCTATATAAAGGTGTGGCAGACTTTTAAAAAACATGTTTTGTTGTTTAAGAATTAAGCATTGGCCGTCCAACAGACCTCTGCATCTCCATTAATAAAACCATTGACCAAGTCCAGCAGTGACCAAAATTAAAAATTATTAGTAATTTATTCATTAAATGCTGCTCATGTATTGGCCAGAGCTAGTAAACTATCATCAGCTTTTAATTTTTTATGCAGTGTAATTGAAAAATGAAGTAAATTGGAGTTAAAATGATATCAATGCCTTTGGTTGTACTCAAGCTTGGTTGATGCCATTTCAAAGGCAATTAGGCTAATCGAACCTATCAAAAATGAAACACATAATGCATATTTTATAAGTAAAATAAAGACTTTCCTATTTCTATAGGACTTTTAAAATATTTTGGTGAACGGTTTAGGACCTGCAAGTAAAATCCACTATTTTAAGCCCCTGAAAGAATGACCGCTTTCAACCATTTAAAAGAGTTATGCCCCTTTTTTTGAGTATTTTATTTCATATTTCGTTGGTCTCCATTCAAAATGCCAAACTTACCACTTTGGATATTCTCTGTATTTTACACTAAAATGTGCTCACACGGCATCTATGTGTAAAACTACAAAGTTGATATGCAACTAGAACAGGTTGTTTTCACCATGTGAACATGTGCAAATTTAAAAATTACAAAACTAATTATTAAAATACTGAACATACAACTTCTTTAGGCTGAACTGCTCAAGTAATATAAAAATTGAGGACATTTCTCATAAAAAAACTTGCAAAAGCAACAATTTCGACTACAAACTAACTACCCTACTGTAAAATGTTAGAGTGACTATGTATGACACAAATATGGCAATTAGTGAAACAAAGTATATCATATACCATCATACCAACACCTATACCATCAACAAAGCTTATGACCACTATGGTGGTTTGCAGTGGTGTACATGAAGTGCTACGTAAACCAGAGTTGATTATCTGAGCATGGTAAAGAAGCATAAGTTTATGATCTATGAGTACAAGTTTACTTTCCCCTCAGCCTGGGGTAGCTAAAGTCTCAACTTATTTCTTTTATTATTTTGTGAAACAAGTTCTTATAATACACACTTGGACACCATTCTGGGTAAAACTAGCACTAAGCATTATGTTAATAAAGTGCTTTGGTAAAGTAACCAAGAATTGTCAATCTGCTTGATGGAACACAGCTTGGTCCATCAATCCCGGCTCAAATGTTCTTACACTGTCACGCACAATGAGATAACTTTCAATGGAAATGTCAGCAATCAAAACATGTAACAAAAGATTTGAATTTCATAATCTACTTTGAATTTGATGATTACAAATTATATGTTGATTCTTTTTTTGTGCATGTAAAATAGATATAGCATAACCCAACATTTCGCATCAACACTGAGTTTAAAGTTTACAAGCTATATCACCACATTCTAAATCCACTTTGAGTTTGATATTTATAAACTATATAAGTTATTATATAATCACTGTGTCAGAGCTCAGCCCCACATTTCACATCAATTTTCTTATTTTCAAAAACTATATCTCAAAATCTTTGTATAACAGCTACAGTTACTAAGGACGCAAATTTCATATCCACAAACTATTTATTGAGGTAACTGTACAATAGCTATGATAGAACCCAACTTTTACACATTGTGTGAACTATAATTTGAGGCATTGTAGAATAACTACCAGTTTAGCAGACCCCACTTTTCACATCCATGACAGTTAAATAACAAATAATAATCTACTCCGGGAACGTGTCTTTCATGTGTACAGCCATATGTCCTTTAAGGTGATGCTTCAGGGTGAAGCACTTGCCACAAATCTCACATTTGAATGCCTTCTCTCCAGTATGTATCTTTAAGTGTCTTTTTAATGGATAAGCGTTGGGGAAAATCTTTCCACAGTATGTGCATGTATGAGTTCCTTCCCTTGTTTGATTTAGTAGATATTTATCTGAAAGAAACATTAGTCTGAATGTAAAATCAATATAGGCAGGTGAACGATGTAAATGCTTACTGTTTGAACGATTCTAATAAATTGCCTGTTGGATTTAATTACAAATTGCTTGCTGGTTTTGAAAAGTACATAATTATTTATTGATTTCAATAATTTTTCACATCAAATATTTTTTTTAATTTTTTTTTTTTTGGTTAAAAATTGCTTTATTTCATATTTTTTTATATAATTATACATGACATTGTTGTATGCATTAATTATTGACAGAACAATAATGAAATAAATTATTTCTGAAAAAATATGTAATAAAATATTCAATATGAATGCAGACCTTTTTTATTTCCATTTGGAAATCCCTGTAAAAAGTTGAAAGACTTCCTATTTTACACTTTTTTTACATAGTTACTATAATCCAAACCAGCGCAACAACGCTACCAAGTTTGATAGAAACAGTTAAAAAATTTCTAATACATAAAGTTTAAGATGATAATTCAGAAGATCAATGTTTCCATATGGTTGAACATATTAACCAATGATTCCTTTTGAAGTCAATTACCTATCCTGAAAGGCTACCACCATTTTCCCAAGAAAAGCATTAAAGTACAACCTTAATATTATTTAAAATGATAATTTTATACAACTTCATTTATCTTATTAATATTATTGTATTCCCCTCAGTAGAACCCTCTCCCCCTCTCAATTTGAATCCGAAAAAGAAAAAAAAAAGAATTTGAAGTGTTATCAGTAAGGCCATTATAAATTAACTGCTAGATTCTCATTCAATTTTTCTTAACAAAAGTTGTCAGAAGACAACAAAGTTCGCCCCTGAGTGTCTTAAGTCCAAAAAGGACCATAACTCTGCCAAAATGCAACTCAGAGTTATGGTTCTTGTCTCTGTGTGTTCCACTGATGATGATGAACACACATGCAAAGTTTCATTCACATTCAATGAGTGGTTGCATAGATATCTGAAACTTAAACACAAAAGTGTAACATTAGTGTTTACAACGACGGGGTCATGGCAATACCTCTCCTTGGACTTCGGCCTGGCAAGCTAAAAAAGGTGAAGGGGATAAAAAAATTCATTTTTTAAGAACACATATAAATGCTCCCCTTTTGAAAAATGCATCTCCAAGGTCATCCTTAAAAAATATATTGTTTGCTGTGCTCCAACCTACTCACTCAAAATTGCAGCTACCCAAACTTTTTAATTGATTTTCAAAGCAATTAATATTTTTTTCATGATTTCTGTCCATTTCAGTCACAGTAGAGCAGCAAATATTACTAAGGATGGCGTCAGTTTCTTCTTTTTCTAATGACCTTGATCTCTGAGTGACCTAATCTAAACTCACCATTGGACATCATCATTTAGAGGTATCAGGCCATTAACCTCTCACCGATATGTATGTACATACAACAAATACCCTTCTTTATGCTTTCAAAAGCTATCAACTATAAAGGATGAAAATAAATGACATTTCATTCTTTCTCAATTTGTTGAAATGCTTTTATTCAAACAAAATAAACCACTTGTACATGCTTTTTTCAAAGCTTTGGAATTCTTGAATAAATCACCTTTGAAACAAACACTACACAATACAATTTCAAATATCAAATTACCAGTGTAAACTATACAATGTTCTTCCAGCTGAAGTAATCAAGTTACCAGTGAAAGTCAGTTTTAAAAATATACGATGTTCTTCCAGCTGAAGCAATCAAATTACCAGTGAAAGTCACTGTTTTAAAACTAAACAATGTTCTTCCAGCTGAAGCAATCAAATTACCAGTGAATGTGACCATTCTCCCAGTTAAAGCAATCAAGTAACCAGTGAAATTCACTGTTTTAAAACTAGACAATGTTTTTCCAGCTGAAGTGATCAAGTTACCAGTGAAAGTCACTGTTTTAAAACTAGACAATGTTCTTCCAGCTGAAGTAATCAAATTACAAGTGAAAGTCACTGTTTTAAAACTAAACAATGTTCTTCCAGCTGAAGCAATCAAGTTACCAGTGAAAGTCACTGTTTTAAAACTATACAATGTTCTTCCAGCTGAAGCAATCAAGTTACCAGTGAAAGTCACTGTTTTAAAAATATACGATGTTCTTCCAGCTGAAGCAATCAAATTACCAGTGAAAGTCACTGTTTTAAAACTAGACAATGTTCTTCCAGCTGAAGTAATCAAATTACCAGTGAAAGTCACTGTTTTAAAACTAAACAATGTTCTTCCAGCTGAAGCAATCAAATTACCAGTGAAAGTCACTGTTTTAAAACTATACAATGTTCTTCCAGCTGAAGCAATCAAGTTACCAGTGAATGTGACCATTCTCCCAGCTGAAGTGATCAAGTTACCAGTGAAAGTCACTGTTTTAAAACTAGACAATGTTCTTCCAGCTGAAGTAATCAAATTACAAGTGAAAGTCACTGTTTTAAAACTAAACAATGTTCTTCCAGCTGAAGCAATCAAGTTACCAGTGAAAGTCACTGTTTTAAAACTATACAATGTTCTTCCAGCTGAAGCAATCAAGTTACCAGTGAAAGTCACTGTTTTAAAAATATACGATGTTCTTCCAGCTGAAGCAATCAAATTACCAGTGAAAGTCACTGTTTTAAAACTAGACAATGTTCTTCCAGCTGAAGTAATCAAATTACCAGTGAAAGTCACTGTTTTAAAACTAAACAATGTTCTTCCAGCTGAAGCAATCAAATTACCAGTGAAAGTCACTGTTTTAAAACTATACAATGTTCTTCCAGCTGAAGCAATCAAGTTACCAGTGAATGTGACCATTCTCCCAGTTAAAGCAATCAAGTTACCAGTGAAAGTCACTGTTTTAAAACTAGACAATGTTCTTCCAGCTGAAGTGATCAAGTTACCAGTGAAAGTCACTGTTTTAAAACTAGACAATGTTCTTCCAGCTGGAGTAATCAAGTAACCAGTGAAAGTCACTGTTTTTAAAACTAAACAATATTCTTCCAGCTGAAGCAATCAAATTACCACTGTTTTCAACTAGACAATGTTCTCCCAGTTAAAGCAATCAAGTAACCAGTGAAATTCACTGTTTTAAAACTAGACAATGTTCTTCCAGCTGAAGCAATCAAGTTACTAGTGAATGTCACCATTTTCCCAGTTGAGAATCATTTTAATGCCTCCAAAATTATAAAAAAAAATAAAGGATATTTTCTCACTGACGTTTTCCAAACACCAGTGTAACTGTTTTCAAAAAATACTTGTTCTTCCAGCAGCAGTTATCAATTATTAGTGAAGGTCACTGTTCTATTGTTGCAACTATTAAATTACCAGCATATATAATGAGTTGTTATAAATACAAAATGGACAATGTACTTCCGCTCTGACAACAGTACTTTCAGTTCCAACAACAGTGGTGATTTAGGTATTTCAAATATATATAAAAAACATATATATATACTATTTTTTCAAAGTAGGTTTTCTCCATAATTATTCGAGTCATTCACATGAAGTTTGTCTATCACTTGGTCAGATGTTTCAGAGATGTTGTCTTCAGATATCAAATAAATGTTGCTGTCTTATAATTCTCAAAATGTGGAATATTCAAATGTAATGGTGCCTGCAGTTTCAGAGAGGTGCGTTGCATGTGTGTGCATATGCAGCTATTTACAGGATCAAAGGTACTGACATTTGCTGAAACACTATCAGATAATGCTAAATTAACCATTAAAGGTCAGGTCAGAACAACTAGAAACAACACAAATTAAAGGTGATTTTTTGAGAGATAAGTCCTGAATTATTGTCTTTCTTTTAATTGAGTTTTCATGTCACAATATTTTTTCATCATCCTCCGTGGTTTAACGAATATTTCAATATCTCAAGCAAATAAAAAAAAGGCATAAAGAAACAGTATAGCTCAAGCACTGCTACAAAGCTACATAACCAATGTGAACAGCTTTTATGCGATTCTTCAAATGATGTTTAAGAATGACCTGCCCATCACAAACATTGCACTTATGGTTTCTCTCCAGTATGAGTGTGCTCATGTTTGGTATAGTCTGATTTCTTGTGGAAAGACACAGTATAGCTCAATCAATGCTATAAAGCCACATAACCAATGTGAACAGCTTTTATGTGGTTCTTCAAGTGATGTTTAAGAGTGAACTGTCTGTCACAAACATTGCACTTAAATGGTTTCTCCCCGGTATGAGTGCGCTCATGTCTGGTATAGTCTGATTTCTTGTGGAAAGACTTCCCACACACACATTGATGTAATTTCATGGTCACCTCCCCGGCAGAATACTCGGTTACAGTCATTTGGTAAGGCCAGCTACCTGAACTGTACAATCGGTCCTCCATTACATCTGAAAATAATAATCATCAATTACAAATGTCCATGTTGGAGAACAATACAAACGCACAGGAAGAAAAAAACAGAAAAGTTACAAACAAAAATACTACCCAAACTTTGTATATATTTATTCAACTTCTGAATGTTCGTAGTGTTTTTTAAAAAATCTATATTACAGAACAAAATATCAGGATTTTTCAAAATTTTCCGAATTGCGTAAAACTTTTTTTTCCGAATAGTTCATACTTATGTAACACTCACTGTGCACTTATCTTCAAATTTCATATTGCAGCACAATCATGTTAAAAAGCACCATCTCAAGACATATCTGTCAAAATTAATTCTTAGCCAATGAAAAGCAGGTATCATTTGAAACATATAAGCAAGCAACTGGCTCAAAAATGTTTCTGGTGCTGACCAGTCATTGGAAACTACAAATTTTCAATGACTGTGGCACATACTGAATGTACATTATGAACGATTTCTACTGGTAAAAATCATCGAACCACTTGCGCATACTTTGCTGCCTTCTCGGGACAGTCATATTCAAAATGTCCAGAATTCCCTGTGGTACCAATGGCCTTTTTCAATCTAACCCGAATTCTCTTACTTGAAATGCATGGTGTTCTACTCGCACTGGGTTGTACATATATACCTGGTCTACATAGCAGGTAATGTTATATATATCACCCCACTGGTGCAAAAAGGTGCCAAGTTCCTTCTTATTTCATATACACTTGGTACCATATTGCACCAATGGGATGATTATATGCACAAACTAGATGGCTACAGGTTATTACAATATACATATACAATGCATGGTATTCACACTGGTATTGTACTTGCACTGGGTAACTGGCCTTTTTTTAATCTAACAATCTCTCTAACTTGAAATGAATGGTGTTGTACAACGAAGACGGTCATGAACTATTACATATACATAATGTGTCATACCACAATATCAGGTAAAAATACTTTCATGCAGTTGTTTTAAGTGTCCATCCCAGAAGAGTGGTTCTGTAAAACTTCTTTTTAATAAACAGTTATAATGACTTTAATCTTTAACCTATTGACCAAAGAATCAAAAGACTACAGTAACTGTTGACTTCTGACCAAAATATAGCACCAGTGCTCCAGATAAGCACTAATTGGGGTATTTAAAGCCTCATTAAACTTTAGAAATGTACACTTTTTGATAATAACAAAACTCATTGTAATTACATGTGTTTATAGTATTGTTAAAACCATTCTTGTACAACCCTTTGTGACTGTTTTAAAAAAAGCAAGAAAATAAATAACCTCGATCGAAATGTGTAATTCTTAGATGAGCGGACCAAGCTTTCAACTTTTATTTGCATTTTTGTAACTCCGTAATGACTTGATTGCTTTCCGATTGTACCTCCTCCAGTGTTCAGAAGTACACAAAGGAATACTGCATTGATAGTTTGCGGATTAAGACCGTTAGATAAGTGGTTCATTAACAAGATTAGAAAAGTTATGGCTTCACTAATATTATGTATCATTATTTGGTTTTCTTATTTTTTTTAAATATATTGATGTCTGCAATAAAACTGTATCGAACGTAGTACGCATTATATTATTTATAAACACTGAGGAACAATGAGTACGGAATACTAGTATGGTCAAGTAACTCTTGCTCAGGATCCTCCCTTGCATATGCGCGTGATACTATCGCATGCGCTATTACATCACAAATCACTTTATAGCAGTCTATATTGAAAGGCTATTAAGGGTGTTTTGTTTAGTACAGTTATTTAAAAAGTAATTTTACTTTAAATTTTATATGAATGATATGTTGCTTACGTGCAATACATTAGCTTGTCGGTTCCATTTCATTAATACACTGAGGGGAATAAAGGGAATGTTCTTAAAAACTATCTAAATGCAAGCGGTTTTTTATTTTTAACCACATCCCCTACTGTTCCCCATACTATGTTTCTCTCTGAAGTGAATTGATCTTATATTACCGACCAACACATTTCTTAACAAGCTTCGTAACTCCCTGTTTTCTGCCGAGGGTGTTCAGAGGTTTAATGAACCTTTAAGCATTGAAATTTTAATTAAGGGGTAAAATAAGCATTGGATTGTAACTATTTTAGTGTTCATTGACTTATTTTAAATAGCAATTGGATTAAAATGTTTATTTTTACTCTTAAAATTTTGAAAAAAAAACATTGCATACAAATTTAAGGAGTATTAAAATTAATCAATTAACGAAAAGCATTATCTGAGACACTATTAAACCATACACTAAATTCCAACAAAATAACAGTTTTCTGCTAAGAACTAGTTGCTGGTAGAGTGAACACATATTTTAACTGCCAGAGAGCAACAACAAATCTGCCTTCATGTGCTATCTGAAACTAGAAAAGCGTCCAAGGGACACAGATGCTCCTGCTCACTTACTTTTTTAAGCATTATCTCAATCTGACTATTTCTTTCAAAGTTCCCGGGGTCAACTGCACAGGTTCCATAACTCTCTCTTGATTATGAGCAGATTTACATCCCTTTTTTGAAGCAGCGTCTATGGCAGTGGGAACATTTTGTACCACGACAACGTATCTTTATCTGCTGACTATTCCAGCCAAATATCTTTAAAATTGGATCGCCCTCTAAATAGTTTCACCTTGGAAGAAATTTGACTGCTGACCCATGCAGCGATCTTAGGATGCAATACCTTCATGGCATGCTGTGCTACAGTCTTGAAGGGAACATGTGAAGAACTCTGAATCTGTTCAAGATCAGTCCATCAATACATCTCATACATATCTGACAACATCCAATTTGGTAAAAGCAAGGTGAAGGTCACATTTAAAGGTCAAACACTAAAATCACCGGTATTTTTGTTCAAGGTTCCAACAACATGTATTAAACATTCTTCAAAGCTAGTGAAGAGATTCAGTCTTCACACAACTGTCCATGGCAAAATATACAAGTCTACCGTATACAATGCTCCAGATAAGCTGTGTATTTGCATATTTCACTCAAATGAATTCTTGAAAACCGCAAACAGTTTTGTTTTGAAGCGTACCCTTTGCGCAAATAATTTTCCTTTCACTCATTACTTTGCTAATAAATACGTCTCCAAAAAGAGTATCATATTTCCTGTATTTCGATATACAGGATAAAGCCAGATAAACCGGTTCAGGGTTATTAAATTGTGTACATCACAAGCTACTAAAACAGTGAAAGTAGAGACAAGTTTCAGTTTATTCAGCCTTCTTATACAGGAATTGTCATATTATTTGTATGTAGTAATGAAAACATCTAGATGATCAAGATCCCTGCACGTTGACAAATTGTCGAAGCGAGAACAGAATTATCAGCTTGTAAAGGAAAATAAATACTTTAAACGAAATCAAAGTACAATTTTTAGTAACATTTCACCCCCATCACACAGTTCTTCAATAAGTCTTTTTGAATCAATAGTATTAATTTTGACATTGTCAGCGACGAATTAGACCAGACATTCTGAGTGCAGGCAGCTGCATTTGTGCAAGAAGCAACTATAGTAGTTTGTTCATTTAACAGTTGCAGGCAGCAACATTTGATACAACACTGATAGTGCAAATCAAGAGTTGCAGGCAGTCAATTTTACAATTATGTTCATTTAACATTGACTAGTTTAATCAAGGTAAAATATTTGATTACTTTCATCTAGACAAAACTCCATGTTTCACTCCATTATTGAGTGAAAATCACCAAATTAATTCTTTGATTATAAGATTTCACTCAATTACTTTAAATCTGAAGAGTTTTCACCCTATTCAATCAATTCTTATTTGGGGCACTGTGCATTCAAATTCAAAATTGTACATTCAATGTCATTCAGAGAAATGGAGGGCAAGAAATTCATTTTAGCTGGTGCAAGTATTTTCCGGAGCTTCTCACAAATATTTACGAATGGCAGGTCTCATGCAGGTCTACTGAGTCGTGCAGATTAGTAACTGACTCATCTCGGTGTCACTCTTAACCCTTTACTTCATATAGACACCTTTGGACACCTCTAATATTGAAGCATTAATTCATCACATATCAACAATGGGTGAATTATGTTTATATTAACTGACAGAGTGGAAAACAGTGCAGGAAGTGTTCAGATTGCTAGTTACGAGCAATCTGAACTCTTCCTGCACTGTTTTCAAAGGCCTTATGTGATTGGTGCGGGAAAACGCTTATCTATGGAGTAAAGGGTTAACCCACGCTGTCATGATTGATCTTTTGTCTCTTGACTGTACTACCACCACATCATGCATTAGTCGTGAAGGAAGATGTCTGAATGATGACAACTGAGATGATTAAATCTTCAATATGACAGTTTTAACATCACAGGTTGATTCTGTGGATCTTGTACAATTATAGCTTCAGTGCTGTTCTTGACAACTAACTTTTTAGAACAATTTACAAACATAAAGTTATGTTTAAAAATAGGGCCTCCACATGACTGAAAAAACAACATCACTTTTAAGCAGAGGTCACACAGTAATATTTTCAATGTTACTTAAAGGTATTACTTTTACCTAAACTGCCCATGTTGTTTCGGCTAAGAATAGAATCACTGCCGAATGGGTGTCATGTTCATTTTATCATTTTTTGTCATGTTCCCTATTGTGGTTAAATTATCAACCCCTGTGTAGTTTCAGGGAGCCATATGAGTGATGGCAAGAATAGGACCACTGTGGCTCATGCATGTCATTAAAGCGACAATTTGAGTAATATGACAGAATTTGCTGAAAATCTGCAGTTCTGCAGGTATCAAGGTTCTTGGTTTATTCTGCATATTCATTTGTTGGTGTATTTTTTTAAATCTGTATGTTAATTTGTTGTTTTTGTACATGTAGAGTGAACCTGGAACCTTCCTTCCTGTTGGCGTCAAAAAACCTATAATGTGTTGGTACACCATAAAACCCTATTCATTCATTGACCTAAACACCCAGCCATATTTTGTTGCATTTATAATGCCTTTTGTTGATTTGCAGCAGGCGGTTGGATGCAATTTTGGAAAAACAACATTCTGTTGAGCAGGAAATGATGCATTAATGACACAGAAGGTATATTTGATTTAAATTGTTCTGTGCTCTGTTTGGAATCAGAAAAGTGAGGACAACATACTATAATCATTTTCAAACCCCTATTTTTTTATGTGTTTTTTTTAATACAATGTACATAAAAAAATGAAATGCCCTTTTATCTGGTGCTGTTATATAAGTATCAATGTAATAAATATTGACCACTGTCTTCATTAAATTTATTTGTACGAGGTTTTGTGCCATTTTTCAACATTGGTTCTGTTATATAACAGTAGTCAGTACATGTAATCATCATTCCTAGAATCCCTTGCTGTTGGCTAGTAATAAAAACACCTTATCTCTGCAAGTGACTTCATAGCATTTATCAATGAAACAGTTCACTATAAATCCACTGTACTATTATCAATGAAACAGTTCACTATAAATTCAATGTACTTTTTATCAATGAACCAGTTAAACATAAATCCACTGTACTTTTATCAATGGGACAGTTTACCATAAATCCACTGTACTTATATCAATGAAACAGTTCACTATAAATCCACTGTACTATTATCAATGAAACAGTTTACCATAAATCCACTGTACTTTTATCAATGGGACAGTTTTCCATGAATCAACTGTACATATCAATGAAACAGTTTACCATAAATCTATTTTACTTTTATCAATGAAATAATTTACCATAAATCCACTGTACTAATATATCAATGAAACAGTTTACCATAAATCTATTTTACTTTTATCAATGAAATCATTTACCATAAATCCACTGTACTGATGATATCAATGAAACAGTTTACCATAAATCCAATGTACTTTTTATCAATGAAACAGTTTACCATTAATCCACTGAACTTATATCAATGAAACAGTTTACCATAAATCCAATGTACTTTTTATCAATGAAACAGTTCACCATAAATCCACTTTACTTATATCAATGAAACAGTTCACTATAAATCCACTGTACTATTATCAATGAAACAGTTTACCATAAATCCACTGTACTTTTATCAATGGGACAGTTTACCATGAATCAACTGTACATATATCGATGAAACAGTTTACCATAAATCTATTTTACTTTTATCAATGAAATAATTTACCATAAATCCACTGTACTTATATCAATGAAACAGTTTACCATAAATCCAATGTACTTTTTATCAATGAAACAGTTAAACATAAATCCAAATGTACTTTTTATCAATGAAACAGTTTACCATAAATCCACTGCATTCTTATTGATGAAACAGTTTACTAAAAATCCACTGTATTTCTATCAGTTAAAAAGTTCACTTCTAATCAACTGTAATTTTATCAAGAAACAGTTCACTATTAATCCATAGTAATTTTATTACTAAACAGTTCACTTCTAAATCACAATACTTTTATCATGAAATAATTTAATACAAATCCACTATACTTTTATCATGAAACAGTTCACTACTAATCAACAGTAATTTTGTCACAAAACAGATCACTATTATTCCACTGTATTTTTCTCAAGAAACAGTTCACTATTACTCCACTGTACTTTTATCATGAAACAGTTCACTACAAATCCACTGTGCTTTAACCATGAAACAGTTCACTGCTAATCCTCTGTACTTTGACCATCAAACAGTTCACTACTAATCCTCTGTACTTTTATCATGAAACAGTTCACTATTAATCCACTATATTTTCTCATGAAACAGTTCACTACTAATCCACTGTTCTTTTATCATGAAAGTTCACTATTAATCCACTGTATTTTTCTCATGAAATAGTTTACTTCTAATCCACTGTATTTTATCATGAAACAGTTCACTACTAATCCACCGTATTTTTCACGTGAAAGTGTTCACTACTTATCCACAACTTTTATCATGATACAATTCAATACTAATCCACTGTACTTACTTTTATCATGAAACTGTTCATTACTAATCCACTCTCCTTTTATCATGAAATAGTTCACTACTAACCCACTGTTTCTATCATGAAACAGTTCACTTCTGTTCCACTGTACTTTTATTATGAAACAGTTTACTACTAACCCACTGTTTTTACCATGAAACAGTTCACTACTAATTCACTGTATTTTATCATGAAACAGTTCACTACTTATCCACTCTACAATTATCATTAAACAGTTCACTACTAATCCACTGTACTTTTATCATGAAACAGTTCACTAGTAATCCACTGTACTTTTATCATGAAACAGTTCATTACTTATCCACTCTACAATTATCATGAAACAGTTCACTACTAATCCACTGTACTTTTATCATGAAACAGTTCACTACTTATCCACTCTACAATAATCATGAAACAGTTCACTACTAATCCACTGTATTTTATCATGAAACAGTTCACTACTAATCCTACTGTATTTTTCTCAAATTGTTCACTACTTATCCACTCCTTTTATCATGATACAGTTCACTACTAACCCACTCCTTTTATCATGATACAGTTCACTACTCATCCACTGTTCAATTATCATGAAACAGTTCATGACTAATCCACAGTAATTTTATCATGAAACAGTTCACTATTAATCCATAGCAATTTTATTACGAAACAGTTCAATACTTAACCAATGTACTTTTATCAATGAAAAAGTTCACTATAAATCCACTGTACTTTTATCAATAAAACTGTTTACTATAAATCCGCTTGTACTTTTATCAATGAAACAGTTCACTACTAATCCACTGTACTTTTATCATGAAACAGTTCACTACTAATCCAATGTATTTTTCACATGAAACTGTTCACTACTAATCCACTAATTTTATTATGATACAGTTCAATACTAATCTACTGTACTTTTATCATGTAAAGTTTCACTACTGATCCACTGTACTTTTATCATGAAATGGTTCACTAGTGATCCACTGTACTTTAATCATGAAACAGTTCACAACTGATCTGATGTACTTTATCATGAAACAGATCACTTCTAATCTATTGTATTTTATCATGAAACATTTCTCTCTCACTCTCTCTCCCCCTCCCTCCCTACTCATCTGTTGTATTTTCATCAACAAAATTACTAAATTTTATTACTAACTAAATTTATACTAATATAACAGAACAGCTAGTTTAATGATTACGATATATATAGTTATATTGAGAAGTTGCAAAATCTGAACCATTTATACTTCAACATAATAAAATGATAATTAAAGTCTTCTTACACAGTTTGAGTTGATAACATAACATTCACAAAATAAAGTAAGGTTTTGCAAACAGTGCATGGAACAAAACCAAACCAAGAGATTAGAGCAACTACATTGATGAGAATAGAAAAAATTGTTTTACTTTTCGAATCATTTGTTGTAGAAATAATTTTACTGGATCCACCTTTCAATGAAAAATTAGAAAACAGGAATCTGCGTTTCTATATTAAAACTAGTAGACGTTTCATAGACTTTAAATTTAAGTAACAGTTTATTAAAACAAACCAGTGATTTGATTTGATGTGCGTCCCGCATTCTAGATGAACAATCTTTCCTGAGGACACGTGGTTAAAGAATAGTGCATCCTGTTGGACTTGTGAAGATCCAAGTTTGAAAATATACAAGTACGAATCAGGCACTGGGCCCCGCCATTGATGTAAAAAAAATCAAAGTGGAGCAAAGAAATTCAATAAAAAGTGTTTTTTTTTAAATATGATTTTTATATTCCGTGGACTGGTTTGTTCCTTCGCTAACTGTAAAGTCGAAACTCATTATCATGATATTGGAGGGAATTGCCAAAAAAACTCGAGATATCGGTATATCGACATAGATTTTGTCTCAAAATAAATATTTATTTTCATCAACTGGGCTGCGTTCACCACGGTTAAACATGTTTACTCTGTTTAAAAACACAGAGAGCTAACCTGGAAGTCATTCTAATTGACAGTTGTCCCTTCACTTCCCATTAAGTCACGTGATTAAACACAAGCAAACAGCTTGCGGAGGTGGACACCTTTGTAGTTGACCGATAATTAGTGTTTCATCATAAACAAACTGTGAAAAATGACATGCGGCGTGGAAATACACACATTATTATGTCAACAATAAATATACTGAGACAAACAATCAATTTAAGGTGTTAAATGATCAATCGGAGACTAAAACTGGAATCGTGATATACGGAGTATCGACAGAGACAATATCGAGTTAAAAGGAGTTTATTTATATAAGCACAGAAGGGTAAAAATTGGGACTGGCAAAAAATATCGACATTACCAGAAAATCGATTCAAGCGATATCCAGATAACGAGTTTTGACTGTATTTCTTTATCCACTGACTGGTTTTAAGTGCATAAACATGCCACCAGTCTATGAATAATTGATACATAGCCCAACTATCATATAATGTGGTTAAACTGGCGTATATACGCTTGCTACAGCAGTTTTGTCCATAGTTTTTTTCAGCAGAAATACCAGGTTTTTTAACTTTCTGAGACGGTGTAATTTTCGGATTGCATTAAATTTTTCGAATGCCATTCCAATAGCTGGACACTTAAGAGTTCATGAATTCAACAGTTTATTTTGATAAAATATATTATATCATTTTAAAATACACAAAAGGTAAATAATAAATTAGTTAATTGATACTTGTGACCATTAACTCTTTTAACAAGAAATTTACCCCACAACAGATTTTAGCCACATTAAAGCATTTTATAAATGTATAGAAATTAGCCACATAATTTTTTCCAACTGCTTTTCAACCGTCCAAAGAATGACATATCTCCCTGCAACAAAAATAAGCATTTTTGTGTGGATTGACAGAAGCATGGACAGATGGACCCACATTCAGGTAAAATATTCCCCTGCAACATTCTTTGAATGATGGAAGGGGAGGAGGTGCATTTATTAGCGATTTTAATGCTCATATTTGACAATCATTTTATATATCTGAACTGGACTGTTTTCATATCAAAGAATTTTTTCACATTCAAATTATAATACCTTTACAAATGAAACTAATCGCTACTGACAATATTTTAACATCAAAGGAACATCATTATTGACATTTTTCTTTACCAATAAAACTATTCGCTCTGACAATATTCTAACATCAAAGGAACATCATTATTGACATTTTTCTATACCAATGAAACTATTCGTTACTGACAATATTCTTACATCAAAGGAACATCATTATTGACATTTTTCTATACCAATGAAACTATTCGCTACTGACAATATTCTCATATCAAAGGAACATCATTAATGACATTTTCCCCTACCAATGTAACTATTCGCTACTGACAATATTCTCATATCAAAGGAACCTCATTAATGACATTTTTCTATACCAATGAAACCATTCGCTACTAACAATATTCTATATTTTTCTATACGAATGAAACTACGTACTACTGCCAATGTTCTTATTAATGGTAATCTTTCTATCTGAATGAAATGATGCACTATCAAAAACGTTCTAATAAAACTGTTGGCTACAAACAGTATTTTAAATCAAGTGAAAATGTTTCACTACCAACAATGTTTTAATAAAACAATAATAAATGAAAATCATTTAATACCAACAACAATCTAAAAATCATTCCCTACCAATAATGTTCTTATGTCAATGAAACCATTCTCTCTACCAACAATGCTCTAATGAAATCACTGACTATCAACAATGTTCTAGTTACAACTATTCACTACCAAAAATGTTCTAATGAAACTATTCACAACCATAAATTTTATGGTAGTGAATAGTTTCATAAGAACATTTTAATGTTCTAGTTGAAATTATTCAATTACCAATACTAATCTAACAAACCATTCCCTACCAATAGTGTTCTAATGAAATCACTGACTATCAACAATGTTCTAGTTACAACTATTCACTACCAAAAATGTTCTAATGAAACTATTCACAACCATAAAATTTATGGGTGTGAATAGTATCATTAGAACATTTTAATGTTCTAGTTGAAATTACTCAATACCAATACTAATCTAACAAATCAATTCCTACCAATAATATTCTATGTCAATGAAACCATTCACTACTAACAATGCCCTAATGAAATCATCAACTATCAGCAACATTCTAGTTAAACTATTCACTACCAATAATGTATATCTATCAATGACAAAATGTACTACCCACAATGTTTGAATGAAACCATTCACTACTTACAATGTTCCAATATAATTGTTTCCTAATATTAATGAAACCATTCACTACCAAATATTTTCGAATATTAATAAAACAGTTCACTACCAGCAATGTTCAAATGAAATTGTTACTTTATATTAATGAAATCATTCACTACCAAATATTTTTGAATAATAATGAAGCTTTGTACTAACAATGTATGTCTATCAATGAAACCATTCATTACCGACAACATTCTAATGAGAGTATTCACTAAAAATGATGTTCTTATAAAACCATTCACTGCCAACAATGTTCCTTATCAATGAAAATATGTACTTCCAACAATGTCCCAATGAAACTATTCACTACCAACAATGTTTCTATATCAATTAAACCAGGTACTACAGATATTCCCTTATATCAAGGAAACTATTCACTACCAACAATGTTTCCATATCAATTAAACTATGTACTAAGATATTCCCTTATATCAAAGAAACTATTCACTACCAACAATGTTTCTATATCAATCAAACCAGGTACTACAGATATTCCCTTATATCAATGAAACTATTCACTACCAACAATGTTTCCATATCAATTAAACTATGTAATACAGATATTCCCTTATATTAAGGAAACTATTCACTACCAACAATGTTCTCATATTTAAAAATGCTACTCACTGCCAACCAAAGAAACCATTCACCACAAATAGTGTTTTTTATATTAAAGATGCATATGTATTCCCTTAAACAAGATCTCTTTGATACGAATTAAGTATTAAAAGAAATAAAGAGTTTACAAGACCCAAAATTATGTATTACTGAGAATGTTTTTATTTAAACTATTCACTACCAGCTATATTTCACTAGTAACAATGCATGTTTTATATCAATGAAACCATTCACTACTTATATCAATAGAACCCTCCTTAAACAACCTTCTGTATGGAAGGGAAACTCTTTCACTAACTGACAACAATTCTATTTTCATGGCAGTGCAAAACTACATTACAAAAACCAAACGTTTCGAATATCGTACACAGCTGAATAGACATTGAATTTTGTCACATTCGATGTTATGTTTATATAGACAAATATGAAGTTGTCGCGTCTCTTTATGATCCTAGAAGGTTTAAGTTATTACTATTAAGTTATTGCATAGTATAAATAAACACGAACATGCAAAACACCTATCCCCTGTATCAGAATGAACCGATAAAGGAAAAAAAATCAGTGAAGTCTCTTTCTTTCATTCTCTTACATAAATATTTTTTAGTACTTGAACTATTCTAAATAAACTATTGTGTTATGTTTTCTTATTTTATGCATATTTAGCCAAACTGAAATTAGTACGGAACAATATGATAAAGTCTATTATGGAAAGTAAATAACTGTCACGGAAGCAGATTCACACAAGCTTCAAAAGCTTTTTTCTGTATCCTTTCCACATAATGTGTTAGATGTATGACTTTATTGCTTCATTGTTAAATGTATTCTAAATATATGTACTTATGTGAATAAAATATTGTTTAAAATAATGAAACCATTCACTTATAACAGTTCTAATGTCAAAGAAACCATTCACTACTTTAATATTAATGAAACCATTCGCTACCAACAATGTTCTTGTATCAATGAAACAATGTTTTATTGACAATGTTCTTATACCAAAGAATCCATTCATTACCTACAATGTAACCCATTAACTTATAACAGTGTTCTAATGTCAAAGAAACCATTCATTACTTTAATATCAATGAAACCATTTGCTACCAACAATGTTCTTGTATCAATGAAATCATTCACTACCTACAATGTAACCCATTCACTTTATAACATTGTTCTAATGTCAAAAAAAACATTCACTACCTACAATGTTATAACAGTGTTCTAATGTCAAAGAAACCATTCACTACCTATAACATTGTTCTAATGTCAAAGAAAACCATTCACTACTTTAATATTAATGAAACCATTCGCTATCATTAATGTTCTTGTATCAATGAAACCATTCACTACCTACAATGTAACCCATTCACTTATAACATTATTCTAATGTCAAAGAAACCATTCACTACTTTAATATTAATGAAAACATTCGCTACCATTAATGTTCTTGTATCAATGAAACCATTCACTACCTACAATGTAACCCATTCACTTTATAACATTGTTCTAATGTCAAAAAAAACATTCACTACCTACAATGTTATAACAGTGTTCTAATGTCAAAGAAACCATTCACTACCTATAACATTGTTCTAATGTCAAAGAAAACCATTCACTACTTTGATATTAATGAAACCATTCGCTACCAACAATGTTCTTGTATCAATGAAACCATTCTCTTGTAAGTGTTCTTATTTCAAAGAAACCATTCACTTCTAACAATACATTTTTTTATCAGTGAAAATATGTGCCTACAGTGTTTTTGAACATAAATGAGAAAATGAAACCACTTCGTATAAAAAAAACACACAAAAAAACATTCACTACTAGTAACAATGTCAACTGTTATACATGTATCATAGTTCACTTTCTATTCACAATGGTTTTATAAATGACACAAAATATTATACAAATTTGTCCAATAGCAATATACAGAATGTTCACATAATTTTATTAAAAAAAAAGTCCAAAATTATTATCTATGTTTATTCTGACTTAAATACAGGGAGAGAGTGTGCACTTCATTTCTTATTTTTTTCAATTCTTTTTAAAATTAATTTTCTGATCTATCAGTTTTTTTTTTTTTGAAAAATACAATTATACTTCTTTCAGTATTGGTTGTATGGCAAATTCAAATATTACAAGGCACAAAATCAGAAACTGTATTCATGTAGCACAGAATAAACATAAATAACCAATGACTGGTTCCCAATCTTATAGGAAATGCTGGCTGGTACATACATACAATAAAGGGTCTAGTGACTGGGTCTCTACTGTTGGGTCTGTATCACTCTACTGTTCATTCTGGTCCACTTTGACTAGAAATAATATTACTACCTTTGACTCGATACCCTCTCATCACGGTAGTAAATCGATGCATACGGTTGTAATGGAGCAGTGCGGAAGCTATTAACTTCCGCAAGGTTTTCACGTACTTTGACATTTTTTAGTGGCTATAAAACATTATGGTTGCTACAATATATCGTTTATCTCTAACCTGTAGCTGTTTACATAATCTGTAACACAGTTTTTGAGTTTAATTAACCGTTATTCAAAAAGCTCTTAATTGTGTTGCAGTAAATAAAAATAAAGTGTATACTTCCGTTAACATTCCGATAATTTCTGCTAAAATATTGTGGGCGGAGCTAAAGAGTGTACCAAATAAGGAAATCGTAGTAAAGCAAAAGCAAAGTAATGACCTAAATTTACAAAGAGTTTTAAAGAAACAATGCTTTGGAATCCAGCTTAAAGAAAAACAGAAGAACATTATAAGCATCATATGTGACGGAAAAGATGCTTTGGGCGTCCTACCAACTGGATTAATAAATATTATGCAAGTTGTGTGTGTTTCCCGCCATACGTCAGATTTTCATTCATAAACAACAATCATAGTAAACAAACCAAATATGAAACCATAAGTCACATTCAATTCTCGCGAGATCCAGTTATTTTTTAAAATGGCCAGTCATCAGAATGTTTTGACACCGTAGAAAAATAACTTGGTTGTTTTTTTCAAAGCTTGACTTACTAAATAATATAATGTTACTTTTTGTAGCGTATTTATACTAAGTATATATATCTATATATATGTATGAACTCTTAAAATAGCGTGACCCTAAAATTTGGTCCTGCTTCCTACTTAATATGAACATCGAAATTGAAACGTTAAATGGGAATGAAAATGGGAATGTGCGTTTCTGTATTGAAACTACAGTTTGTCCAGTTAAAGAAATTCTATGAGATTTTTTGGCAATAAAACATCCTTGAAAAGTATGGTTATGATTGGATAAAAGTTTCCCCTGAGAAAAAAAATATTTGGGTAATGAGGCGGTAGTGGTAGAGGTGGGGGGTTGACTTTTGAGTTACTGTTGTTTTTTATACAACTTATATGTTTTCTATAGCCAATACTACTGGCATAGCATATACTGGAATAAAGAAGTTTTGTCATTTATTATAGTTACTAGACAAAGTGTCTGTGACCATCAGAATTCTGCATTAAAGAATCCTCCTTCAGAGTCAGACAGCCAGTGTTTTCCCTCACACTTTTGTATTGCTAGGGTCTTATTTGTTCCCGTATAATGAGACTTTACAGGCAGAATGGAGAATTGATTATGAGTGTGGCAAAAATTGAGGGACATGGAAAACCACGGAGAGCATTGACCCCAATCCTTCAAAGTAAAGAAAGGACCATTGAATTATTCAACTCTGATGTTTCTGATCTGGCAGATTCCACAGACCCATAACCATAAATACTCTGACCAAGTTACATTAGAATCAGATGCAATTAAGGTGCAACAGTTTTACAATGAACGTTTACAGACGGACAGACAATTGGACAGTCAAATTACCATGACATAAGCCCTTCTGCCATTTGGCCAGTAGGGTAAAAAACATTTTTCTATATAATATATAAACAAGGAATTGTAGAGACTCAGGCATACATATCCAATCTGTTACCTTGGACAATGAAATTCTCCACAAAACGAGACTATTCCAGTGAATTGTGTTTGAAATTGCTGAAGCTGATAACAAAATGTGTATACAGCAACTAAAACACAACAAAATTACTTGAAGTTTTACTTCAAACTACAATAATTTTTAATTCAAGATAATTTTTCATGATTAAAAACATTACAAGACATCTTAGCTTACTTTTATGTAATAGAAATCAGTTCATTTTCTACATGAATTCTGAATGATTAATTTGCCAAATAATTAATTCTTCACCTGCTACAGCATCAAAATTTAGGAGATCTATGCAAGAATCCTATCCTTCTATACAAGCCTTTAATATACAGATAGAAGCCGTTTGCTGTGACATTCTTTTTAAGAACATTTAAAATGAACTGCAGTCCAAGGCTCATCATTAAATTTCTAAATGCAAATTGGTCGAGGAGTTTAATTTTCTTGCCTGAAGAATTAATTTCTATTAGTCCCGCCATGAATACACATTTACATATTCCACCCACAACATGAAACAGGTTTCAGAAAATTAACTAGAAGTGTTTTCAAAGATTTTCATTTGAGAACCAATTGGACTTCAGAGCAAGACTTTGGGTACAAATAAAACCCATCTTGACATTTCGTATTTTACAATTTTTATCTAATCAAACAGTAGAAGTCTTAAAGGGGTTAAATGTCATTTTCAACACATAACATGATACAGTCTTCTCCACAGGCCATTTAAGCACATGGGCACCACAGCACTTGAATGACAGAAATGATATGACCCCAGCGCTTGAAATCTTAAACAATATCTTATAAAAGCTTATAAATATTCCTTTAAATCTTCATTTTTCTTAGCATATCTTTTCGTATTTTAATGCATAAAATAAAACTACTAAATTAAATAACTTTTACTGATGAATTTATACCAATTTCATTATCATAAATGTAGATCTACCATATATTTCCTAATTAACGCCCCCGGGGGCATTACATTTTACAAGGTGGGGGCGTTTATAAAAGATAAAAAAAGCAAATTTAACAACAGTTAAAAATACAATAAAACCAATAAAACAATGGAAAACCTTAAATCCGGTTTAAATCCCCGGATAAGTGGTTCAGAACTATTTTAGAGTGAATGAAATAATCGACATAGGATGAAAAAAAGCTGAAAATCTGTATGAAATTACTAGTCTGCGTACTGGAATATCCGATTATGGTCAGTGTACTCTTCACTTTAAATCACTTGGACGCTTGCTCTTATCAACGTTGAACAATAAGCTTTCAGTGTACACAGACTAACAGCATTTTCCGACATTTTGTAATGTTTTAATCGGCACACCGTATTTTTACTAGTATTAAACAGCAAATATGGGGAAGTATTTGTTCAACCAAAAGTGGTTAAGTGGTCACCCAAGATATAAACAATGGGTTAAAGAGTTCAAAGGTAATAAACACTTCGCTATTTGTTGTTTGTGTAACAAAATAATCGATCAGGGAAAGATGGGCGAATACGCACTCAAATCGCATATACGTTTTATTTTTTAATTTTCCAGAAAAATAGGGGGGGGGGCGTTTATTAGAGTGGGCGCGTTTATAAGGGAATATATGTTTTTTTCATGAATGCTCTACACATCGCTTAAAAATGATTTAGAGCAGACCCTTGAGTGTGCGCCATCTGACTCAAGCGCTTGAATTCCAACTTGTGGAGAACCCTGTACATATATGGGACCCACTTTCCTTGATGGAGGAAGACGCCAGATTCGTATCTGAATAAAATCACAGACTTTCCACAAATAACTCAGGCAAACATTCTTACATAAAATGTATAGACCAAACTCAGCTTGAACTTCCAATCTCACGAGTCATTACATTATTATCAGCTTTAACAAAAAGCAGAGTTCACGTACATACTAACAAACTGAAATCTGTAAATTAATAATATCAGGACAAGTGAAGAAGTAGCATGTTAAAGTTGAAAGTTCATTAAAATTTCATATTAAAATATTTGTATTTAAGCATTGTTTTACTAAGTCCAGTCAAAAATACCAGTCTGTGTGGCAGTAATAGTACGAAATGTTATCAAAAGAATCAATATTTCTATGTTTCCAATTTAATTTTGAGCATGTTGATATTTCAATCATGACACAAATGCATCATATTATGGCTCTGTTAAAGGGAATATATCAGGAATTTTCAAATTTTAAAACTGATTTGACGAAAATGCATGTTGTTATATTTTTTTCTTTCCCAGATGTATATATATATATTTCCAATATATAATGCCTACATATACTTACTGGCCCTGTATTGCTTAATGGATATATCTATTTAAATGTACAAAAAATAACATATTGTAAAGGGATTTCCTAACTTGGGCTACGCGCCTAGGTTAGACTAAAATTAGATTTCCCGCTTAAAATTGCATCGTATTTTGTGACATATTAAAAGAGTCACGTGATTTTATTTCGATTTCAATTTGATCTGTTATAAATGCAGGTTTACAAGTACATGTAGTTAGAATTGTTTAGAAATTCCCTAATGACAATGTTAAAGGTCGTCAGTATTTAAGTGCTGTCTATTGTTAGAATTGAGATTAAGTTTCAAGATAACCATCCCTTTTGAATAGGGCTGTTCTGATATAACAGTTTACTACGGTTCTTTTCTGAGCAATATGCATATACTGTATGGGTAGAGTCCATATCATATAGTTGTAGGTTATGTATAATTCCTTAAAATAAAGTGGGAAAAAACAGCATTAAAGCCAATAAAATTATCAAATATTGAGAGATCAAATAGCCTTACTTCCATATTCTATTTATAAATCAGGCAGAGCTAGTATAGGTTCTAGAGCTCTGACTTAGCATTTCAAATTTTCAATACGTGTATCAAACTCCACGGAGTGATTCACTCTACTTCGGTCAAGATACGTAGACTGGCTACTGTATGCAGGTTATATGTGTTTATGAATACTAAATTTGTGTAAATAAAAACCCATTTGACATTTAAATTTTAATTTTAATTCCATTTTAAAATAAAAGAACAAAATTTGTAAGGAAATTGAAAAAAAAAACAAATAAACAAAAAAACCAATAAACTGTTCTGCGGCAACATAATCTATTTATATACATCAGATAGAGCTAGTATCGGTTCCAGAGCTTATGCGCATACGAATACTTAATTTTTGATATTAAAGCTCTGTTTGGCATTCTAACTGTTCTGAATTAACGACAAAACTATATATGTCCTGGCCGGGCCTGATTAGCTCAATTGGTTGTGTGTCTGACTATCAATCCAGTGGTCATGAGTTTGAATCCCCGCCCGGCAAGTCTCCATGATGACTGATATATACGACATTGTGTCTCATAATTATTCATCTCTCACAGCTGATTCAAATTGGAAAATTATCAGTTACTTGCGGATATGACTTTGCTTGAGTACCGGTTAAACTTTCAGGATCCCAGGAAACAGCAGTTAGATTAACTGATAGTCTGTTAGCCCTCGATGGCATAAAATGATGCTAAATATTCAATATGTGCACTGTGTCACCACTAGATGGCACTTACGCAATGACCTGTGCCCCAATGAATGAACTCTGGGATTTGTTGTCATTAGAACTTTTTATATTGATCTTTCCCGTAACAAGTAGCATTCAAGAATATTTGTTCTAAATAAGTGGTATGGTGAATCTATGAAATACTGCAGTCTCTTGCAGAAAACTTGCCATAGTCAGCAATATTTCTGGTACGTAAATGATTCAAGGTATATTCTTAAAAAGTATTTAGAAATACAGTATATGTATCTTTATTCTAAATATTTATGTGAAGTGTATTAACTTTTATTTCAAGAATTTGTAAAATGTTTCTTTTAAAATTAGTCCATGCCTTCTGTTTGTGATGTCTCAAATTGAAATAAAGTCATATTGTAATTTTTCAAAACAACACATAATATATCAAAGTTGAAAACTACAAAGTAAGATTGTTTTCTAATGTTAAGCAGCGTATCATATCGCCCTACCTGTATCGCAATACATATCATATCACATATGACCCTACCGGTATCGTGGTACGTATCGGAAGTGTCCTGGCAATACACAGCCCTATATGAGTATCGAGTTTGCCATGGTTTGGTGGGTTTGACATACCAAACCATTCAGATTTTATTTATTAATGGTAATGAGAATTGAGATGCTTTTTATCCATGTTAAAAGTAGTTTTTTTGTTAAATGATATTTAAAGCGTTTTTCCTCATATACTCCCTTTTCTATGAAACATGCTCAGTAAATTGTTCTTATCTCAGAACAAAGGATTAAAGGAATATCAGGATTCTTCAAACTTTTAAAATTGGCTAAAACATAATGTTCCAATATATCATGCCTACATATACTCACTGACCCTTTATTGGTAAAAGGTTAATTATATTTAAACATGCCAAAATAATATATATCAAAAAGGGATTTCCTAACTTGGGCTAAGCGCCTATGTTAGACTAAAATAGTTTTCCCGCTTAAAAGCTCAGCATTTTGATTTCAATCTGATCCATTACACACGGGTATAATATCTGGAAGGGCTCACATTTTTTCAGTAGAAATATGTTGATTTTTAATAAAATATAGGAGTTTATGGGGGCAAACGCCGGGTTTATTAAATATTAGATCTGTCATAGATACAGGCTTATAGGTAGTAAAAATTAGAATGACGTCAAGCAGTATTTAAGTGATGCCTATTTTTAGAATGGGGACTTCGTTTCAAGTTAACCACTCCAATTTATATATCAATTTTGTCACGTTTTCGTGGAGTTGACATACCAAACCATTCGGATTTCATTTATTAAGGATAATGAGATGCTTTTTATCCATTTTAATAATTATTTTAATTTTTAAGACATTTATAGCGTTTTTTTTCCTGACATACTCCCTTTAAAAATAGCATTTAGAGTTTTTGACCTGATGATTTAATCATTATACACATAGGTATAAGTCGGTAAATGGAACAGCAAAAGTCATGCCTCTTATACAACATCCAAAAGGATAATTTTAATGAACTTTCAACTCCCTATGAATGGAAACCAGTCAAAATACAAATATACAAAATATGTACTTACTGTATGCCTGCATATCTTCTGGATTGCCCATAGCCCCAGATGGATCGTACATCCCGCCCTGACCATCCGGTACCCAGTTATCTTGAGTAACCAAACCCACATCTGGCATCTTGCCGGGCTCCACACCAGTTATTTCTAACTCCATCTCTGATTCAGTTATTGCTTCAACTTTCACATTTATATTAGGATCTAGTCCTGAACTTGATCCTGGTGTGGGAGGTGCACTGCCGGAGGTTTGAGGAGTAGCTGGTTGCTCAATGTTCGATGAATCCCCACCAGAATTATTTTCTGTTGAGATCAGATTTGACAAGTCCGAGTCTAAACTAAGTCCTTCCGGTGGTGCAGAGTCACTAAATTTGAGATCAGACACTTCATTTGGAATGGTAGATGAGGAAGTGTCTGATCTTGCATCGTCTTCTTCAGTTTTCATTTGTGGTGTGGATGATTCTGCTGGTGGGGTTTGAAGAGATGGAGATGATGGCGGACTAGAACTGGGGACACCGGATGTACCAGACATGGTTTGGTTGTTAGGGTCACTCACAGTATGGTAAGTGTTTAACATTGCTGGGTCCTCTGCTTCAATTTTAATTATTTGAGTTTTTGTTTCATTGTTTGCCATTCTTGCACCAGGGGATTTCATGATATTTTGCGGCACCGGTATTTCGGTGTGTTTTGTTTGTGTTCTATTTGGCGGGCGATTCACAAAATATGGTTCATGTCTCATATTGGGGGTAAATTGTTGCCTTGGTGCTACGAATCTTTGTGAGAAATGTTGTCGGGGTGATCTGCCCGGCATAAAGTCTGGTCGCCCGCCAATTCTGCGTGAGGCAGCCGTGGCAGCCATGCTGCGAATTGCTTCTGCATTCTCCATTTCTATCTTTTCTCTTTCTTTCTCTTGTTTCCTACGATGGTGTCCTATAAATAGAAAATCGGATATATATCACAGTTTAACCAAAATTCTAATCTAAAACAAGTGCTCAAATGATTATTTGCTGATTAAATACACTCTAACAAAAAAGTATATTATGTACAGGATGCAAACACTAAAAAACGTTTAGATTTCAGTTTGAAAGGCTATACATTATAATTATAACATGGTATAATTTTTAACTTTTAGCATCTTTTTTAACAATCTTAAATCATATCAAGAGGGTGTCTGCTTGAGACAGTGTGAAATTATAAGACGTATACATAGATTTGAAGTTCCAGTAGAAAATTCTATCCCAAGCAATAACTGTTTTGGTAGAACTGAGTCTCTCCAAAGTGAGGAAATTCTCTATCCAAAATCGTAAAAGCCCTGAATGATTCTGCTTCTTGCATACCTTTAACATTCAATAATTACTTTTATTTAATTCATCATTATTTTTCTAAACAGAAATTTTTAACCCTTTACTTCATAAAGATCTGGACACCTCTAATATATACGCCTTTGGACACCTCTAATATATATGCCTTTGGACACCTCTAATATATAACGCTTTTGAACTATTTGGTGAATTATGTTTATTTTAACTGACAGAGTGGAAAACAGTGCAGGAAGTGTTCAGATTGCTCGTTATGAGCAATCTGAACTCTTCCTGCACTGTTTTCAAATGCTTTCTGTGATTGGTGCTGGAAAACGTGTATCTATGGAGTAAAGGGTTAAATTAGATGTCAAACCATAAAATTGACACCATTTTTTTTATATACATCATGTCACAGATCGTTCCAAAGTCACAGAGAGAAAATTTTATCTCAATTCCAGGGTGAGATCGAATTTTCATGGAAAACATGCTTTCTGGTGCCAAATATATTTCTTGTAAAACAGAGTACATATTTGTAACTAAACTTCACTTAAACACCTCGTAAATCAGGGAAAAAAGTACATTGTTTTCGTATTTTTTGGCATTTCCCAGATGAACTAACCAAATCGAGTATTGACATCGCCAATTGGCACTGGGCAGTTTGGTGACATTGGCAACAAAAGAATTAAATAAGGGCAAATTAAACTCAGAGTAGATTAAAATAGTAACTATATAGTCAGTTGATTCTTTATTCAAGATATCTTGGTTAACCACAGCGTTAGGACTGTAACAAGACAGATAAGCCTAGGCCATACTACATTAATTGCTAAATTTTCATCCCCGCCTGCCCCCATTTTTGTGTGCCGCCCGATCCTTTTTTTTTCATAAAAAAACATCAAAAATTTTAAAAATAAACATGAGGGCCAAGATGGCCCTATATCGCTCACCTGATTAACCTTGAGTCACCCAATTATAATACATGTACACTCAAAATTTCAGAAAAACGTGATGGGCGAGTAATTAGAATTTTGATTTGTTTTGAAGATGTTACAGATGCGTAGAAGAGTTCAAACTTGGTAAAGGTTCACCCATGGTAAATGTCAGTGAAAGGTCAGTAGGCTTTTGAAGTTTTTACTATAGCTGCCTATATAGTAAACTAACACCTCACTGTGGCGGTCATGTTTTTTAACAAATCATAATGGCTTGAACAACTTGGTAAAGGGTCACCCAAGGAACATTTCTGCGAAATTGTTTTAAAATCGATCCAGTGGTTTCTGACAAGAAGATTTTTTAAGTTTTTACTATAGCTTATATAGTAAACTAACTCCACTCCCTGGCCACCATGTTTTTTGACGAATCACTTCAGTTTTAACAAACTTGGTGAAGGGTCCTCCAAGGAACATTTCTGTGAAAGTATTTTAAAATCGAGCCAGTAGCTTCTGACAAGAAGATTTTTTAAGTTTTTACTAATTAAACTTGCCCCGCCCATGGCAGCCATGTTTTTAGACGAATCAAGATGGCTTGAACAAACTTGGTAAAGGGTCACCCATTGTACATTTCTGTGAAATTATTTTAAAATCGAGCCAATAGTTTCTGACAAGAAGATTCTTTAAGTTTTTATTAATTAAACTTGCCCTGCCCCCTGGCGGCCATGTTTTTTTATGAATCAAGATGGCTTGAACAAACATTGTAGAGGGTCACCCAAGGAACATTTCTGTGAAGTTATATCAAAATTGGCCCAGTGGTTTCAGAGAACAAGTTGTTAGAAGCTAAAAGTTAACGACTGACGAGGGACGACAGACGAAGACGATGGACACCAGGCTATCACAATGCTCACCTGTAAGTCTTCGGCTCAGGTGAGCTAAAAATAAATCCTCCCTCTATCCCCTTTTTAAGAAAAATTTGGATGATAATCTAGCAGTTAATTTATAATGGCCTTATCTGGTGTGTGAGAAAATCCGCTGGAAAAATTAATAAGAATGTTTGCCTTATTTTCCTACATGTATGTAAGGCATGTTTAAAAGAACAAATCTTGTTTTATTCAATTGTATGTCATTAAAAATATGCATATGGTTATTTATTATAAGCAAAAATATCAATGACAATAACTCTGCATGGAATTAATTCTGCATCAAAAATTTGCGCCACGCACATCTACACTGATGTTGGTCATATAAGCAAAATTTCAAGTCAATCATCTGAAATGGCGGGAGTTGTTTGCTCCACAAGAGAAACAACTCTGAATGGAATGTAATAAAAAATTCATTTCAAAATTAAATATTTAATTTTCGTTTTTTAGAAAGGGTGTTAAGCCAGTTTAAAACAATGATGACCAGGTAACTAATTTTTTGAAAATATACATATTGCCTGGTTGAACAAAAATGCTGAAGTCTGTTATTTTCTTAATCTCAATGATGTGCTCAATTTCATACTAAAATTGAGAATATTTTCAAATTAAAGTAAAATAATGGACTTGAGTATTTTAGTGGAACTAGGGCCCAGTTCTACACAAAAAGATTTAGAGCATGATTTTTTTAAGATCTAAAAACATGTTTCACAATCAATGTAAAAGTTTAAACTACTGTAGAAACTAAGATTGGTTAATATCACGATATTATTGAAATTTTTTTTATATTAATGTCATACTTACTTTTTAGACAGAATCCGAGGAACTGAGATTTTACATCTTCGTGATCTTCAAGGAAGAACTTCCCTGAATCAGACCCCAGGTGACTGAGGGTCCCGTCAGATACGCTTGCTGTAAGGATTACAGATTCCTCATCTGTGTGGGTTGCCAGTTGTTCGACCTAAAATATATAATTTAGATTTGTTCCTGTTTCACCAACATACTAAAGTATATACATGAATACTTAAAAACTTAAATTAAAGAAAAGCATTCAGGTGATCATGGTTGTCGACTGGCTCCAGAACCTGTCTTTGGTTTCAATTACAATTGGTTAAAATATTGCAGTAACTAGTCAGTATTAAGTTCCAAGTTTTTAAGTATTTAAGTCAAACTTGTTGGTGAAACTGGAGCAATTTTACATCAAACTAAAATCAAATAATTTTATCGGTTATCATCAGACTTAAATCAGGAGACACTGACAGTTGGTAACGGTAGGACATTGGCGTCATTCTGCTACAAGAACATTTAAGTTACACTTTCAGAACATGGACATAATATATCCAATGTCTCCAACAGACAACGTATAAAACAAAAGGTTGCAGTTGAACAGGTCACAATGCCCAAACTGTATAGCAACTGCATGTTCAAGAATGGAACAACAATCCATGTCACTACTTTCGATGCACATTTGATGGGTCAGTGAGAAGACGATGCAATGCAATCTTTCATGCACAAGGAGCGTGGGCATATACAATACTCAATACCACACCTGGTAACAAATTAATAACAACTGTTAACATCAACTGTGAACAATGTTTGCATTTATAGCTGTTGTTATCATTCGATTAAAAAACAAGAGACCCAAGAGGGCCTGAGGACGCTCTACTGACTAATAGTGGCCATAGCACTTTTTGAAATTCTTCTATGCAATAGAAACATCGGCCATCTTGAAAAATAAATCTTTTGTATAGTCTCCTATGCAATAGAAACATCCATGTGAAGTTTCAGTATAATAGGCTTAGTGGTTTCAGAATAAATGAAAAAAAAGAGAGAATTTTCTGTTTTCCCACAATAGCCCTATGTAAAATTCTATGTCCCTTACAGGGCCCCTATAAATCTTAGCCCCTAAATTCTTATCTGCAATCAAACCCCTACACAGGAAAATTTATGCAAAATATGAACAAATCTGACATACCGGTTCTTAAGAAAACAAATTTAGTAATTCCCAATTTGCACCCTTTTGGGACCCCTCTTGATCCCTTAAGACAGTGGAACCCAGTCATTTTTACAAATATGAACCTCCTTCACCAAACAATGCTTCTGTGAAGATATAGGCAAAATCATTTCCATTTTAAAAAAAATAAAATATTATAATGACATGTGTCCCCTAATTGAACCCTCAGGACGGGGTCATATTTAACCGTAGGGACACCATTTGAACAAATCTAACAAAACTATAGTTGGTCATCATAACTACATAAACATTTTGAAAATCTGTTGGGCCATTCATGAGAAGAAGATTTTTTAAGTTTTGGGACTAGTTTTAGTAATGGCAGCCATCTTGAATTTCAAATTAAAAAAAAAATCTTCTGTATAGTCTCCTATGCAATAGAAACACCCATGTGAAGTTTCAGTTTAATTGGCCTAGTAGTTTCAGAGAAAGTGCTGCTAACAGACGACAGACATCAGACGACAGACAACGCGCCATTACATAAGCATTTCTGGCCTTTGGCTTAAAATCAAGAAAATTAAATTAAATTTTCAGACAAGAGTTTACACAATATCAATTTCAGCATTATAAATGGAATTGCAATAAACTTTCCTCTACAAGGACAATATTTTACATTTTATTCACTAGACAGGTCTCTTGGCCTTAAGCTTTACTAAATTTCTCAGATTTAACTGGAAAACTTTCTTACATGAAGTTTTCTGGTCCAAGCTAGATGGGCTCGGTTAGCTCAGTTGGTAGTGTGTTTCGACTATCAATCCAGGGATCATGAGTTTGAATCCCTGCCAGGCCATGGTCTCATGATGACCAATATATTAGACACTGCATCTTGTTTTCATTCACCTCTCATCGCTGATTCAAGTGCAAAAGTTATCAGTTACTTGCAGAGCCGGATATCCTTGAGTAATGGTTAACCTTAAAGGGTTGCAAGAACAAGTGGTTACATTAAATGTTCATATATTATTCCTAAACGGCAAAAAAAACAATGATGGTAAACATTCAAACAAACTGGTCCAAGCTGGGCTCGAACCCAAATCTCGACTTTAAGAAGATAAATACTCACCAGCTGCTGAATCTGAGACTTGAGGATGGCCTTGAGAATGACCTTGTAACCCGGTATCTCCTTTATCACATCAAGGTCTGGACTCGACATCTCTACTATATGTAAATGTACTGAACACTGCTCAATTAATAACTATAAAAATACAGCAAAACTTCTGTTATGTATTACCATACAAATGATTTCTTCATATGAGAGTATACGTGCATATTTGTTTTTGCTAGTCTTATATATTTGTTCCCCCATAAAATTTTGCTTTTAGATGGGCAACACAATAAAAGTCCTGGATGGAAATTTGCCTCTTCGTTTTTTTTGTAGAACTCCTTTTAAGTTTTATAGAAATCTAAAATTTACGACAACTTATATTTTCTGCTTCTCTAATCAATATTTGATAAACGTTGTTCACCGACAGTCTGCTGTTGAGACCTGAAAATATACAAAACACTTATTACATGTGATACAAAAAATGCAAATAATGTCATTTTCATGCAGTCGAGAGCAAACAGACGATCAGTTAAACTAATCACTCTTTCCTGGGACCATGGATGGTTAAACAGTAGCTTAGTAAACACACCATGCAATTAATTTATAACTTTCCCAATTGAATCAGCAGTGAGTGACAATGAGACGCAACGTCATGTATCAATCATCACTACAAACTCGACAGGAAGGAACTCACGACTGCTGGATTGATAGTCAAAAGTTCTACTAAGCTAATAAACCAGGCACAGTTTTAATGATAGAATATTGGTACTCACTCTTGCAGGTATTACAAGTAATCTCATTTCCCAGAGTAACAGTTTTGGGGTGGGTGGCATGTTTGTATCAAGTTTAATTATCAATTACAAGTTTAAGTACATATTTAATGTGCACACAGGGTATTGCTTTCTTTCTTCTTGCGCACGGGACAGGCAGATTAACATCCCATCGAAAGGAAGGCATGTTAATCATGCCAAAATTAGGCACTTTGGGAGTGTGTTTGAAAAACTCAGGACATGAACCAAATTTCAAATGAAACCAGGAATATAGCAGGACCTTATTTCTACACAGCCTAGGTCAAGCCTGCTGACCACTAAACCACCAGGAATACTGTCATCTTCATGTTCCAGTTAAGAGTTTCTTGATAGCGTATATATACAGTCGCACAGTGTGACCTTTAGTTCACATGTACATGTGTCAAGGAAAGTAAGGTTATAGACCTATCTGTCTTCTTGCCTACTCACTCAGCCTGCCAACCATTAAGTTACTTTTTTCTTCTTCTTCCTGATATTAAAAGTGCAGGGTCCACTCTGAGGCACCGACACAATGGGTGTATGTACAATGCAAATGTGAGGTGCAATAATGCACAGATTAAAAGCTAAAAAAACGATAAAAACATGAATGGTGGGTGGCTAGTCTCGACCTGAAGCTGCTATGGCTAGTCTCGACCTGAAGCTGCTATGGCTAGTCTCGACCTGAAGCTGCTATGGCTAGTCTCGACCTGAAGCTGCTATGCAATCTGGCAGCTTGATCCATAGACGGATACAAGATAAAAAAACAACATCACGAATCCTTCCATCTTCATCTTCCAGTTAGTGTTTCACCAAAACGTATGTATATTCTCATAGTGGGATGTATGAAAATGTTTTAAGGTAAACAATGGGCAAACCTTCCTTCACGCATATTGGTAATCTAATGCATGTTGAAATTATTTAGTATGTAATTTTTTAATAATTATGTTGACCACAGATGGTTGATGTATTTATTAAAGCATATAAACACAATGGCCACCGTTATGTTATTTAAACACAATTAATGAAAGCGATATTATACTAATACTATCCCCTGCACACATCATCTTGCCAGCGAATAATTTGTGAACACATTCTGGCAACATCTTCCATTAAATAACAATAAATTAACAACATAGTATTCAAATTAGTGAAATGAAATACTATACCTAAGCATGCCATCAATAAATGGGTATCTGAGGCAATACTACATTTGATTATGTGAACCCAATGCGGAGGTAACTTAAATTTAAAACACGCCGGCCATTTTGTTGCGGGCCCTTTGTGTTTGTGAGAGTGTAATTAGACACTACTGTGCCGCATCGCACCGCATGGTATATAATTTTGCCGCTCCGCTTTCGACTGCGAGTGGTCAACTCATTTTCCAATTTATTTGACGAGACATGACTTTTGCTACTTTAAAGTTAACTGAAATATATAGACACAACAATAAATAAATTGATTGTTTTGCTAATAAATTGTTAAGAGAGCATTATTTACTAATCAGTGTTAAACAAACCCCTGCTAATATAGCTTCAAGTCATACACATATGTTTTCTATAACCATTGTAAATATCTGAATGATGGGATTGAACATGACTAAAGGTCACACTGGGAATGTGGTTAGAAATTGTATTCATCAATGTAATATAATACATCATGTATTTGGATAGGTGAAGTGCAACATGACTATAGGTCATAATTGCAACGTTGACTACAATGCATATTCATTATTATTCTGTAAGCATTGTTGATATCTGCAATACGAGATGGAATAATTGGATTACGGCTAGAAATCATGATTGGATATGACTATAAGTCATATTCATTATTATCCTGCTTTTATTGAAGATATCTGACACGTGAAGTGTCATGTGACTAGAGGTCATAATGGGAATATGACTGCAAGTCATTTTGTATGCATCCAGATTAGCAGGAGAGGAGATAGCACGAAAATAGCTATTTGTTTTTGAGAATATATGCTGGCCATCGTTATTTAATATAAATGGAATCTAAATAAATGAAGTGGTATTATTTTGATAGTTTTGACAACGATTTACAAGAGAACTATTTAGTCATTACGCGGAACGTTATAAGGCAAATAACATCCACGTTGACTTCTAGTCATGTTCAAACGCACCAAACTGCACCCTGCGTAATAAAGCATGCATCATTAATACAATCTTGATATTTGAGGTTTTGTTTACATTACATGTTCTCAATATGAATAGAATAAATGTTAGAATGTTATGATTATTTTTAGGCTATAAACGTTTGTATTAAAACTTAAAGTTACGCAAGAAAATATTTGAATATACGTACACATAAATACTAATTAATAAATGACAAATTTACAAATAAAACAAATAAATGAGTTATATATCTTAAGACACAATTATAACACAACAATGTATTAAGAATAAACATATAATAATATAGTTTTACACAATACTTAATTATATAAGAAATATAGCAATTATGCATATTAAGACACAATAATACTAAAATTGATTTTGATATACGTATTAATTGATTATCAATAATTAATTAGTATTACATTGACAAATAACTGAATAATGGATTAAGACGTGATCATTCCCCTATTTATGAAGGGTCGAGATGTCCGGGGATTGAAATGTCGAGGGGTCGAGATGTCCGGGGTTGAAAGGTCGATGGGTCGAGATGTCTTCACAATCAAGAGTCGAAATGCCGAGGGGCTGAGATGTCCTGATACCACATTTGTTGTGTAATTTTGAAAGAAAATAAAAACTTATTTATTTCACATAAATTAAGTGGGAAACATAGATAGATCACGCTCGAAATTATTGAATCAACGTTGTTCAGTGTACAGTTGAGACCGGGTCCTTTAAACATAAAGGCCCGGCAGGGGCCCAAAAAGGGAGTCTATTTTTAAAAAGAAACTCACTTAAAGACGCTGTCTTTATTTGAATATGTGTCCCTAGCCGGTCCGTCCTACTTTACAGAAAAAAAATTAAGCAGATGATCCGCGCAAAGAGTAATGGGTAAACTGGTATAACATAACGATTCTGGATATCGGCTTTTTTTGCTTTTTGCTTTTACCGATATACTGGTATGCCCTCAACTTCAGTATTATCACCAGTGGAGTGCTAGGAGAAAATTTAGTGGAAAACTGAAAAAGATGAGTAAGAGCAGGAGCATAAGTAGAGATAGAAGGAAGTAAAGAGAGGAAAAGAATAAAAGAGGACAGAAGAGTTTAAGAATTATATGAGGCGCGAGTGCTGGGTCTTCCAGACCTGGGTGTTGAAGGAATCCGGCAACTCTTCCAGACAGGTGTGAGCGGGAAGCTGATTCAACAGCACAACGGTTCTTGGGAAGAAAGAAAATCGCGTGTATTCCCTGTCTGTCCGTAGCTGATGAGGTTATCATTCTCATTTATAGCTACCAGATTGTTCCGAATTTTGTAAAGCATATACAATCTGAAGTCCGCTCATCTCTGCTCGAGAGATCACCACGCCGGACTATGTAGCATGCCGGTAACACTCGATGTATTATGCCGCCTGTTCACAACCCATCTTGCAGCTCTCCTCTAGATCATTTCGAGCTGGCAGACTAGTCTGTGATTAGATAGGTCACCTTCCTTGTCCTTTGGTGGTGCACTTTGGGTCCAAGACTGCGGAACAGTATTACAGTTTGGGGAAAACAAGGGATTTATAGGATCAAAGTCTGTGATTCGAATTCGCCAGTTGCGATTTCTTTCAGTCGAATTCCTTGCTATTTCCCCCAATAACTGCGATTTTTTAAAATGTTTTATTAATAAAAGCATATGATGTATTAACACAGAACTTCCATTTTAAGGGATTTTAAAGATTTTTTTATTTTGCGTCTCCCGTTATGGACAGCAGATCGGATTTTCAAATAATAAAAGCTGTCCATTCACGCCTCATTTAACTAGGCTAGTGTGATAAGTGTGTCGTTTGTGGATTAACTGTCCGTCAGAGACAGCATGCCATGACTTTAGAATATGGCAACATGGTAGTTATTTTATTGACAATCACTAGTAAGAGCAGAGACATAATCTGGTAAGAGTAAATATTTAGAGTCACATCGTACGTTAATAATATATAATAATAAATCAAATCATTACATAAATTTCTTCAGTATACACTGATTTTGGTTAATTGTGTCAATGTTATAATCCTGTTCTTTATATTATATAGTCATATTAGTATAATATATATCGTCATAAAATTTCATAATTTTTACCAACGTAAATCCCCTTTGTGCGCCCCAACGCTTTATATTTTTGCGGCATGCGCAAACGCAAAGCGTATGCCGCAAACAAAATGGCCGGAGATCGCGCGGGTTATTTTGCTAGAAAATACCACTGAATTTCTGCAGTATACGCATAACTGGCAACACAACAGGTATGTAATTAGTGAATAGTGATGTTGCATTTTAAAAATATTAATAATTTTAAAGGGAACCGGTGTAAATGAACATATAAACAAGGCTATATCGGCGTAATTGGTAAGTGATGGGTAAAATTAGTGATGTAATCGCAGAGGACAGTAACATATTATTGTGCGACGAAAGCAGACTTTACACTACAGATGCTCTAAATCCGCTATATATAACTGTAAATAACTCTAAATCTGTTATATAAAACGTGTCAACCAGTCACATTTATTAAGTGTGAATTTGTTTTTTGTTATAGTCCCGTTAGTTTTATTAATGTGGTAATGTATACCTCGAGGCCAGAGCTGCAGCACAGAAAGCAAAATGACAAAGCCTTATGGAGATGTATAGAGGGATTAATAGGAATATGTGACACAGATGTAACAGACACACCTAACAAACAGAACAGGCTCTGACATCAAGTTGCTGAGGAAGGATAGCTGTGGCATAGCTCTTCTGAAGGTAAATGGTAAACTTAACCCAGACTTTGATTAAGGACAAGGCAAACATTCTGAATCGTCAGTATCAGTCTGCGTTCACACAAGAGGTTACCAATGACATACCCTGTCTAAAAGATACACCATCCTAAACAATGCCAAACATCAATGTCACAGTCCAAGTTGTAGCCTTGATACTGATGAAGAATACTCAGTTCCTGAGGGATGAATTACTTGGAAGAAGAAGAAATGAATCTTCTGAAAGAGAAAGTCACAGAATATTGCTCCATTACTACTAGCTATCTTCTACAGAATGTGCCTAGCAGTTGAACAAGCCCCAGCCAATGGTAGCTAGCCAACGTTACAGCAACCCATCAAGAAAGGGGATCTAGACGTAAGGTCAGGAACAACCGACCAGTTACCCTCACCTGATTCATCGGTAACATCATGAATTTCCAGGGCTTTTTTTACCTATTAAACAGAGGCCGTGTTCGGTGGCTTCCCCATTCAAAAATCATGTTTTTTTAACATCTGAAACCAAAAAAAATCCCAAAATGAAAATATATATTATATATATTTAATTTTTTATACATTAGGGGATGAAAATACTCAACTGGTTATAAAGTATTATTGTAATATCTGACAATTACTGCTTAGAACAGGACCTTAACAGTGCATGCTTTATTTTCTGGTTTGCTGAAGCCTTAAAAAAATCCCCAATTTCCCCTAAATCGTGCTATTTTTTCCCAATCAAATTATCTTGAAGGCTTTGGCCTCTTCCCAATATACAGAAAAAAGGCCCTGGCAACTTGAGAGAAACAACATCCTCACAAATTGCCAACATGAATTTCGGGCAAGACATAGCTATGAGGCCCAACTTCTCATCTGGGTACAAAAACTGGCATCATCTTTAGACAAAGGCAAGCAGCATGACAATCAGACCTAGCCATCCTCGTCTTCAGTAAGGTGTTTTACCGTGTCCCACATGAGAGACTGCTACTGAGGAGCAACCCCCATTGCATCCATGGAAACACCAACAGCTGGATCACGTCGTTCCTTAGTGACCAAACGCGACAGGTTATAGTGGATGGAGTAGTTAACAGGGAAGTGTACTAGACCCTGTACTAATCTTGCTCCACATAAACAAACTACCAGACTGTTCACTCCCAGACCAGACTTTTGGCAGGTTACTGTATTATCTACATGGAGATCCAATCGCAGTCAGACTGCTATGTCTTGCAAAAAGACCTCCAAGAGTTGGTAAAGTGGGAATCAACATGGGGTATGGACTTTCATCCAGAGAAGTGTACTAGACCCTGTACTAATCTTGCTTTTCATAAACGATCTACCAGACTATGTTCACTCCAAGACCAGACTTTTGGCAGGTTACTGTATTATCTACATGGAGATCCAATCGCAGTCAGACTGCTATGTCTTGCAAAAAGCCCTCCAAGAGTTGGTAAAGTGGGAATCCACATGGGGTATGGGCTTTCATCCAGAGAAGTGTAGCATCCTTTGAGTACATAGGAAAAGGAAACCAATTACCTCTGACTACAAGCTCAAAGGACATTCCCTAGCCACAGAGGAGACCTCTAGGCACTTGAGTGTAGAGCGGTTGTCCAACATATCCTGGAAGAAGCATATATAGAAGACTGTGAAAAGGTAAACAGTTCACCTGGCTTACACACACATCTATGCAACAATGAGGCAAAAAGGCTTCAGCATACTTTTTAATTGTATGATCAATGCTAGGACACAGCTGTACAGTCTGGAGTCCGCGTACACAAGACCAGGTACAACAGCTTGAGGTATTACAAAGAAGAGTCGCAAATAGGTACAGTAACACAATCAGCGTTATGCTATGCTGGACCACCTAAAGTGAGATACACTTGGCACACCAAAGCCTAGGCTACAGTGCTTTACAATTATGAATGACATTATTGACATCCCTGCCTCAGATTACCTACTACCAACTTCAAACAGAACTAGATCAGGCCATCAGAAGTAAAGATAATTTAGTTCCTCAACCAACTAGTACAAGTACTCAAACAATTTACCAGTAATTATAGTAGCTGATGCCCCCTCCTTGGTATCATTCAAGAAGGGGTTAAACTCTCTCCTTCTAAAGAGCATAAATTATGTATACACAGACTTTAAATCCAGTGAAGTTGCAAAGCTAAGCCAGTTGAGATTTAATATCTCTGCTGCCACAGTTGATGGATTGGTTTGTGATCAAGAATGGAAAACGCAATCAGTGTACACTAAGTCTTGTTCTTCTTTCTTCAACATATACTTCTACCTTTCCTATTTTTATTTACATTCCCTTTCTAATGTTTGCGCACCATTACATAATAATCAAGTGTGAATGAAGTTATTTAGATATGATGGGGGTTTGAAGAATGGCATTTCTAAAAAATACTTTTCTTTATGTGTGGGGAGTGGATGGGGGTGTAAATCAGGCTTTTAGAGAAGGCATGTATATTTCCTCCAGATATGTTTACCCCCCTCCAAACAAAAGACTGGTTAAGGCCATCCTTAAAAAAATATTTGTTTGCTGTGCTCCAACCCACAGTGCTCCAGATAAGCTTTTGGCTAAATGCTTATTTTACTCCCTAAATTAAAATTCAATGCTTAAAATGAAAATTGAAAGAGTATTTTCAGATCAACTTTTGGCCAAATGCTTATTTTACTCCCTAAATTAAAACGCAATGCTTAAAATGGAAATTGAAAGAGTATTTTCAAAATTTACCTTTACTTCTGACCAGACACTGTTAATGTTTGCTTTAATACAGATTTGAGGTTACCTTCAATTCCATTTATTATCAGCCATGGGAATTTTACTTTCCATGATTCAATGGTATTTCTATTGACCTTGCCACCCGTGTGTTTTTTGTTCATTTTTTGTGACTTCGTAATATATGCATCAATAACTCACTTTTAAGAGTATTGTTTTTCTTAAAGAACTGGATTAAGTTAGCAGATAATGATTGGGTTTCTGTTGTTTTTTTCCGTCTTCTGACGCCAGAAGCAGACAATGCCATTTATAATAAATACGATAAAGTAATCGGCTAAAGTAATGCAGGTTCGTTTATAGCAGGCCTCTTTAAAACACTGGGAAATACTCAACATGTTCCCATGTGCGTCTCAGTGACAATGATCTACGGGAAATAACTATTATTGTATAAAGTTAGTGTGGTTCCCCGATCTACCAATAAACAGTCGATTTTATCGGTATAGGTCAGGGAACCAGACTATGTTTTACATAGCTGTAACAGTTCACTGTTGCGTTAGTTTATTTCACGGTGTCTACTTCCTTTGTGAAAACCCCGGTCTTTGGAAATACGATACCCACAAGATCGCCAATGAAATGCTTAAATTCAATTGTTTATGCGTACCGGTACGCACATTTATTATTTTCAATGCTTTTTTTGTCAATTTCAATGCTTATTTACGCAAATACGCACCTTATCTGGAGCACTGAACCCAGTATTTTTCATGAACAGAGGGGTAGGTAGCTAATTTTTTTTTTTGTGCCAAATTTTGATTTTGCATCTAATATACCTGGTAGTCATTTTAAAGGAAAATGGACATAAATCATGGAAAAGAAATTAAACGCTTTGAATGTCAATAAAAAAGTTTGGGTAGCTGCAATTTTGAGTGAGTAGGTAGAAGCACGGCAAACAATATATTTTTTAAGGATGGCCTTATCCTACCATAAATGGAATTGATATTCCTGGCCATGATGATACCAGCCTTTCGACTTGGCTGTTTGAAAACAAGGGAGCTATTGTACTGGCCCTACATCCACATTTTTAATTAGCGGAAAGGTTTTAAGACAAGTTCTATCTGTCCATCTTCCATACAGCCAAAACTCTCACGAGGACGCATGATTTTGACAAGCGTCGACTGACAAAGAATGAAAAAGAAAAAAAGGATAAAAGAGGTAATAAATTCTTAAATTACAGACAGACAGACAGACAGACAGACACAGACAGATCGACAGAGAGGAACAGAAAGACAAATATTAGACTTAGTGGTATCCAGATGGACAGACAGACAGATTGACGGATAGGAACAGAAAGACAAGTATTAGAAATAGGGGTGTCCAGATGGACAGACAGACAGATCAATGGAGAGGAACAGAAAGACAAGTATTAGATGTAGGGGTGTCCAGATGGACAGACAGACAGGTTGACGGAGAGGAACAGAAAGACAAGTATTAGATGTAGGGGTGTCCAGATGGACAGACAGAAAGTTAAAGATGTTTAAACCTGCCTTGCACCTGTAAACAGATCCTCTTGTTATAGTAGACGGACGGACGGACGGACGGATGGACAGACAGACAGACAGACAATGAGAAAATGCAATCCTTATGTTTGACTTTGGCATACCAGTAATTTCTTGTGTTGGAAATTTATGTATGCATTTATTTGAATTTACGTCACTTGTGTGCATATCTATTGCTTGTTCAACATTTATTTTCGTATTTATTGCATTTTATGCTAAAGATATAATTGTTATTGGGTATTCATTTTACCCATTTAAATCTCAGTAGGTATTCAATGACACGTTATTTAATACCAAACACTTGTTAAAGCATTCATCTCTTAGGACTTTGTTACATCATTAAACAGAGGTTAATTTTCGGCCACTTCCCAATTGAAAATCATTGTTTTTTCTCTTCTGAAGCAAAAAAAAAAAATGAATATATTTTCTTTCATTTGGGGAGTAAAAAACCCACTGGATATGAGGCTGACCTTAAAAGCAAAATTGTGCAATGCTTCTTGATGTATCATTGATCTGAGCAAGATTGGGCTGTATAAAAAAGTTGGTATTATAATTATATTACAAAGTATTTTTTGTAGAATATACACTGATGTATATATAACTTTCTTCACCAAGCCTGCCACTGATTTGAGCAATATGGGGGGAAATTGATATTTAAAAAAAAACAATCATGAGAAAAGTTATTGCCATAAGGATTCAGTAATAACCTCCAAGAATTCCAATTTCATACCAACATCAATTTTAATCTTAAACAATAGAGTGCTTCAAATTTTGATGTTTAAAAATATGAAATTTTCCTGTGGGGTGACCCCATACCCCGACCACCTGGTGGAAGAAGCCTTTCCCCTCCAACACCATATTTAATTATTTTTTTGTGCATTTTAAAAAGGCGCCCAACTTTGTGGCTGCACATTTTTTCACTTTCTTCTTGGTGAGACAAGTGGATTAACATTGTTTTGAGTAGGAAATTATAAAACACCATCCTGTTTTTTACCTTTATAATATTATAATACTGATTTTTAGATACATTGTAACTTGTGTGCCTTCACAGCCACATAGTTAAATGTGAAGGTATCTGTTATGATATACCACAGTAATGGTCTAGGGGTAGAGGGTCCATCTCGCATGCGGATGGTCGTCGGTGCGGTCCCCAACCAGGTCATACCAAAAACTGATACTAAAAGCTTTCTTGCTTTGTGCTCAGCATTTAAAGAATATAGATGTACGTCTGATCAGCATGATGACAGTATAATGTAACTGGGTGGGGCACGTAGCTTGTGTCTGCGCCATGAGGCTCCAGCAGGAGATAGAATACTGCCTCAAACAGGCACTGTCGCAATATAGCTAAAAATTTGTTGAAAGTAAGGCTTAATCTCATAAAACAACTACTGTTAGGCTATTATAAATTAATTACTAGATTCTCATCCAAATTTTTCTTAAAAAGGGTGATGGTGGGAGGATTTTACTTATTTACTGATTTTTTTTTTTTTTTATGAAAGTAAAAAGGGTGAAAATTAAGTGTTAGCAATGAATTTATTATGGCCTTACTATATTGAATAATAGGTGTTTTTTAATAGCATAATTTTATAGTGATTATTTGTTTTACAGTTGCCTGCTTCATGAACGTGTAAGATACTGGAGGAGAACTTACTTCTAACTATACATGAAACTTGCTTCTCCTCTGTTGATGACACTTCACAAGGATACAAATAGTAGTCAGCATCACGTGTAAAAAGAGAAAAAACTAGTAACACTTTAAAAACACCATTGACGCGAGAGGACATAAACCACACGATAGACCACGATGTCTGCACCGGACCTGGAGGTGATCAAGGACATTCCAGGGTACAAGGTCATCTTGAAAGCCGTGTTGAAGAGTCAAATTCAGCAGTTGGTAAGTTGGCAGAAATTAGACCACCCTTAAAAAATTGCTTGTTTGCCACTTCTGAATCATACCATTTAGGGGTGGATAGGTAGGTAGGTAAATTCTTTTTTTTTTCTTGTAATCAATTAGAGAATCTTTTTAATGACATGACTGTAATGAACATTCTAAATTAACACCAAAACTTTTCCTGACGGCAGGATTTTGTTTTGGGTCGGCCGGAAGTGGCAAACAATCAATATTTTAATTTAGGCTTTAGCATCTATAGGATCAGCTTTACAAAGCGAATGCTTGAATAATTAGTTATTATAATTAGTTAATGTATTTAAGTGTGATTGCAAAAAAAGCTCAGAGCTTGTATGAACTGCTCTCAAGTACGCTTCCAGGGCAGAACGAGTACTAAGTGTTGTTTTTGAGAGACAATTGAGTCAAGCTGGGGATCGAACCCACAACCACTTAGTTTAGAGGCCAACACTTTATCCACTACACTACCCCCACCGTCACTTAAAATATGATAAATTGTTTAAATAAAATATTTTTTCTCTTTTGAATCGTATAATGTTTGATCAAACACATTTACAGGGTTTGAAAACAGTTTCTGTACTAGCATTTAGCACTTGGGTGGATATCATGATGTTATTTGGATGCAACAGCTTGCCCTGTTTTATTGTTTTCTATGACAAAATCCAATTGTGATATATATATGTAAATGGCCTGTGGAGAAGCCTGAATTGTGATATATATTTATTTGGTATTTATGTCACTGTTATGATACCTAGACACAATCGTAATTCCAATAAAACATATTTTTTGTTTGAATATTGAGCATAAATTTTTACGCCATCAAGGGCTAACAGATACACTCTTCCCTGGGACTGCGGAAGGCAAACCAGTACTCGAACACTCACATCACCGCAAGTAACTTTCCCACTTTTATCAGCAGTGAGAAATGAATGACAATGAGATGCAATGTAGTATATTATTCATCATAAAGACAATGGCCAAGCGGGGAATTAAATTTACAACCCCTGGATTGATAGTCAGACAAGTTACTGAATGATTGATTGATTGATTGAATATTTAGCGTCATTTTTATGCCATCGAGGGCTAACAGATGATGAGTTAACCTAACCACTGTTTCCTGGGATTAACCAGTACTCGAGCACACCCCATATCCGCAAGTAACTGATAACGTTACCCAATGAACTAACCGGGCTCGTCCCAATAAAACGGTGAAGCCTGGTTGGTATATCCTAGTCTCAATCTGAAACCAATTGAAGATTTTTACAATCTTATATCTCAGGTATAATGGTGAAAATAACTAACTAGATCTATATATAATTTACATTTGAGACCCACCGATCCACTCTCCCACCCACTCCCAAATAAACACCAACCCATTTTTATGGAAAATAAAATCACTGTTTTAAATGAGTCTGGAAGTTGGTCTTTAACCCAAATCTGGTTCTTTAATTTATAAATGTCTTACAATACCGGCAGCATGTTTGATGGTATTTTACACAGAATGCATGCAGCATTGTATACAGAATTAATGTTTTGATTTATTGTGTACCCAATAAATGCATACCTTTTACAAAATGCATTGCTCTAGTATTTGTTTTTTTGGAGGGGTATACAGTATTCAGTTGTTTCCAGACTTTTACAGAAATAATGTATTTTAAGAAAATATAGTTTCAGTATCAGAAAAGAAATTTATAAACATGACGAAAATGTGAGTACCTGTATTTTCTAGCAGATATGTTTGAACTTAATTATTACAGGTAGAGCAGCTTGCCAGTCATACAGATGAGGAATCTGTCATCCTCACTGCCAGTGTGTCAGATGGCACTTTATGTCACCTGGGATCTGATTCAGGAAAGAATTTCCTTGAAGATCACGAAGATATCAAATCACAGTTCCTAGGTTTCTGTCTGAAACGTAAGTTTGTGAAACATTTGAAAGTCTTATATATATATATATATATATGGGTGTCATGTTCATTTTATCATTTTTTGTCATGTTCACTATTGTGGTTAAATTATCAACCCCTGTGTGGTTTCAGGGAGCCATATGAGTGACGGCAAGAATAAGACCACTGTGGCTCATGCATGTCGTAAGAAGCAACAATTTGAGTAATACGATAGAATTTGCTGAAACTCCGCAGTTCTGCAGGTATCAAGGTTCTAGGTTCATTCTGCATATTCATTTGTTGGTGTATTTTTTTTTAAATCTATGTTAATTTGTTGTTTTTGTACATGTAGAGTGAACCTGGAATGTTCCTTCCTGTTGGCATCGAATAAGCTTTAATGTGTTGGTACGCCGTAAAACCCTATCCATTCATTCATTCATTCCTTATTAAAGGGTCGAGATGTATAGGGGTCGATAATGTGACTTGTTTACACAGAAATACTATTAGGAAAACAGATATGTTTCATTTTCTTATCTGTGTGCACAAAAAACCTGAGATATAAAGCAATGTGTTATCAAAGCAAATCCAGTTAGAGTCATTGCCACAGTCTACTTGGTCATGAACTTTGTTTTATAGCTATGAGTCTCCTATCTATGAATATTTTGGGAAGTAGTCATTGACAGCCATATTAAGAAGTGGTTAACTGGCTAGCAGATACCAGGAGCAATGTTTAGGTGTGCTGACTGCCATTTAATAAAATAAAATACATGTACATTGAAAAAAAAGTCGAAAAAGCCAAACAAATTACAAATAAATAATAAAACTCATTATGCAAAACAATAAAATATTAATTGTTCGCTCTCCTCCGATCCTAGTTATCAAAATGGGACAGGTAGGTACTGTATACATATATAAAACACATTCTGACAAATACATCCTTTGAAGTGGAATTGTTATATTTGCATACTTTTAATTATCATATCAAAATAATTCATTATTTGATCCTACATTTAATGACACTTAAAATTTGTTTAAATCAAGAGTTATGGTTCTTTGAATATAATTCTAGTCTATCCCAGAACCTGATATCTCCCGATTCAGGTCTGTTAACTACCACTGGAAAAAGCAGGAAATTCTAGGCCTGTCCCACAATTCATAGCAATTAAATGCTTACTAAACTATGACGTCATTCAAACGTTCCCTGAAGCAACTGACCAATCAGCATGCTCTTAACAATTGCTAATAGTTAACGGACCCAATTGGGAAAGCTGGGTTCATTTTACGTCTCACACACCAATTAATTTTGTACTGTTCTACATATAGAGACATGCACTTCTGGAACACTGGATACATTACCAATGGTTATAAAAGTGCCTTATTCCCATAGATAGTCCTCTGTTGGTCCAAATATGCAGAAAAAAACATGGGGTTGACCAGGTTGCTTTTTCACAATTTTGATGGTTTGATGGCACCCCTTCATTTTTGACAATTCTGCCCATTTGTTGCAGTGTATCACTACGCATCTTTAAACTGTTATAGCATCATCAAACAGTTCCCAGGGTCACCCAAACTTTGCAGAAATCATGAAAATGTTCCAATGTTCCCATATGCACAAAGAAATATGACATTTTATGCATTTTTAAAAAAAAAATTACCCAACCGCTTTACACAGCTCTAATTTCTTGGACGTAATAATCTTGCTACCGTCATGCAAGGGAGGTAATTGTTCAGTGAGACCTTTACACAGACTAATATAATTCATATCTCATGCAGCAAATATCCAAGTCGAATTGGATTGGTCAATATGTTTTACATTTAAACAAATTATTTGCGCGTTTTCTTTATATCAAAATCAAATGTTGATTATAAAACTTGTACATGTATCCTAGTAAAACTAGAAATTGTTTACCAACCCCGCTTACATAATATACTAGTAACTGATTCAGTAAATAGTTATTTGTAAGCTATATGAAATTAAATGTTTGATTTGTTGTATGTAATGTGTCATTGATTTGTTATTGTTTATCATTGTCAAGCATTGAAATATGTGAAATGTTGCATTAGAGTACAGTTGTTCAGAGCCTTTTTCTTGGAAATTGGGAAGGGACCTGAGCCTTCGAAATTGCGAAAAAAACACTGCAATTGAGGGAAAATTGGGAATTTTTTTTAGGGCTTTAACAAACTGGAAAATAAAGCTTAATATGTTTTATGTCATGTTTTAACCAATAATTATCAGATATTACAATAATACTTCATATCCAGTTGTTTTTTTTATCCCCTAATGGAAGAAAAATTTAAAAAAAAATTTTTGGCCTTAATTCGGGAAAAAACATGATTTTTGGATTGGGAAGCCACTGAATTTCAGCCTCTGTTTAAAAAAAGTAAAAAAGCCCAGTTGATCCGTCATAAAATATTTAGTTATATTACTTAAAATATTTGTGTATTAATTCTTTACAAGTTTATTTACGAATTAGAAAAAATAATTATCATAGAAAAACTGCAATGAAAGTAATTAATATAAATGAACTGTATAATTATGAAGATATGAACACTATAATTATGAAGATATGAGCACTATAATTATGAAGATATGAGCACTATGATCATGAAGATATGAGTACTATAATTATGAAGATATGAGCACTATAAATATGAATATATGAGTACTATAATTATAAAAATATGAACACTATAATTATGAAGATATGAACACTATAATTATGAAGATATGAGCACTATGATCATGAAGATATGAGTACTATAATTATAAAGATATGAACACTAATTATGAAGATATGAGCACTATGAATATGAAGATATGAGTACTATAATTATAAAGACATGAGCACTATAATTATGAGGATATGAACACTATAATTATGAAGATATGAGCACTATGATTATGAAGATATGAGCACTATGATTATAAAGATATGAACACTATAATTATAAAGACATGAACACTATAAATATGAAGATGTGAGCACTATAAATATGAATATATGAGCACTATAATTAGCAAGATATGAGCACTATAATAAGCAAGAAATGAGCACTATAATTATGAAGATATGAGCACTATAATTATGAATATATGAGCACTATAACTAACAAGATATAAGCACGATAATTATGAAGATATGAGCACTATAATAAGCAAGATATGAGCACTATAATTAGCAAGATATGAGCACTATAATTATGAAGATATAATCACTATAATTATGAAAATATGAGCCCTTTAATTTGCAAAATATGAGCAATATAATTATGCAGATATGAGCACTATAATTATGAAGATATGAGTACTGTATTTATGAAGATGTGAGCACTATAATAATGAAGATATGAGCACTATAATTAGCAAGATATGAGCACTATAATTAACAAGATATGAGCACTATAATTATGAAGATATGAGCACTATAATTATGAAGATATAAGCACTATAATTATGAAAATATGAGCCCTTTAATTTGCAAAATATGAGCACTATAATTATGCAGATATGAGCACTATAATTATGAAGATATGAGTACTATATTTATGAAGATATGAGCGCTATAATAATGAAGATATGAGCACTATAATTATGGAGATAACTTTTAGTTTAGTTGATGACGATAAATGCCAATGAATGAAGGGAAAATACCGTAAAAAAACAACAATGCTTGATCATTTATATTAACTGATAAATAGAGAATACCATGTTGTGTCTGATACTATCAACTTTATCTGGTGAGGCTTAGAAAAATCCAGGACCAAGCTCTGCCAAGTCTTTTTTTTTTTTCATGCCGAGCCTGATAAATTTGATAATATTAGACACTTACATGGTATTCTATTATCATGTTAATATTTCTAGTTCGTTTTTTGGAAGGCGAGCAAAGCTCTGACTTTCTAAGCTGTTGTGCAGGTCCAGCAATCTGTTATACAAACTACGTATGGCAGGAACCGCCGTATTCATCCGACCGATAAACTAGTTCACAACTTTCAACATGCATTTACTGTAGCAGAGGACGTATTATACAATAAAAGTTTCAATTTTTTTTATTTATTGCGGATGTTTTTCTTTACAAAAGTTCAAAAATACGAAATGGGAAGCATACAATTTGCATGGAAATGAGGAAGAATACACTTATCTCGCTGTGCTCTAAAAAAAACGCGGCAATTTTCATTGATAAAAAAAATGTTTTTACATGTGTTTCTGTGTTGTATTTTTTAGATTGATTAAATCTAGGTCACGCAACAACGTTTATAATGCTATTTATTGATTATTTATATTGTTGATTGAAAGCTATATGAGAATCGAACATAACTCAAGTCAATATATGCGTAAATCTATAAGTAGGTCATGTTTGTTTGGTCTAGACAAATAGTTATGGATATGTGTTGTATATTCTCGGACAATCAGGAACATTTTGTGCTGAATGCGTTTCGTTTTCCATAAATCATAACTATTGAACTGGAGATATTAAAATTGACTGGAGTTGTACATCACTACTCAATTCTATCGATTTTGGAGAAACATCAGAATATGAAGGTTTATTTGTGAAGCTTTCATATAGGTTGTTCTTGTTGATAACTTTATGTGGAGATGTGGAAATGAATCCTGGATCACCACGTTACCAGTTTACAAAATGTCCTGAAATGGATATTTTCACCAGGGTCATCAAATATTCAATCAATTTTCACACGGAAGACGGTGTGTACCATGGTGTTTGCATTTTTTTCAAATGCATTATTAAAACCATTTGAAAGTATTGATATGGACTCTGTATTGTATGCAGGAGATCATTTATACAGATACACAAAAGCAATATTGAACACACCACATTCTTTTCTAAATCCCAATGAATTGCCTTTTAACATATCAGAAATCTAACTAAGTTTTTCAATTTTCCGAACTTACATTTTCGAATAAACACAAGCAGCGAGCCTTCCCTCAGGTCCTTCAGGCCTTTGATTATTCATTTTATGTATGGTTAAAAGTAGTTCCGTCCAGGTCAAAATGTATAAATATACATAATGACGTCATGTGCCTGATAAACTTACATTGTAGTGATAGACATGTTTATCAGGCAGGCAGTTTATCAACAGAAATGAATGCATTGGCATGATAATTTGATATATGAGGACAAGGTTTGTATTGTTGATAAGTAAGAATTCTGAGTGAAGCTGGGAAGCTACAAATGGTCTGCTCTTCACTCAATGTGATTCAGAGTGATGGCTTTCAATGCATAAAGAATTTATTGGCGTAGAACATGTCATTGTTTTCGTGAAATAATTTTATTTTATTTTTTGCAAAATCTGATGAAAAAAAATAAAACCTTATCTGGAGCACTGATGATGGGTAGGGATGGAGAGCAGGCATACCATTTTTATTTTGGCCTTATAATGATAACTTTTTTTTTTCCATTTATTTCAGGTCACCACAAAAAGAAACAACAAGACAAGGAAAAGGCAGAGGCAGCTGCAGCAGCGCGTAACATGCCGACAACACCACCACGCTATGGCGGTCCAGGTCCGAGACCTGGATACGGGCGCTCGCCTCGTTTCTCCTCACCACGGCATCAAGGTATTCATCCAGTGGCATTAACTCGAGCCTCACCTGGTTCGCACATACGATCACCGAGACATGAACCATATCCACATGCCAGACCACCGAGAAGGCCTTCATTGAACTTTGAACAAGGTCGTGCAGGCCCTGGCCCCGGCCTCATGCCCAATATGGGCCCGGGACCTGGTGCTATGAGATTACCATTGAGTAATAAAATTGACGGTCAAGTGATAAAAATAGAGGCTGATGATCCAGATGATTCTGAATCAAAGCAAACTGTGAGTGACCCTAACAATCAAACCATGTCTGGTACATCCGGTGTCCCCAGTTCTAGTCCGCCATCATCTCCATCTCATCAAACCCCACCAGCAGAATCATCTACACCACAAATGAAAACTGAAGAAGAAGACGCAAAATCTGACACTTCCTCATCTACCATTCCAAATGAAGTGTCTGATCTCAAATTTAGTGACTCGGCACCACCGGAAGGACTTAGTTTAGACTCGGACTTGTCAAATCTGATCTCAACAGAAAATAATTCTGGTGGGGATTCATCGAACATTCAGCAACCAGTTACTCCTCAAACCTCCGGCAGTGCACCTCCCACACCAGGATCAAGTTCAGGACTAGATCCTAATATAAATGTGAAAGTTGAAGCAATAACTGAGTCAGAGATGGAGTTAGAAATAACTGGTGTGGAGCCCGGCAGGATGCCAGTAGTTGGCTCGGGCTCCCAAGATAATTGGGACGTACCTGGTGGTATGGGGTATGATCCATCCGGTGCTATGGGAAGTCAAGTGGACATGCAGGGATCAGAACAAGGCTACAGTAAGTGATCTTTTTACAATTCTTATATTTCACCACCTGCTAGCCATGATTTGTGTGATTATGTTTTGTGGAATACAGTTGTCTATAGCTAGAAAGTCACTTTCGAAATTTATTTACTGCTTCAATTTGTTTATGTGATCATTAAAAACCTTCAGAAAAATTAACACTGCAGCACTGTTTACTTGACAGTGGGAGCATTTTGTATTTAGGGTGTTTGTCAGAGTTAACAAAATAACTTCAGTGTTTGTTTTTGAATTGGGTGCCGGCACAAAATCTTCATTAATGAAGGAGTGTTGTATTTCGGGGAGGAAAAAGAATCTTATCCGTATATGGATTCCTCTCTTTTGTTAGATAACATGAGTGGGTCCCCCGTGTGGTGCCATCTCAAGATCACATACCTCTTAATGTTAAGGACGTAGGTTTGAGTCACGCTCGCTCCAAAAACTTTATTTGAGAAAATTTGCTAGTTACTTACGGCAGGACGGTTGTTCCCTCAGATTCATTCTGAGGTCTTCCTCCACCAATAAAACTGGATATGCTATATAACTTGAAGTGTGTTGAAAATGGCGCTTAACCCCATTAAAAGAAAAAAAGTTTACATAAGCATGACACATCGTAACTGAAATAATAAGGAAGCTTGGAATTTCGTCTGCACTCAGAGGTCAGAGTAAGAAGTCATTGTCACTGAACATTCCCATTTAAAAATGGTTTTCATTCAGTAGCTTGTGTTTCCCTCAACACATCTAAGGCTTGAAACTTGAAAAGTGCCTAAACTACTTCTTAGGTCACAATGTTTGCGTTCAAGGTCACTGACACTGCAGAAATATTCGGATGACATTTCATAGAACCTGTACATGTGGATCTTGAAAGGAATCACAGTATAGTTGTATTTAAGGTTTAAGGTCATAATGTTTAAGGGATAGCTGCAGTTTTTCTGATAAAAAATAGGTTGGTTATTGAAATGGTATCCCTTCGTTCATCTGTAAAGTTTTGGACCAACAACCTTGCAGGGGCTAAAATTAGTGCATGTCTGAGGTTGTGGACCTTTGCTTATGGTGTCTGACCCTTGTAATTTTACTTAAGCTGAAAAAAATAAATTATATGATTAATCTGCGGCCCTCAGTAGACCCATTTCTTCATACCATTAGATGAATTATTTAATGCAGCGTATGTATGCTGTGGCCAGGGCTACAACAATTATCAGATTTTAAATTTATGTGCGCAGTACAGTACAATTTGGTGAAAATTAAATCGTTGCCCTTGTATGTACTAGCTCTGTAATTTGATGTCATTCAGGGCTTGATATTTCGAAAAAAGCTACTCTTCCGTCCCTTTCCAACATTTTTAATTGGATGCTTAAAATCAAAGAAATATGAAGGTCAGTTTCTTAAATCTTACTCGTCCTGACCAAATGTTCACTCGTCATGGCAAGGGGACGAGTGGAATTTTCTAGCCCTGTCATTTCCAAAGCTCATATCTAATGTGAACCTATCAAAAATGAAATACACAAATTTTATCAGTTTGGACCTTTCAAATATTTTGCTGGAATGTCCCTGCCTGCAAGTAAAATTCCACTATTTGAAGCCTGTCTTGTGGATGCAATTCCTGCCATTTGTAATGCATTTAAAATGAAACTGACCGTACACCAGATAAATGGTCAAAGTCTTGATGTTACATTGCAGTGTTTTGCATAAAGGTTTTAGACATGCTCATATTTAAGTCACCCCTTTCCATGGCGCATCAGTGAAACTTCCTAGACAATGCAAAACAGTATCAATTTTGCTGCTTTTTAATAAGCAATGTAGTGTCCCTAAAAAGTATATAAATTTACCAGTAGAACAAATTATTTGTAGATGGCTGTTCTGTGTACCAAATGATATAAATGTGGTATATGTAAAAGCTATAGATGATTTGTATGTATATAAAACTGAAGTCCTACATTCTGGCTTAGCAAGTGGTAGACGTCTTGCAAACATGTAGTCCATGTGGTTAGTATCATGTAGCACCTCAGCTCTTGTGTTTCAATTTTTGTTCCATCAAGTAGAAGTTCGGCCAAACATTTTGTGTAGAAGTTTACCTGGTAGTTAAAAAGTTAAAAACAAAAGGATGTTAATTCTACTCAAATTCATGCATATGCGCCTATTCGTGATAACTTTTGACTTGCATGCCAAATCTCAACTCGAAAGAGTGAATGTTCTGGGTATGTGTAATTTTAAAGTTAATTGTAATGAAAACATCATGAAGTTAAGTTTGTTAAGCTTTGCGAGGGAACATAAATAGTAATCACTGGTCACCCATTTCCATCCATCCGTCCATCTCCACTCATCTCATCTATCTGCCCGTCTCCATCCATCCGCCCGTCTGAAATTATTAATGATTCGTTAATTAATTTGAAAATACTATTTCTTGAAACTCATTGCAAATGTTAAGCACAGTAAGAAGGTGTGCTAAAAGCAGATCATGGTTATATTTGGAGGTCAACGGAGGCAAAATCAGGTCATGGTTATATTTGGTGGTCAAAGGAGCCAAAATCATGTCTTGGTCATCCATTGGAAAGTACAGAAAAGAATTTCATTGACATAGATAATTAGTAATCACATTCAGTAATCGTGGTCTGTACCTCAAAGATCACATGTAGAGGTCAGTAAGTAAAACTGTTAGTCAAAATGAGTGTATCAGCCATGATTTTGCATGAACTGAAGAAAGCTTCATGAAGCTCCGCTCAAATATTATACGTAATGAGAAGGCGTGTCACCTGTAAAAATCAGGTCCATACCTCTAAGGTCAATGGTCATGCTTAGAGGTAAATCGTCAAATTAATCAAAATATTGTCTCACTCATAACTAAGAACATTGAAATTACTTACGAGAATTTTATGGTACTCCACCCAATGCGAAGGTCTGATAAACTTAGAAATAAGGTCCCTATTAAAAAGAGTTAACAATTAGATGTCAAAGGTCAAAGAAAGCAAAATCATGCCTCAGCTATAACTTTGAAATTACAGACAGAAATTGTACACATTGAACTGTTAAGAACAGTTTGCTCTGAAGAGCTATATGAAATTCTATCAAGTCTGTTCCATGGGTAGATTCAGTACTGAGTGTGTTTTTAGCTCTTCTGGCCAAAGGCTTATGCAATGGCGCGTTGTCCGTCATCTGTCGTCTTGTCATCTGTTAGCAGCACTTTTTCTGAAACCACTAGGCCAATTAAACTGAAACTTAAGATGGATATTTCTGTTGCATAGGAGACTATACAGAAGATTTTTTTTTCGATCTGAAATTCAAGATGGCCGCCATTACTAAAAATAGTCCAGAACTTAAAAAAATCTTCTTCTCATGAACGGCCTTACAGATTTTCGAAATGTTTGTGTAGTAATGATGACCAACTATAGTTTTGTTAGATTTGTTGGAATAGTGTCCCTAGGGTTAAATATGACCCCGCCCTGAGGGTTCAATTAGGGGACACATGTCATAATATTGTTCGTTTTTTTTTAAAATGGAAATGATTTTGCCCATATCTTCACAGAAGCATTATTTGGTGATTGATGTTCAGATTTGTAGAAAATGACTGGGTTTCACTGTCTTAAGGGGTCAGAAGGGGCCCCATAAGAGTAAAAATTGGGAATTACTTAAGATTTTCTTAAGAACCGGTATGTCAGATTTGTTCATATTTGGCATAAATTATGTGTAGGGGTTTGATTGCAGATAAGAATTGAGGGATAAAATTTATAGGGGCCCTGTAAGGGGACTTAGTAATTTTGCATAGAGATACTAAGGGAAAACAGAAAATACTTTTCTGAAACCACTAGGCCAATTAAACTGAAACTTCACATGGATGTTTCTATTGCATGGGAGACTAAACAAAATGATTTTTTTTCAATCTGAAATGCAAGATGGCCGCCATTACTAAAAATAGTCCAAAACTTAAAAATATTCTTCTCACGAACGGCCCAACAGATTTTCAAAATGTTAGTAATGATGACCAACTATAGTTTTGTTAGATTTGTTCAAATGGTGTCCCTAGGATTAAAAATGACCCCGCCCCGATATTTCTATTGCATAGTAGAATTTCAAAAAAGTGCTATGGCCACTATGAGTCAGTAGAGCGTCCTCAGGCCCTCTTTGGCCTCTTGTTTTAATAGGAACCCGGTCTAGCTGGGGATTGAATCTGCAACATCTGGCCACACCTCTCATAGGACCAACACTAGTCCACTACATCACTGCCCCGCTTCAACAGTGGTACATGCAACCCAGTTTACTGAAGCAAATGATATTAAACAGCATTTTCATATCGTATGAAATAATAAACAAATGCAAGAGTTGTATAAAAACGGAAACACATTGAGTACAGGTGCTTAAAAATCCAATAAAAACAAAACAATGTCTCAAACAATTAAAACTTTACAGTATTAATTTGACTTTTGATGTACGATTGAACGTGAGCACATGAGTTATACATGTTTACAAGATGTCTTTTTGAATACACATACACGCAGAATTGCCCTGGGACTGAGAACTTGACATTTCCAAAACTTGTGACCTCAATCTGCACATGTTACAAATGATCATTCCGTTATTTAGTAATTGTTGCTGGAGTTTATTATTAACTATGAATACAATTTTCAAAATTTTTGGGATATTTACTTTTAAAATTAATGTATCTCAGTTGAATTCTGCACGTATGTGTGTCATTGTCCATATATGTATATATTTTACATGTGATTTGTTGTCATATTTCTTCTTCTTGGTTTTCTTCATGAACCCATATATCCATAACTTGATAACATTTGTGAAGAAAATCATAAGAAACTATTTTGGACGAGCCTCACAATGAATTATGTTGATTTCAAGTTGCCATTTGTTAATTATTTGGGTGTTGGCCTTTAAGATGTCTTACACATTTTCTTATGATATTGTATGGGAAGGTTTATTAATGTGAATATTAAGGTTCCATTATATTCTTAGAAAAAGGAAAGATGTTTAAATTGGCTATCTCAAATTTAAAATGAAGTGCTATATAATTAATTTAATCACCTGTTTTTAAAAGAAGGTGATATATTTCAATATTTTAATAAATTATTTGTTTGAATATTTAGCGTTAGTTTTAATGCCATCAAGGGCTATCAGACAATCAGTTAACTTACCACTTTCTGGGATCCTAGACAAGTTAACCAGTACAATTTCAATAAAGAGAAAAACTGTTACATTTTAACAAATGTCACGGATATGACAGTTTAAAATAGTAGCTTGAAATGATATATACCTCCATGGTGCAGCTCGTGTGTTGCTTGTTATTCCTCTTGCAGGGGTTCTGTCAAATTGTACATGTCACAGATAATCTATTCACTGTACTGTAAGACAAAGAAAATAATTGATTAATTAATTAATAAAAATGTAATCTTAGTATCTCACTTAATTAAAGAATAACTTCATTTTTTATGTCTGAGGTTACAATTGTTGGTAAATAGTTAGCTTACCTACTGAGATGTGAGCTTTTGATTACAGCTCACATGAGCCAAATGCTCACAAATCTATGAGATTTGTTATTGCTCTGTGTCTATCCTCAACCTGTCTGTCTATTGTTTAGGTTTTGTTCAAAGGACTTCTAAGTTCTCAGAAATCATTGGTTTTTGATATTTTCACAACATTTATATATCTATCAAAATGATAGGACTACATACCAGTAGTATTTAGGGGTCAAGAAAAAAGACAAAATATATGAAAAAAATCTGTTTTATTGCTGGGTTGCTGTTTTCTTAATTGAATGGTTCTGAAAAGCGTTTCACTCCCAAGACAAAACTTTGGGCCATTATATAACATACTGCTGCATGTACCATCGTGTAAAGTTATCGTAGTCCATGGTGACGGCCAAGTTAACTTTGGGATGAATACATGAAATATAAAGTATCGGGTTCAATATTTAGAATAAAGTGCTAGTAAAATGTGTTTAGCAAGTTATATGATCTTATATGACGCCAAGAGAAAAGAAGATTCTGGGTTCTCTCACTATGTACAAAAAAAAACAACACAAAAAATATTGCCAACAGCTTGAAAAAAAAACACCAACAAATGAATATAGAGAATGAACGTGGATTCAATACCCATTTTGTCTCCTCGTACGACTACCATGAACTACAATGGTCTTATTTTCACCCTCATGTATTTAAAACCCTGGAACCCCATCTGTTGGTAATTTACCACATTGACAGTGGTTGCACCTTTAGCCGGAACCACGCAGGTTTGGTGTCCCGGACATTTTATAATGACTTTCCAGTAACTGTACCATGAAACTATAGATCTGTAGCACCAGCGATTGATAAGAGCATGGTGTCATCCTTAAAACAATGTTAGTTTGCTGTGCTCCGACCCAGTATTTTTCATGCAGATAGGTAGGTAGGTATTTTTTTTTTTTTGCCAAATTTTGATTTTGCATAGTCATTTTAAAGAAAAATGGACAAAAATCATGAAAAACAAGAAATTAAACACTTTGAAAGTCAATAAAAAAGGGTTACTGCAATTTTTGGTGAGTAGGTAGGAGCATGGCAAACAATTTATTTTTTAAGGACAGCCTGTGCTAGTTTTCATGCAGAAAAGCCAAGGGTGAAGGGCATTTATCGAGAATGAGAAGGGTATATTTCTATTTTCTGATGGTTAAACTGTGAGACATAATATTACTAACATCCGTATTGCGCCTTTCATTTTATTTTTTTCTTATACTTTATATTTTAGATATCAGATTTACAATTTTTAAACACAGTCCGTATGCATATGAACACTAACGGTTTAATATTGTTATCTGTGAATATGATTTGATAGAACCTTGGGAAATGTAAGATGTTTTATAGATCTATATAATGTAGATCTATATAAAATTGAAGATGGCTGTCTTTTTACATAATTTTACACAAGTGATGCCTGAAACAATTCATTGATAATTGATTATCCTTTTGTAAAGTGCAGTTGACATGGTAACGTAATATGGTAACATATTTAACATTACATTGCAAAGTAATATTAGTAAAGACCCAATGCCCTGTATAATTAACTGGTTTGTGATACAACACAACTGACCTCACAATGGTGTTATATAAATGTAACAATTACAACAGACACTGTTGTTTTTGTCTGTTTGGTAAATATGTTTTATTGAACAAACTAGAAATTCTGGGTAAAGTTTGAACTCTAGAAAACTTCATTGCATATAGACAGAAGTTTATGGTACAATAAAGTTATAAGTAAATAACATAGTAACCAACTCTACTGAATTACAGTGGTGCTAACTAATTTTATTGGCCAATATAGATTTACTAGTACTATTTACATAACAAAAGCCGATTTATTGAGCAATACATAAAGTGTGTTACAGTCTGTGGATGGATATGGTAACAAAAGGCAATCATTTATGGAGTGCTATTTTGTAGAATGATTTATGATATGATAACCAATTAAATGTGAGACAAACTGGTCATAAGTTTATGGTGCAATAGCCAATATACTGAACACTTGTCAGTATGTAATATTATGATACGATACATGAAGCCAGCATTAAATTTTGTTTGTTCTTTAAAGTCATATAGTTACACATTTGCAGTTACACATTTGCAGTAAAATGTGATGTGGTGCGAGTATTATAAAGGATGAGAAAGAAATGTGGTACCAATCACGATATACTGCTGTAATTTTACTCCCCATGATTGGTTTAGGAAGGGTTCAAACACAAGAGTTATAGGTTAGATCTATATGTCTTGTATGGATGGATTTGTAGGTCTACACAATCACAAAGGTACATATTACATATATTATGCATATATGGTTTTGTATGTTATACAATATATTATTATGTGATGTTCCACATATCCATTAAAATGTCTTCCTTATTTTCCGCCCATTGTGTGTGGATATCTATACTGTGTTGAAAAAAATAATCTTGTACAGCGAGAACAATTCCTGGTTTGAGATGTTTAAACTACTTAGAACAATGCTATAATGCTAATTGGTGTGGAGATATTATTTTTGATGGATGTATAATAAAGCATGGAATTTGTGCGTTTGTTTTCTCTACAACATCATTGAGCATTTTATAACTGTGTTTACTTCCTGATATTAGCAAAGCAGGAACATTGAATATTATATACATTATAAATATTTCAACCGCTGTTGTTTTGCAGTCTACGTTGTTTTTATTGTGTTAATAAAAACAAGACAATATTATTGTTTTAAACTTGAATCAGTATTGCGCAATTTACCGTATGAGTATTCCAACGCTACTTTTTATGTATATTTCAGGAATACATTTATGTAACAGTATTTCTCGTATAAACATTTACGTTACATGATATTGTATACATTATGTATCGTATGTACATGTACGTTACCGTGTATATACAATATGTACTTGTGCAATGAGTCTTGTGTGGAACTTATGCATTATGTCTTGTATGTAAATTTACATTACTTTGTATGCATTATGTCTTGTATGTAAATTTATGTTACTTTGTATTCAATATGTTTCATATGTACAGTTAGGTTACTTTGTTTGCAATATTTTTTGTCGGGAAGAACATTTGCATTACACAATGAACAATAAACATATGTACATTGCATTCGTATGCTAAAAAAATAATCTTGTACATGAATTTACATAACATTGTATACTATACATTGTGTGCAGAATGATGGAGTAATGTTGTCTCCCACCTGAGAGAGTAGTATACACGTAATTATATACAACATTACCCTGTCGTATACATCACTGAACGCTGATCAACTTCGCGTCATTTTTGCTGAAGGAAACTATGGAATGACACAACATCGTTTTGATTTTGATCATCAACTCGTGAATCGCAGAGCTTAGATAGAATACAAACAAGGGCATAACTGAATATCAACAAAATACTTATATAATATTGTGACTTGACAAGTTTTGATGTTTTATTGTGGTTTATTTTGATTGAATTGCTGAAAATGCATACATTATACAGTCATGTATATCCGTGTTTGTTCATCTATATTTGAATGTAGTGTTGTTTTTTTCGGCCATTTTTATAGCCTTTATTGGGTCATATTCCCAATGGCAAATAGTATCTTTTTTTCCCAACTGAGTGGTAAAAATTCCCAATTGAAAGCTTCAATAATTGTAAATTGAAACTTGCCATAATTCCTTGATAGAATAAACAAATATTTTCCCATTCTGAATTTTATGACATATTCCTTTAAATTAAATGGCCAGAGGAGCAAGTGTACACACTTTTATGAAGTTAAACAGTATATTTAATGCAAAAGTTTTCCTAATTTTAATGAATTCCCAATTCCAAGGGTATTGGTCATCTTCCCAAAATGTTGGGAAAAAACACTGGAATGTGGTTCAGTTAGAATGAAACTTTCAGAGCCATGAAGCTTGATTGAGATGAATTTAGATTATAGTGAGACTGGCTGTGGTACATTATATTACGCTTGTAACTGCTGTAGAATCCTCTCACAAATTTAGTCTGAGTAGTAGTCTATGTAATTTAGCCACTTGTCTTTGGCTAAGCAACAGATGATTGAGTAGACCAGTCTATGTAATTAAGGCACTTGTCTTAAACCAGGTACCAGCACTATTGAATAACCCAGTCTGTAATCTAGTCACTTGTCTAAGGTTTGGTACCAGCATGATTGAGTAGACCAGTCTATGTAATTTAGGCACTTGTCTAAGACCGGGTACCAACACTATTGAGTAGCCCAGTCTGTAATTTAGCCACTTGTCTAAGGCAAGGTACCAGCTTGATTGAGTAAACCAGTCTACTTAATATAGCCACTTGTCTAAGGCTGGGTGCCAGCTGAGTAAGATAGATAATCAATAATGAAGACTTTCCTGTGGATACAACTATACATTGCCAGGAATCTGCCATTAACAATGTGTTTACATGCATGTTACATGTAACCATTGAGATGCTTATTTTTACCAAGATTCTCAAAATATCATTTGAGTAAACCAATATCAAAAACCAGTAGTTGGGTCAATAATTGGATTTTTTCTCGCAATAATTCCACATAGGAGTGGAATTTTATATGCGTTTTTTTTTTACAATGACTTTAATTTGGAATTTTATTGATTTCAGAATATGCATGTGACAATGGATGTCATGCAGATATGCATGTGACAATGAATGTCATGTAGATATGCATGTGACAGATCTGAATGAGGAAAGAGACCATCAAGGGCTGGTATCTGTTTACATATATAATATGTCTAACATTGCTTGAAGAAAAATTTCAGATTCCATAGCCAAAGTGAGGACCAGACAATTTCCTTTTGGAATAAGTAAAGTTTTTGCTGGTTGGATGATGAACATTAGTATCACCATGGCCTACAGAATATACCATGGAACTTTGAGAAGAATTGCTGTTTGCAATTATTTTTTCGCAGTCTTTGAAGATCATGCCATTGAGAAGAATTGCTTATTGCAGTTTTTTTCACAGTCTTTGAAGATAATGCCATTGAGAAGAACTGCTTTTTGCAGTTTTTACGCAGCTTTTGAAAATCATGCCATTTGTTTTACCGCGGAGTAGAGCCGTTTCACATTTTTGAGAGTGATATCAGCTTAAGGAGGTATCTATTTGAGGAATATGTTGTTTGTATTCTTTGCTTCACATTGTACAGATAGTTTTATATTTTGCTTTTTTAAGTCTTAATGTTTTTATAAAAGCAACGTATGGAGATAGTTTTTGAGGATTGTGCCTTTTGTGTTTACGGACAGTTTTACATTTTGGGGTAAGCAGTTGTTATAGCAACTTTTGCAGATATCTGATCGTGGATCAAGACTGTAGTTTAAGAGATGAAAGGCTGCCACTTTGAAATTTTTCAGTTATTGCTGAATACCACAACAAATTTTGGAGAAATTGGTTTGAGGATTGTGCTGTTGTGTGACTTAGTTTTAGGGTTGTCATTAACAGCAAAATGGAACATAACGATTATAATTGTATTGAGATCGGTTATTTATGAAGAAGACATTGTTTTATAGAAATAAGTCCTTCGGTACAGTTTGGTTATTTCCATAAAGTTTGGAGACACCATTAATAAGTACAAGAATCAGACACTGGTATTTCAGTGGTTTAACTGTGTAAATGTGTTAATCTAGTATCCATGGAAGTTTGAAATACGGTCAAACCTGTCTTAAGCAGCCAGTCATGGGAATGAATGGAAGTGGCCTTTTGACACAGGTTGTTGCTTAATATAGGTTTATTTTGCTTCGAAAGCATCAGATTAGGAAATAGCAATTGTGACTTCTTAAGACAAGTGGCTGCTTAATAGATGTGACCGCTTACACAGGTTTGACTGTATCTGAAACCCAGAGGTATTTTAAGAAATGAACACTTGAAAGGGCTTATTAAATGTTTTCTGTCAATACTTCTGGTACTTTGAACAGGAGTGATAAGTTATTGCATTAATGTTATGCCTAGAAATAGAAAACAATGATGCAATATGATATATATCAAATAAGCAGCATGTTATAATGAAAATACAAGTGAGATTAAAACAGATAATGCAAATACAGGCAGTAAATGGTGTTTTGAATGAAACATTGATATGAAATCCCCTAAGCGTAAACTTCAACTAAGCATCAAGGGTATACATACCCTAAAGTAGTATAACCCTTGCCTTCAGAATACTTGGATTAGTTGACATGCAATTAAAGGCTCATATTTTTATACCCTAGAGTTAGGAGTGACTACTGGAGTAGGAGATAATCCCACATGGGACATTACATGTGACATTACAAAATCCCACATGTGACGCTTACATTACAAAATCCCACATGTGACGTTACATGTGACATTACAAAATCCCACATGTAACGTTACATGTGACATTACAAAATCCCACATGGGACATTACACTGTGACATTACAAAATCCCACATGGGACATTACATGTGACATTATAAAATCCCACATGGGACATTACATGTGACATTATAAAATCCCACATGGGACATTAAATGACTGTGACATCACAAAATCCCACATGATTATGACATAACAAAATCCAACATGTGACATTACATGACTGTGACTGCAGATTGTGTTACATTTAATCAAACTGATGCATTCAAATACTCCTCGAGTTGCCTTTATTTGGCACTTTTTTCTGTGTCACATGTGAGCGGTTTATGGCCATCACTGGCTTTCTTGATTACCAGTACCAGAACATTGTTGCAGCCCTTGTTTATTTCATGGTTTTATTTACAGGTGATCAAACTTATGTGGACAATACAAATTTTCAAGGGCTGATGACACAATTTTTAGAAAACAGGAAAACAAGGAAATAATGCACGTGACCTCATGGATACATCTTGGCTTGATGGGACCAGGAAAACTATGTCTGTCTATTTTTGCGGTGTCTGTCGGAAAGAATTCCCAAGCAAATGGTATTTTGACAGACATTCGCTGACTCACTCGGGGATTAAACCCTTTAAATGCCCTCACTGCGACTACTACTGCGCCCGCAAGGACAACCTGAAAAAACATATTTCGAAAGTACACTTTAAAAATGTGATACAGGAAGGCATGAAGTACCCAGAGATTGTGTGATAGGAAACCATTCCATATTTCGCTTGAAAACTTTCGTTCCTATAAACAGAACAGCATAAATCCTGGGAAACTGTGACTCTTTCAATATCTGGACAAGGCTATCAATTGGTGAAAAAATTGGAGCAATTTATTGGAATGCGTTATAGTGGTTGGTGAATAATGAGCATAAACATTTTTATAAAGGCTTAATGAAGAACATGGTGGAGTAGATGTAAATATTAAGCTCAAAATTGTTCTCATTTTTGTGCCAAACCTCTACAAGAGGAGTGCCAAGTGAGTTAAATTAGGGCAAAGTCACATACGACTGCAATTTGACCTATGAAAAATAGTATCATGTGTTGTAAGGCAGTTTAACAAAGTCATTGCAAGATATTACACATCATATGGGGAATTTGAAGATGTGGAAGCTAGAGAATCACCCACTGGCTAAGGAGGATTGTGTTTTTATGACTGGAACAATGACAAACTTTTAATATATTCTGAAACATATAATGAATAAAGTTAAAATAAATCCCGACATTGATTTGAAATACAAATGTACAAAGTAGAATCAGTATTAAAACAAGAGTTAAATTAGATTTGATTACAATATAGTATACTGTAAGTCAAACCATGTATTAATTATGTAGAGTAAGAAAAATGTCGGATATTTTGCACTCATTACTTTTTTCTCCATGACCAAGTAGTCTGAAAAGTGCTGTCATCAAATGACCACTTGCCTCTCGTTGCTGAGGTTGTGAATTCGAGCAGACTCTTGAAACAAAAACTTTACGTCATTCTGAGGTATTTGCCCCCAATAAAACTGGAAATGAAATATAATGATCTGTCTGGTGTTGAATGGTGTTAACCAGATATCAAATTAATTTAAGTGTCTCCAGGACTTCTAAATAGTGAGTTTTTACTGTATTACAATATATTTGAAAAAAGATATAGTCAAATTGTTAACTATCAGTTGTTTTCGTCGAGTACATGGTCCAGTGATAGAGCATCTAATTCAGGATTGGGAAGTCAGAGGGTTCCATCCTACCCCATGACTATGTGTTGTGTCTTTGAGCAAGACCTTATCTGCATCTTTATAGAACTGGTTCTACCCTTAAAGACTTAGAGTGTTATTTGTCTTAATTGCCAGAAGTTTCACAATCAATGTAAATAGATAAGTTAAAAAAGTGTTACCTAATACCAGAATATTGTTGCAGCTTTCTTCATTTCATGGTTTTATTTACAGGTATGGCTAATCAGACTTACTTGGAGAATGCAAACTTACAAGGGCTAATGGCACAATATTTGGATAATGAAAAACAAGGAAGTCATACCAGTGGTGTTATGGATACTTCGACCTGGTTTGATGGGGACAGGAAGTATGCAAGAATGTCATTGCCCACCGCTGCATCTGTCTTCACGTGTGGCGTATGTAAGAAAGAATTCTTGAGCAAGTGGTATCTTGACCGACACGCGGTCACTCACACGGGGATCAAACCCTTTAAATGTACGCACTGCGACTACTGCTGCTCCCGCAAGGACAATCTCAAAATACATATATGGAATTTACATTTAAAAAAATGACCATGTGGGACAATAGTGCAACAAGCGCATCATGAAAGTGATAGGAAACCATTCCGTATTTTGTTTGAATTTATCGGTTTTGTGTATTTAACTGAGTAATACACAAGGCTTACCAGTAATATCTATAAATGATATTCAGTCTATTATTACCTTTAGTCCAACATACTAAGGACATCTTTAAAAATGGTGTGTTTGCAGTTTATGACCCATTTCATTTTTGGATGTGTAGTTAAATTAAAAAAAAAGGTAAATACACTTTTTGACTGGGCGTATTGAGTCAGTATATACACAAGTTAATTTCAAGTACTCCCCTCATCATCGGTTTCTGAACAAAATTAGGCCATAATAAATAAATTGCTAGATTATCATCCCCGCCCTGCAATTTTCATGCCACCCCGACCTTTTTATTTTCATAAAAGATTTTTTTTTTAATTAAAAACATAAATTTATTTAAAAATAAAAATAAAATATTAAATTCTCACGCCCTCCCCGATTTTAAGAAAGATTTGTATGATAATCTAGCAATTAATTTATAATGGCTTTATGTGGAAATTTTACTGAACCAAATCACACCAAATCATGTGAAATGTGCACTTTAAAGATAAAATATATTTAATATTAAATATTTAAAGAAGAAACTTAAACAATTTTATCATTGAAGGAGAAAATACACATCAAGAAGTAAACTATATCCATATCATGTGAAATGTGCACTTCTTGGATAAAATACAATTAAAAAAAGGCAACCCCAAATCATGGGGTGGAACTGCATGTTAAAACAATTACATTTGTATGTGAGATATATACTTCAAAAATCAAAAAAATTAAGTGTACAGGTAATTGTAACATTGTGTACTGTTCATTGTATTATTACAAACTTATTATAAAATGTTTATATAAAAGATATTGTTAAGCTTTTATTATTAGTTAGCAATGACACCCATAGTATCTTGTCCAGTGAAATTGATATACCGGTAATGTAATATTAGTTTGTTGCATGGAGTAAATACGAGAGATATTTTCACACATTACAAACATGTCGTGAAATTGATGAGTTTTCCAATTTCATAATAAGGTGAAATCAACCGGTGATGTATTATTGATCTGTTTATATCATTAGATCTTGAGATTTTTAGCTCGTCTTTTTGAAGAAGAAACCCGAAGAACTATTGTCATGACCCGTTGTCATCGTCCACCAGGTTAAAGTTTTATGTTTAGCTCAGCTTTTTCTCTGTTTCTGAACAAACTACTCATTTTATGGTGACTAAACTTCATAAACACATTCAAATTATGTTATAGAAACAATGTATATAGCTTACTTATCTAAATGTCCATACTTTCGGGCTCTTAAACTTTAGGTTAAAGTTTTTTTTAGCTTGGGTTTTGGTTTAAGTTTATGTTTAGCTCACCTTTTTTCTATTTCTGAACAAGCTACTCATGTTTTGATGACTAAACTTATATAAACACATTCATGTTATGTTATAGAATCAATGTATATAGCCAACTTACTAATCTTCCATACTTTGGGCTTTTAAAACCTTAGGTCAAAGTTTTTTGTTTAGCTCAGTATTTTTTTTCCAATCAATTTTATTTTTCAATAATGCTATTAATTCTGTAAACTGATCATCATCAACTACAAAAAAGTTTACATCACTGACCTTGACCTATTTAATGGACTTGGTTAATACTGTCATTATCCAGTTAAAAGTTATACATTTGTTTTATATTAAATCAAATACTCTTCCCCATTCCAACTTTGTTACCGAGACCAAGACCCTCACCCCTACCTAACCCCCAACATCCCTCCCATTTTTAGCTCTACTGGCCAAAGGCCAGAAGTGCTTATGCGATGGCGCGTTGTCCGTCATCTGTCGTCTGTTAGCAGCACTTTCTGTGAAACCACTAGGACCATTTAAACTGAAACTTTACATAGATTTTTCTATTGCATAGGAGACTATACAGATTTTTGTTTTCGATCTGAAATTCATGATGGCCGCCGTTACTATAAAAAGTCAAAAACTTAAAAAATCTTCTTCTCATGAACAGGCCCAACAGATTTTCAAAATGTTTATGTAGTAATGAAGACCAACTATAGTTTTGTTAGATTTATTCAAATGGTGTTACCAACCCAAGACCACCCTCCCCCTCCAACTTTTTTATTGTATTAAAACTGCACAGCCCTGTTTATTAAACTTTGGCACATATAGCCCCCCACATCCACACCCAGATTTAAATTTAAATTTCTCTCATGAATCCATTTTTTACCCCCACCTTTCAAAGAATGATGGATGGGCCATTAGCTGTTGCCCCTGTCTGTCTATTTTTCCCATAATGCCAGTGGTTGGACTATAGGAAGCTATTCCTCTGGCTGCCACAGTATACCGAGCAGGATGTATAACTGAGACCTTAACGAATAGTATTTTGCTGTAATGTGCAAGTTACCCATCCAGAGAATACACGTTTATAATAGCTGCTACAAGTTAGGTATGGTTTGTATTTTTTCTTTTGCCTTTATTCATAATAATTGTTGATGTAAAGATTGTATGATATGGTACTACCTGGTATATATTTAATCCTGTGAGGTGAATACTATTAATGCATGCATTTTTCACAGCAGAACTTCAGGAGGACGTGTTTGTTTGTTAGGGCGTAAGCTTAATGTTAATTTGGCGGTAGATGGCCTACTTCTGCAGTTTTACAGAAAAGTTTACAATTATTTTTATTTTTACAGGGGATGATTGTTACAAGTCAGATAACAAGACGAGTGAAATGTCAGCAGCACTTGACATCGGCGATGGTGCCTCCCCCGTTCGCGTCCACTTCTGTGATATATGCGGGAAACCTTTCACATCCAAATGGGAGCTGAAACGTCACCGACGCACCCACACTGGCGAGAAGCCGTTTAAATGTGACTACTGTGATAAAGCGTTTGCGGACAGAAGTAACCGCAACCAACACATGAAAGGTGTTCATTTCAGGCAGCCTTTCAGAAAGGACAGATAATAATAGTTACCTTCGTATTAAAACAGGTGACATAGACCTTTTGAAAATATAATGTTTGTATCACATCTGGTGTGAGATATAACCAAAATTTTATAAAGAAAGAAAATACAAATGGATGTGGTCAGGCCATTTTTTTCCATGTGGGTACTAACAGAATAGGCCATAGTGCTTAGTGAAATTGACTTGTGTAGAAAAATAGATTGTATTGTCATACCTTTTCTGGTTATACAATAAGGTAAATGTGAATCCCATTCAGGACTAAGTTTATTAGACCATAATAAATTGAATTGCTAGATTATCCCCCCCCCCCCCTAACTTTATGTTGCTCCACCACTTTTTATTTTCGTGACTTTTTTTTTTTTTTTTTTATATAAAAAAACATAAAAAATTTAAAAAATACAAATAAAAAATAATCCCCCCCCATTTTAAATAAAACTTTGGATGATAATCTAGCAATTAATTTATAATGGCTTTATGCTTAAAAATGGAATACGTAATTCATTGTACAGTGCAGAAACAAGAATCTGCCTACTATGCCAATTTTCCATAGGAATGTTGTATTGTATGCCTAATACGCCACTTCCGTTTTTAATATCTGAAAAATAAAAAAAATGAAATTGTACCCTCACCTGTTTTGACTCTATTTTGAAACAAATTTGAATGAATATCAAAGAATCAATTTATTATGTCCCAAGTTAAGATTGTCTTTTTGTTGAAACAAACAGATTTTCTAAAAACGAAAAATATTTAACATTAAAATGTTGAATTTAAACCGGTCAAATATTTACATTATATTATTTTCAAAATGTGAAACTTTTGATGACTTGAGCACATTGGTTAGCTCAGGAAACAATTAAAATGTAATCCGGAACAGTTCAGTGCATATTGCATGTTATACACTACTTACATAAACTCAAGGTTGATGCTCTCATCAACATATTATTCAGTAGTAAACAATGATACGATAAGGTCTCCAGTGTGTCATGAGACTGTTTAAAGTTCTGGTTAGATTCAGGTTAAAAATGGTATTTGGGAAAAATAAGTAAACCACACCAAAATGGCATTTTGGCTGACATCTCGTGCCTGTATAATATTAAATGACCATGCAATAAATGGTATTCTGGCGAAAGTTTCAGTACTTAATATTTGAAACTTGGCAGTGTTACCGGAAATTAAAGTATTTACTAAAAAAGGAGACACATATATATGTAAACAGTTAAGGTTTCCTTAAATAGAAACCTCAGTGAGAAGGGGTGATTTTCTAAAATGTGAATTGTATTATGTGAAACCTTTGAATAATTTTATTTTAAAAATATGAAATATTTACAACTATATCAGATTAGTTTGAAAATGTGAAATATTTAAGTCTAATATTTGTTTGAATTATTATTTTAAAGGGAGACTTATTCCTGGGATTGATTGTAAAAGAATTTTGATTTTGAACTGTTTAATAAATTGTTTTTAAAACATATGTGTCTATATGTTTCCAAATGTCACCTTGGAAACCACTGTGGCACACCACTTTTTTTTCAATATAGCTTTTAATCATTATATTTTGATACGACATATATATTTTTTACTCCTTAAACAAAGATACAATTAATTTTAAGTTATGAGTCATCAGTGGCCGTCGTGTTCTATGGCGCTGTCACTACATGACCACTTGCATTCTCACCGCTGAGGTCATTGACTTGTGCCTTGCTTGGTCCATAATCTGAAAGCAAGAAAGTTTCATTCTGAGGTCTTTCTCCACCAATAAAACTGGAGATGCCATTATATAATGTGTTAAAAATGGTGTTAAACCCAATAAAGAATGTGTTTAAAGCAATAATCAACACAGTACAGATTATAAAATTACAAGGCAATAAGTTATATTGGGGGATTAAGACCCCAGATGCATGTATACGTGTGGCTTTGAGTGAAACCACCTGTCCTTTCACGAGTAACTGGCAAAATTTCTCACATAAAGTTAGGAACTTGCTGTGTATTCAAACCCACAGTGTCGATTGTGAGATTCGAGTGATCTTGAGATAAAGTCTGAAGACCTGACCTGTGGAGGACTCGGACCTGCGAACTGTTGGTGGTTAAAGGTTTTCTTAATTTAATGTAGTGTGTTTGCATTAAGAAAGAGAAAATGGCTTGAATAAAAATGTGTTTTTATGAGTAGGCCCAAGTGAAGGTTCCCACCAAAGAACAGTGTTGTCCAAAAGCAATTCACTAAATTTAAGGTTGCTTAAAATTTGCAATGGTAACAAACTATTGTTCTAGAGCATGTTTAACATGTTTGCTTAATTAATACAAAAATCCTCAAAACATTTGTACTAATTTTCATTTTTACAAATCAGTTGTTTGATGACACACCCCTTAAGCCTTGGCCAATCTGACTGGCGGTTCCAGTTCATCACTACACATCTTTAAGCTGTTATATCTTCATAAAAAAATAACCCATGATCATCCAATTCATAATCAGGTTCTAATCTTATGGAACAACTTAAATTAATTCTGATTTAAATGGGTTTTGTATCCCAAGGTTCGGCAGTCTCGGGGGACATTCATCTTGTCAGTTAGGATTACTATTTTCAAGTATTTTTTTCTCTGTTCAAATCTCGATTTCTCATAATTGTTTTATTTAGGAATATTTAAAAATTAAACTATTATTTATTACAATAAAGTAATGTCGTTCAGTCTCGGAAAAGGTTCACAATTAAATGTGATTTTCTTTAGTGGAGGGCTGTTGCTATTGTTAAAACTTGTTGCCAAATCATTTGCACTAAGTATTATTATATAAATATATTTATTATGTGATAATTCCTGTTATTATATGTTATAATAGATGCAATAGAATATAATTAAACTGAACTAAATTAATTCTGATGCATGAATTATTCAAATCTAACCCTGTTATCGCAATGTGGTATTAAAATAATGTAAAAATAAAATGGAAATTGTTTAAAATGATGAAATTATTTTTCCAGATTGTTTGTCGTCATATGGCCAAGGTGCCGTGTCTACAAGCCAAGACAACTCGGCTTTCCAATCAGATCACCAAACACTGCACCCTATTGGAAGCTCCGATATTCCGATGTATCCATGTCCATTTAACTGTCATAGAATCTTGCCAAATAAAAGCATGCTCGAGCGGCACATTAGAACACACACTGGCGAGAAACCGTTTAAATGTCACTACTGCGACTACTGTTGCTCCAGAAAGGACTACCTTAAAGTTCATGTGGCGAAAAAACATCAGCTGTGAGTTTACGATCAACATAAACTGTCTGGAGTTAACTTTGTGCACGTAAATGGTGATGGACTGAACGCGTTGTGTTGTGAATTTGTGAAGCAAAATCTTTGAATTTGTGACCATAGTTCATGTGTATTTTAAAAATTTAATTAGATTTTGCTAATAAAGTGATGGGCTTAAGTGATTATATTGCGAAACATAAGTTTTATTTGTTTAATCTTATCCTTTGTCTGCATGGAAACATTTGATGTGACCAGAAGGGAGAGAGTGAGGGTTGGTGCTACTGTAAACTTAGTTTAAGCTCCCCAGAGGTTGTTATGCTACTGGCTGTTCCCAGGCAGTGACATGTGTTATATGTGCTGCTATACATATCATTATTGTTTTATGTGTTAATTATTGTGGGATTCTGCCCTTTTATTGCTGCCTCTCCTGTTGAACATGTATGTACTCAGGGGACATTTGTAAACTCACCATTTAAGAAAAGTTAGATCACCAAAAATAAGAATATACATTCTGGGACTCCGAAAACTCACCACTTACAAAAAGGTAATTTTAATGCAGAAAATGTCTCATTTCAAAGAAAGTTTAAATAAAATTTTTATAAAAGTGAAAATTCACAGGCAATTGCATTGCATGTATACAGGCAAATGGTTCATACATTCGTTTTTGACGCCTTTTACTTTTGGGAGTAGACATTTTCTGCACTAAAATTACCTCTTTGTAAGTGATGAGCTTTTGCGGTCCCTGAGTGTGTATTCTTATTTTTGGTGTTCTAACTTTTTTTTTATAACAACGGAACCAAATAAGTTGACACAGTTAACACAAAACTAATTTATCTAGCTTCTTGGTCTAAATGGAGGTAGCGACTAGTTTTGTGCTAAGCCTCATAAATAATTATGATGATGCACGCCATTACGTGTATAGATATACTAGGTTTTTTACTACCAGCCAATGAGCTGTCAGTCAAACAAGGCGATAATCCAATCGGCTATCAGAATGGCTTCTGTTCTGCTCTTTTCCTAAAACAAGATGACGGTCACCAAGTAAATACTACATTTTTTTTACATTGATTTACTTGGACAAACAATGCCGCATGGCCAGTAAGTGGAGCAGTAGTTGTTCTCACCTCAGGTCAGTTGTGTTTTGATGTATATTGAAGACGTTGCCTATTGTAATGAAACTGAAGTAGTACAGTACAGTTTTTGCAATAAAATTGCTTTTTCAAGATCATGGTTAATTGTTCGTACATCAGATCCAGTGTTGAATATCAGAATAATTCATTTTAGCCTGACCGGCTAATGGGCCTTATAAAATTTCATAAATGTGAAATGATTGGTCCACCGATTTAGGGGTGTCTTCAAGAAGCCAACTAGACCATCTGTTATTGATTTACTCTCAACTGTCAATTTCATACACATTGATATTTTTACAAATTTGATATTAAATTTTGATACCTGAGTTGGTCATCATAATTGAAAAAAGTTGAAACCTGAAATCAGTCATCTGGAAGAGTCTCTTAATGTAATTACCGTATACCTCCTCCGTCATTATTACAAAAAACAACAAACTTAAACCTCTGGAAGTTAGTTTTAAATCAAAGTAAATTCTGTAATGTTATTATTATACAGTTCACTGTACAACATGGATTTATATTGTACGAGTCAATGTTGTGGTGAAAACCGGTATTGGATGACACGCCGCAGGTTTTTTTCATATGAAACACAATATTAAATTAAAATTCTATAAAACATTTCATATTAACAAAAGGTCATATTTTTAAAAAGATATGAAAAATCACAGGTAGTTGATGTTTATCACATTTTTTGATAATATTAAAGTTGACTCTTTGCTGGAACACCACCGATCGCTCGAACAACTAACCCTGGTCCCTGCCAAACTCCTATTTAATTTCTATTGTTCTACCACTGATGGCTAGAACACTGATAGGTGGAACAGTTGAACTAGAAATTAAGTCCCGCCAACACACTTACCTGTGTTTTTTGCACCTTTAGGTCGAACAGCTGATCAAAGATAAAGAAAATCGGAGAAGTTTGCCATGTTTGATCATGAATTCAAAGGAGTGAAGTAATTTCATTCCCACTGTCTTAAAGAGCGAGAAGTTTTTAATGATAATTTGGCGAGTGTGTTTATAATGTTACACGTTTGCTTTAATTGTATACCGCATGTTGCATTAATTAAATTAATTTGATTCCTAATTTGATGTTTACTGGTAATTTAAAATCAAAATAAGACCAATTTATATTGCAGACATTGAAAAGTAAAGAGTGTCACATACAATTTTACCCTTATAAATCTTAGACATGGGAAGTTCAGACTCATTGCACAATGTCACATTTAACAACACATTTACCTGAAGAAGAAAGGGCTGAGCAACTTAGTGATGGACCCAGTAACCGGGGGATAACTAAGTCAGCCGAGCAACTTGGTGAAGGACCCGGTAAAACCGGAGTGTGATTATCATGTCATTTACATTCTCACGCCCACCTGAAAGCTAAATATAACTATTTATACTTGAATATATAAGATTATGATGATAAAAGGTAAATTAAGTAATTATAGTGTAATACAATTAATTATATTTGGAAATTATCTTTTCTGGTATATTGTATTTCTACATAAACAAGAAAAAGACATCATTTACATCGGATTCATCTGTTGCACCTGTTCAAAGCATACACATGGGATTCAATAACACGCTCATAAACGTACTTGTACACCATGTACATGTACGATGATTATTGTACCAGGTTTGACTTGAACTACCGCTGACTCGAGCTATTTTGTCCAGTCCCGTCAAGTTCAAGCGATCAAAGTTCTACTGTATATATTTTGGAATAATGTATACCCGGTACTTCAATTTCTTTATATATACATGTTGTTTACTTGTTTCAATATTCATTAGGAGTGCCTCAGTGTTTTCTATTATATGTTACTTCTAAGATATGCGGAGTATTTATATTGTTGGAGTTACCATTCCTTTACGTCCAATACAAACTTCCGGTTTGAAGAGTACAGTAACGATATCTTGTGTACAATCACGTGGTACAAATGCTCGAAGCTCATTGGAATAGCTATTTTAGGTGGATAATAATCAGAGATATCAGTCTGGTTTAGAGTTTTAAAGTTGAATAAATGCTCCATTACTGTCTGTGTGTTATATGGCATTTTACACACTTCATAATTATAATATTAAAAACTTAATTTTTCTAACCTAAATAAATGCCCCACTTCCTTTTGTAAATTTCACTGCCCCTGGTTATTATTTTGTAGGTATATACACTGGAATCTGTTCATATACTCCTGCCCTAAGAGTCCCCCAACCCAACTCTCAACACACACTCATCATTACTAAAATATACATTATAATATTGTAAAAGTTTTATGTGGCGTCCATTCAGTCAAACATGTCCAGAGAAAGAAGAATTATTTTGAGACAAGTTAATTTTAATTTAAGGTGTTGACCAGGTAAGCATGGAAACTGGAATGTAAGAGAGATAAAATCAGATAAAAAATATGACTGAGGTTTTAGATTAGGTGATAATGAAGTTTTAGGATTGGGGTTTGTTTTTCATGTAAATGACATTTCAAGGACCTGATCTGGGCCAATCAACTGTAGGTCGATAGCAATAATATACTGGTACTTTTGTCTTTGCATGAAAGCATTCTTTGATATATTTACCGTTTCTGATATACATAGTTGTTGCCACAAAGATCTGACTCTATTGATTCTAAAATCTGCTATGTTTCAGGTGCCAGTAGATATAACTTCCCCTGCGGTTTTTGTAGCAAAAGGTTCAACCGACCGTCCCACTTGGAGCGCCATGTGCGTACACATACTGGGGAAAGGCCATTTACATGTGAATATTGCATGAAAGGGTTCACACAGAAAAACAACCTGAAATTACACGTGTTCAATTATCACAGGAGAAGTTCCTACACTGAAGTGACTGAAGATGCAAACTGAAGTTATATGTTTATTTAAATTGAATTTTGTTTGGAGTTTTCCAATTTGAATTGAAATTACGTTTAGTGTGATGAAAATATCTTGGCCCAGATATTGAAGGTAGTGGCCTGTGTTATCAAACATTCACTGCACTACATTATATTAATAAGTTCTGCGAGAATGTTCACACTGAAAATATAAGTGTTGATGCATTTGCATAGTGGATTATGGATATCAGATTCTACTGTTTTTACCTATGTGACATATTTCTACAGACAATAATGACATAATGGATAACATATTTTAAGTGGAAGTTTGCCAGTTCTTGCCATATGATCTATGATGTTTCTACTGGATTAAAATTGTGAATATGTATGCACAAGAGTATTCCTTCGCTTATCAAGCTGATTGCCATATAGAAAAATATTATGTCACGAAATATGTTAGTTAAAACCCTTTTAAGCTGGTAGATGACTCTCATGACTTGTGATAATTTGGTGCTTCATATATATTTGTTTAAGTTCAATTGTGACGCAAGCTTAAATCATTTGGTGACTCGTTTTCCAGTTGTGTTTCTAGGGTAGAATCAGTAGTGACTTTTTTTCTTAGGGGCATTGGGTACAGTCTCAGCTTGGATTGTCCATTACACTACAGTACTGTGCAGCTTAAATTTTAAATTTTTTTGTTTCTGATCTCTTTCTGTTAACTGCCTGTGTTGTTTTGTTGTACACATAATTAAAATAGTAACTTACTGTATTGTTTCTACCCTGTATCTTACATGACTATAAGTTCTTTAAGACACAGTATTGAACTTGATTATGTTGATCCAGTGTGTTACATGACTATAAGTTCTTTAAGACACAGTATTGAACTTGATTATGTTGATGCAGTGTGTTACATGACTATAAGTTCTTTAAGACACAGTATTGAACTTGATTATGTTGATGCAGTGTGTTACATGACTATAAGTTCTTTAAGACACAGTATTGAACTTGATTATGTTGATGCAGTGTGTTACATGACTATACGTTCTTTAAGACACAGTATTGAACTTGATTATATTGATACAGTGTGTTACATGACTATGAGTTTTTTAAAACTCAGTATTGAACTTGATTTAATAATGTTGATCCAGTGTGTTACATGACTTTTGTTAAAGTTGTGCATTAAGATGTTTTAAATCAATAGAGCATGGCCACTTGTTTATTTTTATTTATTACAACCTAGAGATGGATAAAGATAATGAATTAAAATGTTCTTGCTTTCATTTTATATTTTTGATTAATATCCATTTAAAACTAATATGACAGACATGTAAATTGTATTGACTGTCTGTTGATACATCTGAATGTTCATTTACAATTTGCACTTCTTTTTCCTCTGCAAAATTGGGTGAATGTTTTAATAATGAGAATATTTATAATCTTTGTAATTACTTGGTAAACTGAGATCATATTAAGATGTTGTGCCCTGTTTGCTGTAAGAAAATTGGGTAAATGGGAAAGCTTGTGAATATAATACATGGCTGATAAGTATGTTGTAATAGACATCTTTAAGAAGTGCAAGTTATGGAAGATACCATGCAAGACTGCAGAAGAAATTGGTGGGTTTAATTGTCAGTTCTAATCAGTGAAGTTAGTAAAGAGATGCGGATAGCAAAATGAGACCTTCTTCCATAGCATGAACTGTCAGTAATTAAGTTTTATCTAATAGCTAATAAAACTTTAATTTGAAATGTGTTTATACAAAATTAATAAAATAAATCCCATGACATACTGTAAGTTACGTTATAACATTGAGTCCTAATTCCATAGCATGAAAAGTCAGTAAATGTGATTCAGTTTAATTAAAGGGATTATAGTGGCAAGTAACGCAAACAGGCTGTTAATTCAGACTTTTCCTGTATGCAGTGTGCACAAAATAATGCTTATATATTGATGTATTACCTTTATTTACTTGAAAGTTATCAAATTAACAGTAATTGAATATTGCCAAAACTTTAAGTATTGCACAATGTTTACATTCAACTCCGTAAACTTCCCGAACAAAGCCTCGAAAATGAGATCGGGAACGAGTCTTCACGATGTTATCCTATGATTGATCGGAAACCTGAAAGCGGTTCGTTGAAAATGGCAAATGTAACAAAAAAACAAAAACGTGGCTTCAGAAACCCGATGTTTGTAATAATAAGACACTTAATCATCTCAAGACTTATTTTATTATGTTATCAATTTTTCAAAAGTTTTTAAATGGCACTGATTCAAAACCAACTAAATCAAGAAAATATTAAATGGTTCTTTGCCAAGGCTTAGGGTAAAATTTAAATAAAATAAAATATTCAATAATATATTGTCCAGTATTTATAATCAGAATGGTATTTTTAAAATCAGCATTCTAATTTTCACTTGGTTGTTTGGTATAAGGTAGACTATAATTATATGAGAGGAATTTCTCATAAGCTATAAAGTTCTCTTTTTTCAAACATCTTGAATACACAAGTGTTTCTCTCTTATTTTACAGACACCTTGAATACACCAACACCTGCAAAGATACAACACGTTCAACCGGTCATCTAGTATGCAACAAATTAAATGGAAACACGCCATTCAAAGTGTCTCTAACTCACCTGCAGGGTTGACCAATGAAGCAACACAAAGTCCTGGCAATCAAGTTTTCCCTTGTAATTATTTGTGGAAAGATATTTTACTGGTCTTCCCATATTGAGAGACATATGCGAATACATTCTGGAGAAAAACCTTTCTCATGTTCGCAGTGTGGAAAATCGTTTTCAGTAAAAAGCACCCTAAAAAGTCACATGCTGGTGCATTTAAAAGAACAGATGATGGAGAAATAGAACTTTTATATTAGCCTAATCAAACAGCATACATTCATTTCTCAGTGCAAGTCTGAAAGAATATTAAAAGCGATGCTTTGAAAAAATATTGTCATATAATACACTACTTAAAGAAATTTGAAAGTGATGCTTAACACTTTATAATGCAGTTGTAATGTAATTTAAACTATTACTGAAAGACTGTTTAGAGCGTCCGAGACTAATGCAATACTTTAAATAATGTTAAAAGTGATGCTTCTATTACTACAATACTGAAAGACTGTTGAAAGAGACTATAAACGCCATATAATGCAATGCTTAAACTATCCAAGATACCATGGACACTGTATAGTGCAATGCTGAAATACTGTTGTTGCATATAAAACAATATTTTTATATTGATATTTTTCTTGATGATTGTTTGACCTGTTTTAGTCTGTGTTATTTGCCTTTGGTTCAACTGGCATACAGTTTGTTGTACTGCTAAATGCCTGTTTTTGTAGATGAATGATGAATCAATTAAAGTTTATTTGAAAATGTTACCTGTTTTATACTCTAATAACATCACAAGAACAGGAAAAACATTCCAAGCTCACCACCCACTTACAAAGAAATTGCAAGAAACTAACACAGAAAGATAAATAATACATCAATTGAGCAGAACACCCTGAATACCTTGATGCCCTGCATGCATGACTTCCAGATTTAAGCCAATTCTATGGTAAATGCTCATTTTGCCACCTGTTTATTTCCGAAATAAAAGACTCCTTTTAATCCTGATTCTTGTCATCTCGTGTAAAAAACTGTTCTCGTCATCCCTACTTCATGATGACTTTTATGCACTCACCAGTTGAAAAATTGTGGCGGTGCAATATGGATACCACTGACTGTCTGTTTATTCTAGTGGCCAGCTGACTGTATGTCTGTCAATTTGGTTTACAATCTGTAGAGTATTATGCAATAAATATTTGTTGTGTGTAACTGTTTAATCATAAAATACAGATACAGTTTGATATTAATGTCAGTCATATTTACGAAAATAGTTACATATAAATAAATTGAATATTATCTTATCTAAGTTTTATTTTAATCTGGTGCATTGCCATATTCAAGACATTACAGACTTGGTTCTATATGGCATCCAGTTCGTATTGGCAGAGGAAGACTGACAAATGATTTTTAGAATTTAAAAATAATCAATACCTGCTAATGAAAATTATTAAAAAAAAAACATATTCACAATCGTTTTTTAGAATAACTTTATTGTATGTAATGATAACTTATATACATTCTGTGTTTGCTATTATACTAACTTCTGTGTAAGATATTTGCCGTTCATGTGAGAAATGTTGCCGATTCGCTACATATATCGTACAATCATGAATGACAGCAAAGGAAATTTTTTAATTTAAATTGTATTTTTCAGGTAGACATCTGCATCAAAAACATCCGTCACTGACCTGTCCACTATGTGGTAAATATTTCCCCTGGGTATCACACCTGCAGCGACACATGCGGATACACACAGGAGAGAAACCTTTCAAATGTGAAACGTGTGGAAAAGGTTTCGCAGTGAAAAACAATATGAAAACACACATGGTTACACATTATAAAACTGAATAGATGCAGACCATGTTGCAACTATTTTACATTAATTTGATTTGATAATCTTCTATTCTGGAGGTCGACCAGAACCAATGTTGTTGGTGCTCAAATAATATACGCGCAAAAGGAAACAGTGTTTGCTCGATTTGATAATTGGCATTATCTTTCTACTTGAATTCAACTAATTTATAATTTTCTCATTTATGAGCATGAGAACATCATTTGTTTGCTTAATTTGATGCCTGGCTTTTTTCTTTATTGAGAAAATATCAATATGTAAATATACAAGAAAAGTTGACAATTTGTTGACAAAAAATATGAGGTAGCGAGTGTCATTTTATAATTATGTAATATTACTGAATATGTAACGTTGGTATTATATAATTTAGATAAATGAAAAAAAATTTTGTTTGCCAACAAATTTTTTTTGAACAAATTAACAGAAATACTGTAGAATAGTACATGTAAAGAATATTTATGCACAAATCTCTAATTTGAAGGTGTCCATCCACATTATGAACAAAGATTTTTTTGAGTACAGTTTTGTTTGTCAAAGAAATAGACAATTTCTCTTTATTTTCGCCATTTTGATATTATTGTCAAAATAAAATGTGCAGGTAGATGTGAATATGAAAATATTTTTTTCACATTTGTAATTGGGAAAAAAGAATGTGGATAATCATAAACCAACAAATTGTGTAAAAAATATGACCTTGTTTATAATTTTATATGTAATGAAGGTGACAGAATCAGGATTTATTCTGCCTTTACACACTGACCAGAGAAGGGGTTCAGAAAAAAAATCATTGGCTCACTTGGGTTAGGGCTGTTATCCATTCATATTTTGTCTTGTCGCGATAAAAGAGAGACGAGATTAAGGTGTTGCTTTTCCGTCGACGGCAGGCAGCGTCGAACATTTATATTTAGCTCCAACTGTTAAGTTTTCGTTTTACGAGCGCTAGGACACTCATACTTGGATCATAGTTACAACTTACACCCTGCATCACATTATATACTGTAGATGCTGATTGTGACCTACATTTCATGGTCCATTGACATTGTTTGATGCTGAATTTTGCATTTACCTCCACATTAAGTTTTCATTTTTACACTATTTCTTAACAAGAACAAGTGCTAAGACACTCATACTGGGATCATAGTTACAACTAACACCTGCATCACATTATTAACTGCAGATGCTGAGTGTGACCTACATTTCATGGTCCATTGACATTTTTTGATGCTGAATTTTGCATTTAGCTCCTTCTTTAAGTTTTCATTCTTACACTATTTCTCAATAAGTACTAGTGCTAGAACACTTATACTTGGATCATAGTTACAACTAACACCCTGCATTATATAATGCAGATGCTGAGTACATTTCTGTTTTTTTTATTATTTTTTTGAAAAAAATGTTGTTGTTTTTTTATTTTTAATTTTTTGTTTAAATATTTTTTTTATTCTTTATAAATATGTTTAACTTAGAAATACTGGTTAAAGTTTTTTTTGTTTTTTTTTAAATATGTTTTACTTAGAAATACTGGTTAAAGTTTTGTGTGCAACTACCATCAAGTTCATATCTCAAAAATCATTTAATGTATTTGGTCGAAACTTCACACAATACTTCCTACAATATTTCTTAGTCATTAAACCTACTACATTAACCAAGTTGGATAACTCTTGCATGAATATAATATTTTATTTTTTCTTCTCTCCCATGTGTATATATACGGTCAAAGCGGACACAGTGAGACATATCATTCCGCAGAATTCTTGTTATTTGGTATATTAACTTTTTGAAGAATAACAGGAGATTTGTGTTCCACCCGGTGTTTTATAAACAAAAAAATCACATCCAATTAACTTCATGGACAAACACTGACAGTCATGCTAAGTGCAAAAAGTTGGATAACTTTTTTTTCAGAATTTTAGAATATTTGGCCTATTTTATAATTTAATTTGGTTAAACCTTTATTGGTAAGGGCATTATCATGAACAGTATATTTGTTTTCTAGCTGTTAATACATCAATGAAATATATGTATGAACATGATTTCTTCACCATTTTGGGTAACCACAGAGGAAACTTCACAACTTTTATTTAGATTTTTGCAGAAATATGACCTTTTTTATAATCAGAAATATTTTGGTTTTAAGTTTTTTTGTATGCAAGCTTTACATTTGTTACCTCTGAAACTACTAGACATAATATGTAACTTTAACTCTTCCTGATTAACATGCATTGAAAAGGTGCATTTTTGGACAGGAGGCGTAAAGTAGAGTAAGCTCTTCTCTGACAGCTCTTGTTTTATTTTGTGCATATTTTAGTAACTGTTCCTTTACACAAAGACTGATTTGTTTTTATCTTTTGTATCACAGGCTCATTTGTTGTATGAATTGTGACTTGTAAATCATGCAGGCAGATTTTATGAAATAAACTAATAACAGAAAAATTACAATGGAATTTCTATTTGTTGTTTACCAATATTGTGTGTAGGGAAACTTCTGCAGATTTAAACTAACATCTTGGACAGCACTCTAATTTCTCTTGATATTCCCTATTAAGATAGAAATATTTCAAAAGACTCCTTGGGCCATTACATATTAATTGCTAGGTTCACATCCAAGTTGTTCTTAAAAAGGGGAAGGTGGTGGGGAGAATTTTATTTTTTATTATTTTTAGAAAAGGGTCAGGGTGACATGTATGATGTAAATTAGAGGGCAGGCTGGGATGATAATATAGCAATTAGTTTATTATGACCTAATATATATAGATTAAAATCTATTAATGAGAGTTGACAATTGAAGGACTTGTCTATTATATGTTTGTAATTGCAGTCTGCACTTTGTGATTCTCTCTAGGAGCACATTAACCACTTGGTCCATTTACCAAAGTATCTAACATGTATTTCAGTAAAATTCTCTCTATGTTACTAGTAGTGAACTGATAAAATTTGGAGAAGACCAAACACTTAAGACATTTTTACACAATGGATATCCAAGCACACCGACATAGTACCGGTAGTAGTAGTGGAAGAGGTAGTGGCAGTCTCCTGGTGATGTGTTTGTTGTTGGTTTTCGTATAATATTTGTGAACTAAAATGATTGAAAAAGATTTACACTAAATGGGAAAACACTTTCATATTAGACTTTTTTAAAACATCTTATATACGTTCTCATCAAGTTCAATGAATACAAATTTGATAATAATATTTCTTAAGCTGAAGTTTACAAAAAATGATTTAATATTTCCGGTTTATTTAATTTTGTATTGCAGTAATAATATTGTATGTACATTGCATTACCTTTAAATTATAATTGTCAATGTCTCCAGCAACTTAAATTATTTTTGTCCTCTGCCTTTGTGATGTCTTTGAGAAAGACACTTTTTCTTCGTATTGTTTTATGCTAAGTACTGGTTCTAACCAGGAAGACTTTGATCGTGATTTGTCTAAATTGTAATATCTTGTTTCACAATCAAAGTAAAATAAATAAGTTTAAACTAATTATTATTGTAATTATTTAAAAATCCATGATTGTGCAGATGATATTAAAATACCGTATACAAGTGACTTACTGGATATTTTCATTTCCGAGACTAGTAACTTTTAAATATTTTGTGGGTGGTTTCATAGTCGGTCCTATTTATTTTTCAATTTACAAAGAACATTACTATTTTACAAGCATTTTACCAAAGATTATACTAAGATATATTGCCATACTTTTACTCTCTGTATTAATATATTAATTGCAATAAGAGTGTTTACATCCGCTTGCGGTGCTCTTGTTAAAATGCCATGCGAAACGCAACAATGGTTTTAATTCAATAATTTTGTTAGAGTCTAGGACAATTTTTCTTGTGTTTTCTCATATAACATAATTTTTGCTTTGTGATTGCAGATACAGCCTCCTTCATTGGTCAACGCCACTTCATGAATATGATGCCCAGGGTAGCCAGTCTACAATACATGTTTCAGCCAAGTCTGATGTTCATACAAAAGTATGTCAAGTCTGTGGGAAGAGTTTCCGCTATGTGTCGCAGCTGAGCTTGCACATGAGGATACATACTGGAGATAAACCATTTAGTTGTGAGGTGTGCGGAAAGCGCTTCAATCAGAAGAGTAACCTACGGTCGCACATGGTCACTCATGTGAATATTTCAGAATAATATGGAATTTACTCCTAATGAACATGGGTGTATTATAGTAATACAGACAGTTGATCATATTATTGAAGTTCCAGTGTATACAGCATGTATGTTAATTGGGAAATTCATATACATAAGGATCACAGACTTTGAAACAATTAAGAACTCAATAAATGTTTGTGTATGGTAATTGTGTTTGAATCTGCAAATCTGTATATTATAATATAAGAATGAGGAGATACATGTTTGTGTATGCTTTCTGTGTTTGATTCCTTGAATCTGTATATAACAATATAAGAAAGAGGAGATAAAAGTGAAAGATGCTTCAGAGTGTTGGCTTTAACTAGCAATGAATGTTGAATCTCATGGTGGATTGAGGAATTATGCAGTAATGGATATGTGTATTGAATATTATAAGGAATATATTGTATGTACATTTATCACCATATATATATATATATATATATATATATATATATAACATGTGATGAAATTTATCATTTTGATCATTTTAGACATTTTGTTATCAGAGGCAGTCTATTCCCTGAAATGACTTTTCATTAATCATTTTTGATTGTGTTAACTCGAAATACCATATATATATATATGTTATGTGACTTGAACTTTATTTATCTGTATAGGTAATTTTGGACTATGTTATTATCCCCAGCCACCGCTCGTAGAAATGGGCTGCGTCCGTGCGTGCAGTGCGTCCCCTGCACCAGTATCTCCTTCAGTTGTGATTGGAATTTTAAATAACTTGGCACAAATGTTTACTAGGACAAGATGATGTGTCAAATGTCAAGGCTATAGGTCAAGGTCAAGTGTTTGAAAATCCAATGTATACACTGGGTTTCCTCTTGTCAGGACAGTATCTTCTTTAGTTGTGATTGATATTAAATGACTTGGCACAAATGTTCATTAGGACAAGACAATGTGTCATGCTGAATGACTTGGGTCCTGTTTGTCAAAGGTCTAGGTCATAGCTCAAGGTCAACGTGTTTGGAAATCCAATGTATACACTGTTTCCTCTTGTCAGGACTGTATATTCCTTAGTTGTGATTGGAATTTTAAATAACTTGGCACAAATGTTCACTAGGATAAGATGATGGTCCTGCAAATAACTTGGGTCTGTTCAGTCAAAGGTCAAGGTCAAGTGTTTGAAAATCCAATGTATACACTGTTTTGTTCTGTCCGGACCGTATCTTCTTTAGTTGTGATTGCATTTTAAATTACTTGGCACAAATGTTCACTTTGACAAGACGATGTGTCATGCAACTGACTTGGGTCTATTCGTCAAAGGTCAAGGTCACAGCTCGGTCAGTCCGCTGCTGTCTGGACCTTATCTTCTTTAGTTGTTATTGGATTTTTAAATAACTCAGCACAAATGTTTACTAGGACAAGATGATGTGTTATGCGAATGACTTGGGTCTGTTCTTCAAAGGTCAAGATCACAGCTTAAGGTCAAGTGTTTGAACATCATTATATACACTGTGTTTCTTCCTGTCCAGACCGTATCTTCTTTAGTTGTTTACTTGGCACAAATTTTCACTTTTACAAGACGATGTGTCATGCGACTGACTTTGGTCTATTCGTCAAAGGTCAAGGTCACAGCTCCGTCCATCCACTGCTGTCCGGACCTGTATCTTCTTTAGTTGTGATTGGATTTTTTAATAAATTTGCACAAATGCTAACCAGCCCAAGACGATGTGTCATACGAATTTGGGTCTGTTCGTCAAAGATAATTTTTCTTTTATTACACCGGTGTTTACTGGGACAAGACAATGTGTCATATTACATTCGGCTACAGTATTTCAGTTTGCCGCATTTACATGTGATTTCTGTGCTCATGACCTTTTCAGTTTGTATAATTTAAATCCACTTCTCTGAAAATGCCTCTAAGGGTTAATGAAGGTAGGCGGGGGATTTGACTACGTTAGTTGCAAGATATTGTTAGAATTAGTTCTCATCATTACAGTTAATACAGAGAGTTGTGTAAACATCAGTCACTGTAGTAAATAAACCAAAACATAATTGGGTTTAATACAATGATTATTGCGAAAATGATAATGTCCTGTAATTGTGCTGGAAAACAAGTTGGAAATTTTATTGTCAATAAAACGTTTCATTTGATAATGATAGAATTGTAATCCACTGAACTCACTATTAAATGTGCAAGAAAAAGCCTGATAAATAAAAGTTATTCCCTTTATTTTGTAAGATGTATTTTTTCCACCACTATTTTGTTCCTTGATTTAAAGAAGGTACCTTTGACACCCCAAAACTTCTGTAAGTCTATTATTTTACTGACATTTAGATTTGGTATAAAGGAGTTACTTCTCAAGCGGAAACAAGTTCCAGTGTTGGGGAAGAGCATGGGAGAGTTTTCAGTCATAAAATATGAAATTGGACATTATACAATAGTGTAATTCTCCAGGGGAAAAAACTAGACAAGACCATTATAGTATTCAATTTGTTGGAATTATATGTAAACATTAAAGAAGAATTTGTATATAAATTTGTATCATTTTGGTTGTAATTGCACAGTCTTTTCAGTTTGCTTCTTATGTAAATAGATGAATACAAGTCTTATATTCTTGATTTTTCAGTGGGTGAACACATCCAAACACCATTTGCTGGTCCAAGGCAGACAGGGGGACCGATGACATGCTTGGTCTGTGGTAAAGTGTTTGCCTATCGATCACAGATGGACAAGCACATGCGGATACATACAGGAGAAAAGCCTTTCAAGTGTGGCATTTGCCAAAAGGGATTCAAACAGAAAGGCCACTTGCAGGGACACATGGTTACCATGCATCAAGACAATTATCTTTTGTAAATATGCATGAAAGACACAATGATATATATATACAAAGTGTGAACTATGGTAATAATATCTAGATAAATTTTAACAAGACAACATATTTGTTTGTATAAAACTACCATATTTTCACTTGTGACCATCTAGTTAACAAAAATAAACAATTATATATAACTATTGTAAAGACAATTTTTTTTTAAACAATTATACAGAGCAATAGGACTTATTTTGCTACTTTTTAAAAAAGTAATACCACACACATTCCGATAATCAATCCAGTTTTTGTATTTTTTATTCATACTAGTACAAATGTGAACGAACTGGTAGATACTGGAATGTGTTCAGGAAATATGGGTTGACTAATACAAACCTCTTTCATTTACAGGTATAAAATATGTCAATTTTCTTATAAATGCAATATAATTATTGTCCTCAGTTTTTCTGTTGATAATGTCAGTTGACAATCAAGCATTAATTCCATAATAATTAATTGAAGGATTTTTCATATCAAGTGTTTAAATTGAAAGAATAAATGGAAATCCTTGTATAACATAATAATGGTTTACTTGTTCACAAATAAAAAATTCATTACATTACTGTTATAAAAATTAAAAACAACAACAACATAATTATACATTAAAGTCCCTTACACCAGTAAACAGCTAGTTAATATGTGCTTGTTTCTAGTTAAGGCTGTCCTTAAGAAATACTTGTTTTCCATGCTTCTACCTACTCACTCAAAATTGCCGCTACCCAAACATACTTATTGACTTTAAAGTGGTCTTTTTTTTTCAGTGATTATGTCCATTTTTTTTTAAATGACCATGCAAAATAGAAATTTGGCAAAAAAAAAATAATTACCTACCTATCTACCCACATGAAAATAATGTCAGCACAGCAAACAATTATTTTTTTAAGGATGGCCTAATTCATAATATTTGTTTGCTTTGCAAAATGTATTAATGTTAATATAAAGTGAGAATTGTTGTAACAACTGTCATCTATCAGGTAACTGTATTGCAATCACTTTATTAATTTTTTCTAAAAAAATTTAAGGACATACCCGTAGTCATTGACATACTCAAAATGTGGAATGAATGGAGTTGTTAGAGATGGAGAAAAGGAGTTTATATATAATAGAATATTAATAATTTGTTGCATATCTAAATGGATTGTTTCTGAATAAAGATATTCTGTTGTTTGACTGGTGTGTGATATTTCTGTTTCACCTTAGAGGTTAAGATAGAATTTCCGTGCTGTGATTTTGGAACTAACAGTGAAGTGACATAAAAAATAATATGATGTAAATTGTATTACTTAACTTCTTAAAAGCAGTTGAGATAAAGGATGTAATAAATTTAATTAATATACGCACGAAAAAGAATCATTTATGTTTTTTAGCTTCGATTAAAAATTCATTCTCTTTGGATAAGTTTTCATGGTTACTTATAACAATCTCTTTTCTGCTAAAAAGATTGTCCTTCTGAATTACAATTTCTATCTGAACCTAAAACCCTTAAAATGATACGTAACGATCGAAATATGCTTTTACTTGCAAATGGGAATACCGGTACTATTCATGCTATATAGGAGATTGGCAGTATAAATCCAAGTTGAAACTTAAACAACGGTATTGGGCACCAGACATGATCCGGATAGTCACAGTTTATACTAAATATTACAATTATACCAGTTTTTTTTATTGATTTGAAAGAACTTAAATACTGGTTATGCTGTTTTTAACCCTTTACTCCATAGATACGCGATTTCCCACACCAATTACAGAAGGCCTTTGAAAACAGTGCAGGAAGAGTCCAGATTGCTCGTAACGAGCAATCTGAACACTTCCTGCACTGTTTTCCACTCTATCAGTTAATATAAACATAATTCACCAAATAATTCAAAAGCCTTCTATATTGGGTCTCCAAAAGCGTCTATATTAGAGGTGTCCAAAGGTGTCTATATGAAGTAAAGGGTTAAGAGATATGTTCACAAACCAAATACAGTTGAAACTCATTATCCCGATATTGGAGGGTTTGCCCAAAAAAACAACTCGAGTTGTCTCAAGATCGGAGACACTTTTGCTGTTTATATTACGGTCTGTGCAGTAGAATTACACTGCTGTGAGAAATGCTGATATCTGGGTCCTTCTTTAAACTTTTCCGCAGTTTGAAATATAAGTTGACACTGATTGATTAAATCAAATGATATTTATGCAATTTACATGCAATATCACCCATTTCGATGACACAAGTGTTTGCAACATTCTGTCAGTCATTAAAACTGACACCTTTGCTGTTAATAAGAGTTGGGTCTTAAACAAACTGAAAAATAACACTAGTAGATTATCACAAGGCATGGAAACACACAAAATATTATGTCAACAATAATTATATTGAGACAAACATTCAATTAAAGATATGAAATGATCAATCGGGAACTAAAACTTGGATCAAGATACCCGATATATGGACACAGACAATATCAAGTAAAATAGAATACATGTATATTGACATACCCAAAGAAGGGGAAAAGTTGGGGATGGCAAAAAAAAATATCGACACTTACCAGAATGTCGACTCAAGTGATATCGAGATAACAAAACTTTAGTGGAAACTGTAGATTTTAATTATATTTATAAAAATGCATATTGATATTGTAATAAACACTTCTATTGCCTTTACAAATTGTTTGATTAAGTCAGTTTGTTCATCCCAAAATTGTATTTGCCCTGTATACTTTTAGCATATTAGATCTGATACAAGTTTATTAATATAATTTGCCTAAAAAAGTGTTTCATGAGCATTATGAAATACTTTTTATGGTTTTGTTTAAAGAGTGCATGTAAATTAATTGTTGAAAAAAATGCTAAAATGTAAAATTAATTTCGAAACATGCATGTACTACATTGATACAGTTGTGACAACAATATCATTATGTTTGATTGAATTGTTCAATATAATCATACCTGAATCAAGTTAGAATATAAACATGTACCCAGTAACATGTCAGTATATATATTTTTTAATTTCTAGGTGTGTTCCAGAACTTACAGAAAAGACCAGCTGCTGCTTCTGTTTTTTGGTCTGGTAAAACCGATAATGCCGGAACTGCACACACTACAAACAATAGTATATATAAACATGGCCAATTAACCAGTACATGTATCACGAGATTGGGACAGCCAACAACACTGCTTGAGTGTCATTTCTGTGGAAAAACATTTACCTTTGAATCACATTACGCCTTGCATTTGAGGTCTCATACTGGGGAGAAGCCTTTCAGTTGTGATATGTGTCACTTTTCATTCAGTCACAAGAGCAATCTAAGGAGACATTTGCTGACAATTCATCAAACTGTGATGTTGTAAATTATATAAGAGAAATACATGACTTAAAAACAATAATTTTAATTTGGAGTTTGAATTCGTGTTTTCTTACCATTCTCTAAATACTTAAAAAAGGTACTGGAAGCTTCCCCACTTAGCATTCAGCATTTAGAGGGTTGTTCTAGGTATGATCTGCCTGGTGTCGGTATAATGTGACTGGGTGGTGTAGTGTCGACGTGCCGTAAAACACCATTCATTCATTCATTCATTCATTCTGGGTGATGTATCATACCATATGTATTCAGCATGATACTCCAGATTGGCAGCACTAAGAATACTGTAAAATTGTTGATGCGACACTCAACACCATACAACTTAACCATTCTAATTGTTGTTAAAGATATGCTGATCGAGACCCAAACAATGTTCATCTAAATAACACAATGAGTTGAGTAATCCTGTCACACTATGTAGGGTTCTCATTGCATTGTGGTTTAATTTTTTTATAGTTTCAATAGATTATAATATTGCTGTTAAATAAATATAATACACAATACTAAAATCATCTTGGTATTATTTTTGCTAAAACAATAATCTCTAATTTATTTCGTTTGTATTATTTCAGATTTTGCTTGTTCATTTTTTTATTTTTTTTTTGTATTGAATGGAGTTTAACACACTTTTCAACACGACAGGATATTATGGCATTTCCAGTTTTATTAGTGGAGGAAGACCTTGTACTGAATATTGAGTTGAGCTGCCTTTGTTGTTACAAATAATAACTGTAATATATACAGATAATTTATACATTTTAACATATAAATTAAAAAATGATATTCATTTTAATGCACAATGTTTTACTTATAAACTATATACTTAACATTATAACTTCTTTCAATGTCCCTTCTTCCTGTTAAAAGATCAGTTTCAAACTTGTTTTCAATATTAATGTTCTTGTGTTGAAGACTATATTTGTTATGAATATATATTTAGTTTCATAAAAGTGAGAAAGTTTGCCAGTTACTTGCAAAAGGGTGGTGTTTCTACTCTGTTGCATTCTGAGGTCACACTCCACCAATAAAATTGGATATGCCATTTATAACCTGTCATGTGTTGAAAATGGTGTTAAACCCCATTAAAATAAAAAAGAAAGTTGGTGTGATAGTGTAGTTAGCCTAACACTTATGCCAGTGGTTGCAGGTTTGATTCCAAGTTCGACCCAATGCCTATCAAAAACAACACTAAGTACTGTTTCTATCCTGAGGAATTGGACATGAGAGCTGTTTATATGAGCTTCATTGTAATTGAACTAAAAATATATAAGTGTAAACTAAAAAATATAGTGTATTTAAATACTACCAGTAGTGATATATAAATGACAACATCTGACAAATACTATGTTGTATAATGTAATTTTTTGTGTTTATGTTTTCTTAAAACCATCAAAATTTATGGTAATTATAAATTATATGATGAAATGAATTGCTTATTTAAATGTAATTATTATATATGTTGTTGTAGACTGGCTGCAGCAAACTGGAAAACAAACCGCAGCTCAGCTTCCCCTCCTTGGGCAGTCCATTGAGACAAGACCCAACCACTACCCATGCAGCCTGTGCTACAAAGTATTCCCGTGCCAGGCGGCGCTGGACAGGCATGTGAGAGTTCATACTGGGGAGAAACCGTTCATGTGTAAAGTGTGTGGAAAGGGATTCAATCAAAAGGGGAACATGCGTTCGCACATTGCAATTGTACATTTAAAGAAACAATAAAAACAGTATACCAGTCGCTTAGACATGTTATGTGTTGAAAGTGAAGTAATTTGTGAAGATTACTTGAGACAGAAATGTAATTTATAAACACTTTAAGTGTTGTCATTGTGTTGGATAGAGATCTCTTTGTATTATATTCATAATATGCAACCATTGAAGCAAAAAAGCATGATGGGTCACTCATTTCTGTTAATTTTGGGGCATGTAACGCAAAAGGTGAATGATCTAATAATGACAATCACATAATGTATGATAAAGGTAAGGCCATAATAGATTAATTGCTAGATTATCATCCCTGCCCGCCCCCTAATTTTCATGCCACCCCGACCCTTTTTATTTTGATACAAAAAAAAAAAATTTTCTTATATATAAAAAAAACAACGAAAATTTTAAAAATTTCGCTCTCCCTCCCTCATTTTAAGAAAAAATTTGGATGATAATCTAGCAATTAATTTATAAGGGCCTTATATTAAATTGCGCTTTATTACTGTGACCTTCTCTGCTGACAATACTGACCTTAATTGATTTACACAGCCTCTGAGTGACATTTTTTTAACTTGTATGTGCAGTTATTTAACATATTTTATTTCTGTTTTGTTTCATTAAAGAAAACATCTTTGTCTACTAATACAGCTCTTATGTTGTGTAAGTGGTGTAAATGAAATAAAATTACTAAAATGTCTTGTAAGCAATTAATTTATGACCGACTTATAAGCAAATTAAAGTTTTGTAAGAAGTTGATTAATTGATTGAATTGATTGATTGAAAATTTAGCGTCATTAAGAAGTCGAACCATTGAAATGTATACATAAAGTAAACATCAAATTTGAAATCAATAATTGTGATATGGAAAGAAGTTATAACCAAGCTATTATGTTTGGTGCATTGAGGAAACTGAAACTACAGAAATAACATAAAGTTATTGCACATGTATCTATAGATTTATTCATTTTATAAATTCATGTATTAAACACTATGAGTATATATTTTATTATATACATCCAGTCTGAGAGTTTTAAGTTATCAATAATATATTTGAAGTATCAATTGTGAAAATTTGTATAAATATCTCTTAAAAAATATAAAAGGCATATTTCTAAATGTTTAGTTTATATAATTATATAGGATAAAATTAAATTGATGGTATATTGGCACACTTTCAAATGATTTTTAAAATTTCAGATATGACAATTGTCATTGATATATGAATTATTAATTTGAAACCATTAAAATAGAAATAAGTTGATAATATTTTGAGAACTACACAGAGCACGGCAAGAAATATTATTTTTGTTTGGTATAATGTGTCGTGGATGATGAATAAATTTCACACTATTGCATTAAATCTTCATTCTTGTATATTTTCATGTTGACTTTATTATTTTAATTTCAATATTGTATGACATTTTATACTGACATGTCTGTATTTTAATTAAAATTGGGATGTTCACCAACAATTTTCTTTTCTTATTCCTTGAGTGACCGAAGTTATACAATATAGAAATGAATATGGAATACCAAATAAAAAGTGTGTTTAAAATGCATCTATATTCTCTATACCTCTTGATACATCCCCTCGTATATATTAGGTCTGGAGATTTAATAAATAGAACTTAAACATAAGGCTTCTCAGAAGAAAGTATGTACAAATTCATATCAGTTAATGCATCATTTTTTTTTACTGATACTGGCTTTCAAGTGATCGACACTACAAACCTAAAATTGGTGGAAGAAGGTTTGGATTGTTATACAAACAGTGTTTTATCTATCAATAATTATGACGTATAATGTAGCAGCAGGTTGGACCTGAAAAATCAATTACATTTATTCTGTGTCATATTTGCCCATGTGGTTCCAGCTAAGAATAGAATCACTGCCGATCTCTGCAGAGGGGTAGGAATCCTCCGAATGGGTGTCATGTTCATTTTATAATTTTTTGTCATGTTCACTATTGTGGTTAAATTATCAACCCCTGTGTGGTTTCAGGGAGCCATATGAGTGATGGTAAGAATAGGACTACTGTGGCTCATGCATGCCCTTAGAAGCGTACAATTTGAGTAATACGATAGAATTTGCTGAAACATCTGCAGTTCTGCAGGTAATCAAGGTTCTAGGTTCATTCTGCATATTCATTTGTTGGTGTATTTCCGTTTAAATCTGTATGTTAATTTGTTGTTTTTGTACATGTAGAGTGAACCTGGAATCTTCCTTCCTGTTGGCATAGAATAACCTAGAATGTGTTGGTACGCTGTTAAACCCTATTCATTCATTCTTTGTCATATTTAATTGTAACAAGCAAACTTTACCCCTGCAAAGCTTTGAAAAAATGTATTTTGCGATAATCCTGAAAATACAGTTCTAAAAATTGGCAATTCTATATGGTGTAAAAACGATATATTTTGCCCATAATAAAAATTAGCTCTGAGTACACTAATTTTCTTAAAAGTGGCTTACAAGAACTTATGTTTATCCATTGACATGTATCAACATATCTTGTTATGCAGTTGTAATTATTGTCAAAGTGGTATTTTGTGCTCCAATTCAGATAGTCGATGAAAGTAGTTGAGTATAATATATTAGCTTCAACTTTTGTTAAATTAACAGGATGTGAAAGTAAGTCGTAATTGAACCAGGAAAAATATCATTTCTTTCGAATTTTATAATCATTTTGTGTTGATATATTGTAAAACATAAATTCTTTAATTTGTTCATTAATTTTAGATTTTCATTTTTTCATTCAATCCTCTTCTTTGTATTTTCAGCATTTGATGGATTTGGAAATCCAGCTTCTATACAAAGGAGAGGACTGACCTCATCTCGACATGAATGTTCTATCTGCGACAAAAAATTTCGTGATAAGTTCCAAGTAGATAGACACATGAGAATACATACTGGAGAGAAACCATACTAAGTGTCAAATGTGCGGGAAAGACTTCTCTCAAAGAGGAAATATGAAATCGCACATGGTCATTCATTTTAAAGACACCTTGTGATCATGTCCTGTGAAGTGTGTTGTCACATAAATTATAATACAAAACATCACTTGGAGGAGGGGAGAGGACTTTCTACCTGCACATCCCTGAGGGGATATACGAGTGGAGGGATTACATGCATCTAGTATAAAATGCAATGTTAGCAACATTACACTCATCAACACCTGTCATTAATGAAGTCTCTGTATGCATGTTTAAGTTTGTGTTTGCCCTCACACTCTGATGTGGTCATTTTGTACGAGCAAGAAATCACTGTTCTAATTGTTGTGGACAACTTAATGTTTTGTCAGTTTGGACTAGTTTGATTATTATGTAGCTGTTATATGAATAATGTTGTAGAAGGCTTAAAGTGTAAAATCTACTGTTGACTGATGCTATTAACTTTCGGTTACTTTGCCATGCTTATAAAAGTAGTTGTTGAACTACATAAAAGTTAAAATAAATGGTGTATATCTGTTTGAATATGCTGTTCTGTTGATAGCTATAGTGTGTATGATTTATCTTAAAAAATGAATTTAAAAAAAAAACAGGTAAAAAACTTAAAGAACCTGCATCACATCTGCTTTCAAAAAGTAATTTGGAGAATTTATACACGTAACAAACTTCCATGTACTTGTTGAGTAAATGTTTACTATTTAAATTCTTAAAAGTTTTTATGTATTATATTAAAGACAGTAACAAAACCAAGCAACTGAGATAGTTTGATATTGTGATGGATGTCTGATTATAGCAAACTTGTTAGTGTGTTGTCTATTTTATTATTTGAAGTTTGTGTGTCTTATGATGTCTATAGTTTTGATCATATTCAATCTTGTTTTTCTAAAAGCAAACATCAAGGATGATCAAGATTATTTAAAAAACATTTGAATCAAACAGCTGGATCATAGAGATTTTAAAGGTTGAAAGTTCCAGGATAGTATTCACCTGTTCTTTAAAAGGGAATTTTTAAAAACGTTTAATTTTATTTTTATGAAAAAAAAAAAGATTTGTTTTCATTTTTTGTATTACGCCAGAATACAAGTACCTGTAAGAACCTGTAAGAAGTATTGAAACTGATATTTGTATAGTTTAAGTTTTTTGTTAATGAAATAAATGTCTTCTATTAAAAATTCATTCAAGGAATTGAAAAAAATCATGCTTTTATTATATCATTTAGAAGCCATGCATGGAATTAGGAAATGTTATTTTATGCATACATTCATATGATCTCCCTGGAAACAGATTTAAGGTTCAGTAATTGAATACAATTGTAAGCCTGTAACGACTGAATGTAATACCTGGTACCATACATACCAAAAGATTTATATAAAACAATGACGACGAGGACCAGAATTTCTTCATTTTCTAAGAATGTTTATGAAATACACACAAAAAAAATTAAGACTTGAATTTACAGATTCAGATTTTCATTACTTGAAATACTAATTCATTTTCAATGACTTACTTAAGTATAAATGGTATAAAAGAAACCATACCTACTCATTTTCAAAGATTGCTACGTGTACTGAAAAATAAAAGTGAACCAGGAATATACATTTGGAATATACACCGAGTTTTGTATTTCCAAATAGTGTTTTGGAAAAATTTTAATATGTAAGACATGAATTTATACATTTGAAAAAGATTGCTGAATGTAAACAGTTCATTTTAAAAATCCCCAGAACATACCAGTTTTTTACAAGTTCTTCACAATAATTAAGTTCAAGAAGTTTAATATCTTGAGATGAGAATAAAGGCCTGTTAGAAAGACAATTTGCTGTAATGATTTTGATTAAAAATAAATTATTCATCAAGTTTAATTTCCTGTGTTTTTCATATTTTCAATAGAGCAAGAAATTGTTAACATGTTATAAGAATTGGGCAAGTAGACATGTATCCTTTTGTGAACAATATTCTTTCTTTCAGATATTGATGATACCAGAACAAGCTCAGGATGTCGGTGCAATGTGTGTGGGAAAATTTTCTGTTACAGATATGCACTGGATACACATTCAAGGATACATACAGGAGAGAAGCCTTTCAAATGCCATATTTGTGGAAAGGGGTTCGCACAGAAAGGAAACATGAAATCCCATATGATTCTGCATTATAAAGATCAGTTATAAATGGATGTATTAAAACTGATCATAGGGACATGGTTGTATCAGCTTATTTTTATACTAAGTGAATACGCCAACTAAAACAATATTATATAAAAGGCATCATATCATGGGAAAATTGCTATGAATGTTTCAAAATATATACACAGTATATACATTTTGTAGTCATGAGTACTTAAATAATTTTAAACACAAGTTGCTGGGAATGGTCTCCATTTTGCAAAGAAAGAAATTTGATTTGTGTTTCTGAGATGAATGGAAGTTAGAATATTTGATAACAAGATTTCACCAGATTTGGGGTGAATACGTGAGCGTTCATTGTCTTTCCTTCTCTATATAAGTCCTTGACAAAACCCTTAAAAGTTAGATATTATTAATTGCATTTACATAATGTATACAGATAGTATGTCATTGGATGTCTCCATGGAGCCTTTTGACAAGTTTTATTTTGTCTTGACCAAGCTGATTTTAACTTTATCCAACAGAATCTGAGGTTTCATGACTTCATAATCCAATCAATTAACAATATTGTTGATAATATAAGTGTCGTACACAGTGAAGTTGTGTTCTATGGATTTTTTCCAGTACAAAGATTGGTCTAGTACACTAAGGTGTAATGGACAGCTTGTCGGATATTCAAATCATAACAAAACCACCGCGCCTTACACATTTAGCTTGTGTTAGAAAGTGCTTTGATTTTTTTATCTTGTAAAATTAATTTTGATTTTAACTTGTATTTCTTTTGTCATGACATTTTGAAACAGACTTACTTACATGAATATTAAACATAACAAGTTCAGGGTGCTGGCATAAGGAGTGCAGTGAAAAAGCTACATTACAGATTTGCGCTGGATACAGGACTGATGATAAGGACTGTATTGGCCGCTGTAAAATAACTTTTGAAAAGAGCATACAATGCTATATATAAACAAATAAATGAAACGTTTTGAAGCAATCCAACAAATTTGACTTATTTTGCTTGTATACAAGTTATTTTGCATGTATTGTATATACAAAGTCGCATAGAACAAAAAGTATATAATATATTAATAAAAAATGTGAATTAACATAAAAAATGTCTAATAAGTTTTATCATTGGTTCTATTGACCATTGCATTAACAAACATATGAAATAAAATTTCACTGTAAAGGTTTTAAAATTCAAGTTTCATATTTAAAAGTTTCAATGTAAATTTCTTTGTAATATTTGGTCTCATGATAAGTAGCCGGTGATGCAGGAAGTATAAATTATCTGGGTGGATTACATTACACTGTAGTTCATAAAAGTTGTTCCTTTAGCTTTGATTGTGTGGTGTGGTTATTCACTAGAAGAAAAAGTCTTGATTTTAGTCCAGTTTTGTTTACAGGAATAGTGACCCCAAATTTTTCCAGTCAGATTGCCATTTGGTGAACATACCATGCTTCATATATTTTACCAAAAATTGCTATTAAACTAGCTTACTAACATTTTCTTTGGGTACTTTGTAAGGAACTGAACTTGTTCCATGGATTGCTTTCAGAATGAATATTCATTCAATATGTGGGTACTGTGTATACTTATGTACATACAAAATATTGACACAAATTTACTTTCAGTAAATTTATGAATGTGATGGTCACTTTTCATATGGCAAGACCTACTTTTATTTAACAGCATCTAATGTAATGGAATATAATACTTGTATGTGCTGTATTGTGCGTGTTATATCAAGACAAGGGCATAGCGGCCATTGTAATGTTTCTTAATTGCAGTATGTAGTGCAAACATATGATACAAGTTGTACATGAAATGAAAATTTAATGATTATTTTCCCTTTATGATTTCAGTGCTTGAAGACATTGGAAAAGGTCGTAAAAAGAGGAAGCTTAAACTGTGTGTGCAAATTATGTGGAAAGCCATTTCGAGATAACTTTGCACTGGGCATGCATATGAGGGTTACATACTGGAGAGAGGCCATTTAAATGTGAAATTTGTGGGAAGAGTTTTACTCAGAGAGGACATGTGCGCTCTCACATGGTTGTACATATTTAATGTTACCATGTTTGGAATTTGGTTTAAAGAGCAGTAGAAAATGAAAATATTGGAGCCTTGGAATAAATAAGATTTAGCATGACAATGGTGTAGTGGTTTGAGTGTTAGTTTTACATGCACCAGAGGTCGAAAATTCAGTCTCAGACTTGACCCAATGGTCGCTCAAAAACAACACTCACTACTGATTTTACCAAGGAGACGGACTTGAGAGCTTTAAGTTACTTTCACAATTGAGATTAAACATTCAATTTAGTGTAATAGTGTAATAATTTCCATTACAATTCTGCACTTAAAGACAAAATAATACACCAGAAATGGATCGAGTAAGCAGTTACTATTGACTTAAGTAGTAATTTACCAAGAATTAATTACAAGTGCATCTCATTAAAGTTCTATTATTTACTATGAAAAACCGGAGGATCTGTCTTTTTATGTGCAGTGGTTAAAAGTAAAATTATTGAGGAGTTCCTGATGATACTAGAAATAATCATTTTCACGTTCCCTCGTATTTAAGAATCTGTAATGAGTTTGAGGGTTCAGATAGGAAATTCCGGTTTACTGTTTTTGTAGAAACCGGTTTATGTAATAAAACTGCAGAAATATTCATGACCATATAACTCACATTGTCAGTCATCTGTATCTGTATGCCACCATCTTTCAATGATTTTGTATATACTTAACGACTTGGAAAACACAAGTACAATTGTATGATTGTGCAATGTATCAAATCAAAAAATGACATGAATGATAAACAAAGACAAAATTTTCTTTTCTTGTTTTTAAATTTAAAAAACTAACGATTGACAGCAATTTTGTAACATATATATATGATCTAATAATATGATAGCAGATTATGAGGATTTTAAAAAATACTTTGTTTGCCGTGCTCCTACCTGTCCCCTATAAATTGCAGCTACCCAAACTATTCTATAGACTTTCAAAGCATTCAATATTTTTTTTCATGATTTCGGTCCTTTTTTGTTAAAAATGACAATGTAAAATCAAAATCTGGCAAAAAAAAATAATACCCACCTACCTACTCACATGAAAAATACTGGGTCGCAGCACAGCAAACAAACATTTTATTAAGTATTGCCTTGTCTTAATAAAAAAGCTTGGTGTATTCTTTATAAGTGTACAGTTTTACTACTTGAAATTTTGTATTAAAACTATTAATTCCAATTTTTTTTGAGTACTGGCTGGTGTTTTTTGTTCATACGATTATATGCATATACTGAAAGGATATAAGAACACCTGGTGAATTTTGGAGCACCGTTATTATCAAACTATTGTAAGAGATGTTTACAGTTTAAGAATATGCATGTAAAGGTATTTCATTAATCATTTGTCAATAGAAATCATTAATGCAATACTTTTGCATACATATCTAAAACTGTAAATATCGCTTTCATTTGATAATGTGTCTCTGAAATTCACCCTATGTTTCTTACATCCTTTCATTATATAATATATGATTGACTGCTTAGGTTTCAAAGTCTTTATTATAAGAAGACATGCATTGCAATTAAGATAATTATGGTTTGAAATGAAAATAACAGACATGCAAATTTTTTTGCCATAAAATTTTTACAACTACTCATGAATGTCAACTGCAACTATTTTTTTTTTTAACAAGCTGATACTGGTAGTAAGTATAATATTGTGTTTTTATGTGTGAAGATAGAATATTTTAGTTAATTGCCCTACCTATAAAATACGTTGAAACTCATATAATGACAATACAGTTATGCTGTATAAATGAAACTAATTTCCTAAATAAGGATTTAGGATACATGACACGATCTAAAATAAACACACTGACAAAAATATTATATTATAGTAAGATAAATTTACCTTTTGTCCTCTATTTAGTTATTGATTGACTTTGACAGTATTTAGTATTGCAGTAATAGTTTGTAAGTTTCGGTCTTTTATTGGGTTTAACAACATGTTTAACACATTATAGGACTTTGTCCTAGTTATATGTGGCAATATAGGGTATGGTTGCATGTTTTTTTCATAGTAGAACCATCATTCTTCAACCTTAATTGACTTATTGTATCACTTAAGATAATTTTATTTATGTAGACTTAAATCCGTAACATCAGTAGTGATCTTGAAACAACAATTTAGATTGCATGATGACAGGGGACACAATCTGTAGCATGATTAAATTTGCTGATTGCCCAATGTCATTTTCTGTTCCACTTGTATGTTTCAGTTACTGGCAATTGAAATCATTTTCTGTTCAATTTATGTTTCAGTTGTACAAGTGGTTGATACTGGCAGCAGGTATCACAAATGTCAACTATGTGGTAAAACGTTCAAAGGAAAAGCTGCACTGGATATGCATGTGAGGACTCATACTGGAGAGAAACCTTTTAAATGTAATGTGTGTGGAAAGGGATTCTCACAGAAGGGCAACATGAGATCGCACATGATTGTACATTTTTAGAGTTACTGATAATGAAGTATGTTTCCGATGAATTGCCAACATTTGGATGATAATGTTTTGAGTTGTTTTTGCATGCCTCTGTGAAGACTTCAGGAGTATAAGAGTTTCTTCCATTGTGTGAACATTAAAACATCAACTAATTTCCCTTTATAAACAAGGACTGGTGTTTGATCTTCTTGGCTCTCAAAGATATTGAAAATTGTTTTTATTAGTAAGATTATCTTTCAGTCTTTTAGCTCAGTCTGTGGCACTATCAATACAGGGGTTGTGAGTTTGTATCCCTGCCCTATCTCAGTCTTCATGATGATTGATATACAACATGGTGTACTTGAGTACTAGGTTAATCTGAAAGAATGGTTAGGTTCTCTGTAAGCTCTCGATAACTCGAGTTACCTGGTAAATTTAACAAAATTTTACACATCAGATCTATTTCTATAGGTTTATTACATAAATTATTCTATTATATTTATGTGGATAATTAACAGATTTAGACACAGTCAAACCTGTGTAAGTGGTCACCTCTATTAAGCACCTGCTTGTCTTAAGCAACCACATTTGCGTTTTCCCATTTCTATGCTTTCAGAGCCAATTAACCTGTGTTAAGCATCAACCTGTCTTAAAAGGGCACTCTTGCTCCTTCTCTTGACTGGCTGCTTAAGAGAGGTTTTACTGTATTATTTTATTATTCTATGAACATGATAGTTATATATAAGCTCAATAATTCATTAGATGATATGGTTTAAAAATAAATTATAAAAAATCTTAAATTATCAGTGATTATTTTTTACTAAGATGCTTAAAATGAATATGGTGCTTAGTGTATTGTTGTACATTTTCAATGTACAGGAATTTTTCTTAACCCTTTTTTAGCCTTTTAATTCATATAGACTCCTTTGGACACCTGATATAGAAAGCATTAATTCACCACATATCAGCAATGGGTGAATTGTGTTTATATTAACTGACATAGTGGAAAATAGTGCAGGGAGTGTTCAGATTGCTTGTTATGAACAATCTGAACTGTTCCTACACTGTTTTCAAAGTCCTTCTGTGATTGGTGCGAGAAAACCCGTATCTATTGAATACAGGGTTAATATGTTATTTTTGTTGAGTTGGCATTTGTAGATAAAGAGCAAATGTAAATTCTAGTGAACTTTTAAATTCACTACAATATTTAAAGTTTAATTTTCAATAAAGTTTGTTCCTGGTAGATTTTGAAGTATATCTTTTTTCAAAACATTTACTTTAAAATCTGTCATCTTTATTTTTAATTGTTTTTATAGTTTCCTTTGCCTTACAGAAGATTTTGTTTTCTCCTTTACTTAAAAAATGTTGAATAATCTGGTATAAATATAATTGACTTGATGCGAGAGACTATAACTCCGCTCACTGACCATGTGGTTTTGTTTGTAAATACAATACAATACAATGTAGTGTTCCTTAGAGACTCTTCCTTTGTCTAAGGAAAATGGCAGATGAAAACCAATATTGGTTGCTGATTGGATTGTCGACTTGTATGATTGACAGACCGTGCCAGGTCAATTGTCCCTAATGATTGGTTAAGCAATATTGCTATTTTCTTTTTCAGCCACCACGGATGTGTTTTATACAATGACCTGTCATTTATTGCTAATTACTTAATTGATTGTAATAAATGAACAGTGATGAAAAATTAGTTGTTGTCTTCCTTCCATACCAAATGAAATGCTCAACTAATAGATCTAGAAAAATCATCAAAACAACAATTACTTTGTAATTAATCAGTAATAATTTGCAAACAAGGGGCCATAGAATTTGTTCAAATCAATGTTTAATTGTCAAACAAAAAATATTTAAATTCGGATAAGTTTTAATACATTTAAACAAATCAGTGTTTTCTCTCACACATTGAAATGGAGCTCATTTGTCCCCATAAAAATTATATTGACACTTTATAGGTAGATTGAAGAACTTATTTGATTTCAAGGTGTGAGAAAAAACCTAAATTTGAACGCCATGGAAACCCTGACTAATGAATTTAAAAGTTTTAATTTTGTGCTTTTTGATGTGAATCACAGTTTTTTCTGTTAATTTGATAATTTCACTGTTGAAATCAATGAAATCAACGAAATCATAAAATTGGCAATTTCCCTGTTTTCAATCATAGATTCAAAATTGTTTCAGTTAAATTTAAATCATCACTCATAATTTTTACGTGTGCACTGGATGCAATAATAATGATGTTAGACTGAAACCAACAATTACTCTGTATTTCTGGCTGTGTGTATCAATAATTAATGGACAATCAAATGTATATACCATATACCCTGGTATAAATGACCCCCACCCCACCCCAACAAAGGACCATTTTAAGGAAAATAAAATGACTTAACTGGAAGTTAGTCTTCAATCAAAATAAATACACCTGGATATCTTCGAAAATCTGGTTTAAACATTTTAAAGTTGAACATAATTATGTCCATTTGCATGTTTTATGGCATTTGGCACATGCTAATAAAAACGTTTGAATTTTAATTTCTTGGACCCAAATGAATGCCTAATGTCTCGCCTTAAGGGGTGTTATTTTGGGTGTATGTGGTATATATATATATATACATATATCAATGTTGATTCCAAAGGCAGGGAAAGTATCAGAAATCACACTAGATGAAATATTCTGAATAATCGTGTGAATACATATTTTGATATAAACATTCGAATTGTACATATACTGTGTAGTGTCAATATTAGCACATAACTTTACAGTTATAATGTCAATCTTTCAATTATATTGAGTTTTTAGGTGTATAAACGTCATAAATAACTACTGGTCTTGTAAATAATTTTGATGATTTATTTCTATTTACAGTATCAGCCTTGCAGAGCCCACGTATAACCTCAAACAAACCAACCACTCCACACGTGTGTTTGGTGTGCGGGAAAGGGTTTACCTACAAGAACGGGATTACAATGCACATGAGGATACACACAGGAGAGAAACCTTTTAAATGCGAAGTTTGCGGCAGACGTTTCAATGTGAAGGGGAACTTTGAGATCACATATGATTCTGCACATGAACCAGTAGGATCTTGGGATACTATATTTCATGGCCAGGACCCCGGTGGTCTGCGTTGATAGCACAGTTCAATGATCACTTACATTGGTCATGAGTTTGAATCCCGTGCCCAACCAGTAGTCTCTGGGATGATTGATAGATTGACATTGCATCTCATTGTCAGTTGTCTCTCCGCTGATTCAAGTGGGAAAGTTATCAGTTACTTGTGGAGATAGGTTTACTTGAGTACTGCTTAATCGTCCAGGATCCCAGGAAAGAGTGGTAGATTAACTGATTGTCTATAATAACCCTTGATGGCAGCATCAAAATGATGCTAAATAATTATAAAATTACAATTATAATAACTTGTGAACATTTTCATGGATTTGTATTAAATGATGGTCCAGTTGATGGATGCCAACATTGATGTATAGCTCACCAAATTCAGTCAAATTCAGTGATGTATTGTCATAGGTATATTGGTGTTTATACAATGTACACAGTCTTTGTATGGTAACCCAAGATGGTTATGGTAGTTTTCTAGTTTCAATTATTTAGTATAGAATGCTGTTGAACATCAATTCAACATACTGTTACTTCTTTGGTTAATTTGCTTGTTTTTGAAATACTCGGCCTACATAGAAAAACATGTATCTCACTTAAGACACATAAAATGTTATAATACTTCACCCACTAAGTCACATGATATACCAGGTTGACCTTTCCTACAACTTAGTCACATCATATACCAGGTTGACCTTTCCTAGAACTTAGTCACATCATATACCAGGTTGATCTTTCCTAGAGCTTAGTCACATGATATACCAGGTTGACCTTTCCTAGAACTTAGTCACACGATATACCAGGTTGATCTTTCCTAAAACTTATTCACATGATATACCAGGTTGACCTTTCCTAGAGCTTAGTCACATGATATACCAGGTTGATCTTTCTTAGAACTTAGTCACATGATATACCAGGTTGACCTTTCCTAGAACTTAGTCACATGATATACCAGGTTGATCTTTCCTAAAACTTATTCACATGATTTACCAGGTTGACCTTTCCTAGAACTTAGTCACATGATATACCAGGTTGATCTTTCCTAGAACTTAGTCACATGATATACCAGGTTGACCTTTTCTAGAACTTAGTCACATGATATACCAGGTTGACCTTTCCTAGAACTTAATCACATGAAATACCAGGTTGATCTTTCCTAGAACTTATTCACATGATATACCAGGTTGACCTTTCCTAGAACTTAGTCACACGACATACCAGGTTGATCTTTCCTAAAACTTATTCACATGGTATACCAGTTTGACCTTTCCAAGAACTTAGTCATATGATATACCAGGTTGACTTCCTTGAACTTAGTCACATGATATACCAGGTTGATCTTTCCTAGAATTTAGTCACGTGATATACCAGGTTGACCTTTCCTAGAACTAATTCATATGATATTGACACCTATTGAGCCGTTGCCATATCAAGACTTTAATGACAAAGTGTCACTGTCTAAAACAATCATATTTAAGAAATTATTATAAAACTGGAAGTGTTGTGCTAGTTTTGGAAATTGGTGTTTATGTGTGTATTTTTAAATATATTAAATTGATGTAACCTTGGACATTATCTTTCACACTGATTAAAATGAATGACATAAACATTTTGATTATAATTATATACAATAGTTATTTTCTACTTGGTGAAATGTACCTGATTGTATAATATCATTATAACCTGGCCTGGTTAGCTAAGTTAGTCTTGAGTTAGAATCCCTCGTAAGCCACAATCTCAGTGATGATTGATATAAGACATTGTCTCACATTGTAATTTGTCTCTTACCACTGACTTGAGGTGGCAAAGGTATCGGTTACTTGCAGAGATGGGTGCCCTCAAATACTGATTAATATACCTGGGCTGCTTTTCACAAAATGAACTTACTAATAAAAATTGCCTGTAAGTCAATTTGGAAATTTCTCCATTGCATGTTCAAATTTTGATCGACATTTAAAATGATTGTATTTTCAGAAAATATATCATTTTCTGCATGTTTGAGCTAACTCTGGAATAATTTGGATGAATATTAAAAACATTATGTATAATTGTCGGTTTACGTTTATAACGATTTTTGTCTTAATTTTTTTGTGAAACGCTCCCTGGATCCCAGGAGAAAGTGATTTTAATTGTCTAATTAGCCAATAAATGATTGCATAAAAATGAACACTCAATACTGAAACAAAATGAGGTATTGTTGTTTTTTTTTGCAGTCAAAGGAGGGAAATTTAATTGTCAACTATTATTTAACAAGACCAGTATTTCTCATTAACCACTAACACTATTTTGATTGTTTAGTTATATTAGTTCCCAGTTTATTACAATAATCCTTGATGGCTTACTTAGGACTGGCAAGTATATACCAGTTAATTGTCAGTTTCTAACCAGTTAAGTGCCAGAGCTTTATGTCGTTGTAATGTCAGTTGGATAACATAAACATAATTAACAATGTCAGAATCTTTGTATAATTCAATTATTAGTTTTTAATCTTGCTGTTTCCACTTTTATTTTTGTAGTTTGACTGTATATGTGTTGATAATAGCATTAAAGAAGTTATAGAAATGGTGTTTTATTTTCTCTACAGGCCAAAAACGTGATAAGTAAAAGTCAACCATTTCAACTTACTGTCTGGCTCAGTCCAAACATGTTACGTTTGAGAATTGAATAGTTGCTAAGAAATTGAGAATGACACTGATTCAACTAAGATTAAAAGTAATCGGTTAATGCAGGTCAGAGGAATTCCTCAACCAGTTAGACTGTACATCATAATATATCCACAATGTAAAGGTGATAAAAGTTATTGTCAAAAACAACATTATGTCCACTTCAAACCATGTATTAAGCCCCAGTTGAAACAAACCAAGCACTTACTAAATTGAGAATGTCTTGTTTTTAAAGGTTTGTCAAAGACTATTTTACAAGATGTATTTTAAAGACAAAGTTGGTTGTGTTGGTATTGACTGAATCTTTTCCATTGAATAAAAAATTATACTCGGTGTTCAAAATATTACTGAAGTAAACACATACAGATTGATAAGTAATATCTTCTTGTATGTTTTAGGTATAAACAAACAAGGAATCAATTATCAATCCAAACGAGGGAAGCCAGGATTCGTCCGGATTTGGAAGTCAATGTCGCTGCGACATCTGTGGAAAGTTCCTCCAATGTCGAGCTGCCTTGGACATGCACATGCGCATTCACACTGGAGAAAAACCCTTCAAATGTGATATCTGTGGGAAAAAGTTTGCTGTGAAGGGCAACATGAAGTCACATATGGTCACCCATATGCGAAATACCTTTATGCCTCAGTGAGCTTTGGTAGGTTTTTCAGTCATACAGCGTTGAGTGATTGAAACTAACATTATTGAAAGTTCTGGAAATTTTACATTTTGTTCTATGGTAAGTTTACAGTGTGATCTTAGGAATTTAGTATCGTTGGCAATAATCTTTCATTGATATGATGAGAATTTTCTACTTGAGACAATGCCCAATGAAATATCTCTTGAACTCCAAGTCTAGTTAAACAAAAAATAACATGTAGACCAACTATATAGATATTTTTTAAATTCCGAGTTTTAACCAAGGTGAGGATTACTGGAGGCATCTCAAATCATTGCTGAGTTTAAACTAAAATGTTTGACTGACATGTGATGCAGAGTCACTGGCTGCAGTTTGAGTTCTTCATAAAATTTACTGATGATTTAATTTTTGTTTTATTTGCATGATCAGTTCAATACAGAAAGATGAACTGTAATTTGGATTCAAAATACCAAAATTGCTTTTACAAAATAAACATATCATACACTATTGATTTGGGAAAATGTATTGTTGAATGTTTTAATGATAAACAGAATAAAAACTAAAATAGTTGAAAGCAGTTTGAAATGATGATGTAGTGCTGTTTACGTGGGGTACCTTTTCAAAAATGGTCAAAAAAATAATGTACGTTCATTATATAGTTCATCAGATGAGATTTTTATATTAAAAGTAAACACATGAATTGGCACTAAGGCCACTTAAAAGGGTTATATTGGCAAGTAAAACAAACACGCTGTTAATCCAGACTTTTCCTGTATGCAGTGTGCACAAAATAATGCTTATGTATTGATGTATAACCTTTATTTACTTGAAAGTAATCAAATTAACAGTAATTGAATATTGGCCAAAACTTTAATACGTTCCGTTTAATGTTTACATTGAACTCCGTAAATTCTCAAACAAAGCCTCGAAAACGAGATCGGGAACGAGTCTTCACTATGTTATCCGATGATTGATCGGAAACCTGAAAGTGGTTTGTTGAAAATGGCAAATGTAAACAAAAACAAAAACTGTGGCTTCAGATGCCCGATGTTTGTAATAAAGAGGTTATGCAATAAGACATTTTAGACGTGTATATCTCTAAGTTATAAGTGTATCTTCATGCTGGGCGTGTGTATTTAGGACAGGGAATTGACAGGTAATATGCCAATATAACCCCTTTAAGTTAATTGCTAGATTAATCATCCAAGTTTTTCTAACTAGGGGGATTTTAATTTTTTTAATTTTTTGTTGTTTAAAAAGGTTGGGTGGCATTTATATTACGGGGCATGGAAGGGATGATAATCTACCAATAAATTTATTATGGTCTAATGTATGACAACCAATATACCAGTAATATTTTTATTCAACCCAGGCATACTGCTACTGATTGTCATCATTCACATCTGAGTGGTAAATTCTAGAAAACTGAAAAAGAACCAATGGAACATGTATTGTATTTTACGACATAATGAGATATTTAATAAGATATGTTTCAATTGAAAGTTATGTTTGCCAACATGGAAAGTTTTGCTTAATTGCCCACACAATTCCAGTTCATTGGCAAGCTGGGTATTAAATCTGATAGTTGCAATACAACATATTACGAATTAAGTGCCAGGCCTGGCTCGCTCAGTTTGTAAAGCACCTGACTGTCTTTCCACAGTCTCTGTGATGATTTGCTACCAATATTGTCCTGCGACCATGAAGTCTCTCACTTCTGTATATGTGTGGAAGTAGTCAGTGACTTGTAGAGATAAGGTATTTCAAGTCCTAGTTAGCCTACTGGACGGTGGCTAGGCATGATGATTAGGTGTGCTGACTGCCATTAAAATAACTATAATACTGTGTGAAGGGGAGGAGGCCGTAGAACCCCATATAAACAAACAAACCCTTATTGGTTGAGCTTTCTAACGAATTACTAGTTAATGAGTTGTAAGTTCCATATGAAAATTGTACATTTCGGTGGGCCGTTATGAATACGTTTTAAGTAAACTCTGAAAGTTGTGCTCTCTAGCATTGCTTTCTAATGGAGTACTAGATAATCAGTTATGTATTCCATTTGAAAGTTTGCAAAATATTATAGTAGGTTACACACTACTACTAGTAAATGAGTTATATATGTTCCAAATGTGCTAAATGTTACTTGCAGAAGGAAGGAGGTTCTACTTTGATTCAATCTGAGGTCTCCTGGATATGCCATATATAACATGAAATGTGTTGAGATTTGTGTCAAACCCTACTAAAAAGAAAAAAAATGTCCCAAATGAAAGTTGTGCTCCAAATCATTTGTTATGATAAATTATAAAATCAGACATAAAAATTCCAGTTGATCATTTATGTATTGTATTTTCATCTTGAAGACACACAAAACATGAAAGTAACTTATTTACTTTAAAAACAACAATATTAGGACAGAATATATTATTATTGTATGAGATACCTGCAGAACACTGGTAACACAGGTCTATAGTTTATTCGAAATTTACAGATACTGTTAAGTTATAAGTTAAGCTTAAGTTAACTTGAATCACATATATTCTGTTTCTGTCTAACATAGACTTTTTTTCTTAGATTTAGGATGTTCTGTTATTGCTTCAACGTGATGCCAAGCCCAGTTAGCGCAGTCAGTATCAATTCAGCTGGTTGCGAGTTTGAATCACAGCCTAGCCGCTGTCTCCCTGATCACTGATATGATCATTGCGTCATACACTTGTCTTCTCTCACCGTTGTATTCAAATGAGAAAATTGTGGAGATTGGTAGTGCCCAAGTACTGGTTAACCTTTCAGGATTCCAGGAAAGTGTGGTTAGGTTAAATGATTGATTGCTACCAATTGATGGCATTAAAAAAATGCTAAATACTCAAACAATCAAAACAAACAGACCTGTGAGCCAAACCATGTATACCATTATCCAACTGAATTACTGTTATGCTGATCTTGGTCTGCAGATTTTGCCAATGTTATCATCATTTTTCAACATTTATTTTTCCTACATTTACAGGAACACTGACAGCCAAGGACAAGACTGCCAATATGCTAGCAGATATCCCGCTGCCCAAGTTCCAGTGTGCTGTAGTGTCATAGATTCTTTGCCAGCAACAATGCACTTCAGATGCATGTCCGCGTTCACACAGGAGATAAACCATTCAAATGCAACATGTGCGAAAGATGCTTCTCACAGAAAGGCAACATGAAGGCACATATGTATAGCCATTTAAAAAAACAACACTAATTTACCAGTAAAATTAATTTCAGATGCAGGTATTGTTGTAAATCTTGTGTTAATAATGAGGTTCAATTTAATTAGTAGCTGAAATAGTTTATTCAATCAGCACTGTGGTCAGTGAAACTTTCCAAATGACTGTTTTGCAGAAAACTTTAGCTTTCCTTATACCAGGTTTTTATTGGCAAATCATTGTGGTACTAGGTTTTTATTGGCTAATCATCATGATACCAGGTATTTATTGGCTAATCATCATGGTTCCAGGTTTTTTTTGGCTAATCATCATAATATCAGGTTTTTATACCAGGTTTTTATTAGCTAATCTTCATGGTACCAGGTTTTTATGGCTAACAAGGTTTTTATTGGCTTATCATCATGATACCAGGTTCATGATACCAGGTTTCAATTGGTTAATCATCATGATACCAGGTTTTAATTGGTTAATCATCATGATACCAGGTTTTTATTGGCTAATCATCATGATACCAGGTTTTAATTAGGTTTTTATTGGCCAGTCATCATTATACCAGGTTTTTATTGCCTAATCATCTTTTCATGAGGTTACAAGGTTTATTACAATTGCCATTCAAAGACTTTTGAACAGCATAAACAAAAGGGTTAGAACTGTGCAAAAAGCTTCTAATTTTATTGATACCTGTGTTTCAGAAATGCTTTAAAAGTGAAACAGAAGGCTTGTATGCCATTCCGTCCTTGTTTTTGTACCATGTCATTATTATCATTTAAGAAGTGATTATTGCTGTCTCAGAGGCCAACATTGAAGACCCTGTTGGTTACAAGCAGGTTTCTGGGTCAACATTGTTTGCATATTCTATTATTACTGCGAATATAAAGCTTAAATAAGTAGTTTAACCTGTAGAATTGTGAGATAATTACTAATTGAAGTGATGAGACTATGCTTAAAGGTTTGTCTTGATTGTTTTGTCTCTTGTTTTAATGCATCAGTCATTTGTAAATCTAGCTCCCAACAGGCCGGGAGATAGTGGACAAGAGAAGGACCTAAAGTGTCGCATTCTCTCTGCATCAACGTCCCTTAGTGTTGCTATGCACCAAAAATAGGGAGAATTATAGCTATGCAGCTTGGTGGGGAATACATGGGTTTTTTGTCCATACTTTACCGTAGAAATGAAATATCACGAGAATTGAAAGACAGAAAAAGTCAAATGCAAATAATACGTTGTCAATGCTAAAATTCAACAAATTGATCTTAGGAGTCAAAAGGCTTTTACCAGCAAACTGTCTCTTTATCTGGGTACTGCAGAGAGAAAAGTCATTCACTACTATGGGGTGAGGGAGAAGGGGTTACAAATGACTTTTGCATAATATGATCAAAAATATATATTTAAATTTTGTAGTTTTTATGACTGACTTTGTTTTATCCTTATTATTGTGTAAATATAGACAGTGTGAACTGAACTACTAATTAATTAAAACTAATTGGAAGGTTTCATTTAAATGCACATTATTTGTTCATAAATACTGGTAATTGTTTAGTAATTGTTCAGGCTACTATCACCATGTTTTCTTTGTTGTTTTTTACTGTAGCAGCTGTCATATAATTTTTGTTTAACATGTATTTTGATGTTGTACTTTATTTTGAACAAATCTCAATAAATTATCTGTTCTTTTCCATATTCTTTTGTGTTTTATTCTGTTCTATTGAGGCTATTTGAAATGCTAATCTGATATTCTCTCATAAAATCTGCATATTCAGTGCTCGTAAACTGTCATGTACATAGATAATTAATATTGTATAATACTGTATGAAATGATGCTATTATAACCAGATTTTGGCTTTCTGTACAGTGCTGGTTTGTAAATAGTTAAGTATAGTGTTAATAATAAATAGTTCAGTATAGTGTTTATAATAAATAATTCAGTATAGTGTTTATAATAAATAGTTCAGTATAGAGTTTATAATAAATAGATCAGTATAGTGTTTATAATAAAACATTCAGTATCTATGCAGGTTTTAACGTTTTTTTATTGGCTCCTCCAGAATTGTGGTATGCTTTAGCAAGCATTAAAGGTACACATGCCAAAGTTGACATCAAGCATTAAAGAGACACATGCCAGTGTTGACATCAAGCATTAAAGGGACACAAGACAATGTTGACATCAAGCATTAAAAAGGACAAAATATTAAAAATAGAGTTTCACTCATATTTACACATATCAATCACTCTCTCTACGCCCATATATGTATACGGCCATAACAAATTAATTTTAGATTTTCATCCAAATATCTTTCAAATTAGAGGTGGGGTATTAATTTTAAACAGAAGTGTTGTCTTGGGCAGAATTTAAAGAAAATCATTTAAAGTTAAAAAGGTTTTAAACTCCGTTTTGGAAAATAATGCAAAATGACGCTAAAATATGTAAAAGAATGAGGGTGGTTGGGGATGAAAATCTACGAATAATTTGTCATGCTCTAACCATATGGAAATATTTAATCTACAGATATTGTATACTGAACGGAACAGCTAACCTGCCTCTTTTGTATTTCCAATATCTTCATCAAAATATTGATTAGCGTTAATAAAATTTGTATATGACATTAAAAGACAATTATGTATTGATTTTACATGGATTAAATGTTCTTCCATATTCAAGGAAAGTTCTTTGATACTTTTTGAGAGAATGCATAAAATGTCAGGTATGTAAACTGTCAGGTTGCCAGTTAGCTGTTTCGTTCAATTATATATGAACTCAATAGTTAAAAAAGTTATTGACAATTTTAATAAAATTATTGGTGTCACACTTATTTTGAAAATACTCATTACCAGCAGTGTGTTTTATTGCAGTTTACAAAAATTTAAATTTTGATTTCACCAGTCAAAATAAATGTCCCTCCTTTTTCAAAATGCATCATCTCCAGCGGCATTTATTCACGGTAATACATAAAATCTATTTTTAATTAAGTCTCATCATGGTTAATATATAGTATACACAATACAAAACACTTTCTATACATTAAAAAATAAAAAAACGCATATTCTATAAAGAATTATAGGAGACTATATTTAAAAACATGTCAAAATATATTTGAAACCGATTTATCACATATCACATATTCACATCACATTAATGTTTATATCTTTTGCATGTTTATTGGTAAACCTAAACATACACATTTCACTGTTTAACAATACAAGTTTTAAAGACTATATTATAAAAAAAAGAGGCCAGTGCTAATCTTGACATATAGTCTAAAATGTTATTAGTATTATATATGATCACAATGTTAGGAGAAAATGAACCACAGCTCAAAGCTTGAAATATGATTAAAAAATAATAAAAGAATAAAATCGAATATCATTCTCGATCTGATCTAAAGTGACAAGTGTTTCTGATTCATTATTTGAGTCCTATCACTGTACAGTATATTCAATAGCACATAAAATAATACATAAAACCTAAATCCAGTGTCAATCTTACAATAGAATTATGTTGTATACTAGTCATAAACATGAGCATATAAATATATAACCCTTACAACTACAGACCTGGCTATAGATCAGCAAGCAACCATGTAGTGAAGATGATATGGTGCAGGCTGACTAGAGTCCAAATCAATCAAAGAACACAATATTGCCTTACTAAATATTGAACACTGTTGGCCAGGATCAACCTGCACCCAATGTAATCTGAAGATGATATGGTGCAGGTTGACTAGAGTCCAAATCAATCAAAAAACATAATATTGCCTTACTAAATATTGAACAGTGTTGGCCAGGATCAGCCTGCACCCAATGTAGTCTGAAGATGATATGGTGCAGGTTGACTAGAATCCAAATCAACCAAAGAACATAATATTGCCTTACTAAATATTGAACAGTGTAGGCCGGAATCGGATAGCATGACTGCATGCTGGTTAAAATTAAAACAATGTGCAACCTAAAAGCATAAAACTAAAGAAAATGTAACACTTTCTAGTCATAAACCAAAGGCCTTAAAAGAAATTAATAGAAAATGAGCTATATATAATATACTAACTCGCCATAATTGTTGATTATGTATACAAGAGTTTTCTAGCAGGCTCTTCATCATTAGACAGGATGAAAAGCTTATTAAAGTTCTGTATTCAATACAGCAAGGAAATGATTTGATGTATGTTAAGTGTGTTTTCAGCAAAAAGCACGCTTTTATCTCTTACAGTATGGATATTTTGTGTTTGTTATTATAAGTGGTTTTGAAAATACCCAAAACTGTGCTTTTAAAATCTGTTTATTTAAGCAAATGTTTTTCATTCAGTGTTGTATTCTTTTATTTATAGATACCTTAGGTTTATAGATCTACAATTAAATTGATGAAGAATTTGTTAGAATTAAATTTTGTAACTTTTTTTTCAGCTTTTGAAGCAACCACATCAGAATATGATGATCAGTGGCACGAGAATTCAGACGAGCGACAGAAGTCTCATGGCAGAAGTCCACGTGTTCTCAAATATGCATGCGATGTATGCGGGAAAAAGTTCTACGACAAGTCCCATTTTGTTGAACATTCGTATATTCATCAAAAACAAAAACCCTTTGTATGCACAATTTGTGGACACGGATTTACACGTGCAAGAGTGCTTAAAGTGCATATGTTTACCCAGCATAACGTGAAACAGTTTTGATTGGATATGCTATAACAGAACTTTTTGCATGACATTTAAATTTTACACTTTAACATACAGGCAAAGGGACACGTTTTTCTTTAATTTGAGTTTAGTAGATAATGTTTCGGTTTGTAAAATTTAGGTACTTTTCATGTTTTGTGTTTTTCTGAAGGTGCATGTAGATAACTTGAGTACTTATATTTGTAAAGGACTAGCTGTGAATATATAGACATTAAAATTTTATGTTATATAATTGTTTTGTTTTACCTGAGTTTTGATAAACAAAAAGTACTGAGTTCTGAAATGTGGATTGTATTACAGGGTGTTATTGGCATTGTTCTCAACAATTAAGGATTAAAGCTGGGCTTTGTTAATGTGTCAAACTATCAATATGTAGAGGGGGGTGTCACCAGATTGCTTCCTCATCAGACAGTCTCTGCGATGATTGATATACGACACTGCGTCCCATGATCATTCGTCTCTCACCGCTGATTCAAGTGGACATGTTATCAGTTACTTGCAGTTATGGGTGTGTTCAAGTACTGGTTAACCTGCCAAGAAAGAGTGAATAGATAAACAGATTGTTTGTGACCCCTCAATGGCATAAAATGACTCTAAATATTAAAACATAGATTATATCACATTGGTTTATCTTGAGACTTTATTCTTCAAGTGTTGCAGTACTAAGGTATCTTTCTTCTGGCACATGGCATGATACCCTATCAAGTTATCGGTACATTATTGTTGCTGACAAAATGTCGGCTGGGTATAGGGCCTGTTTCTCTAAACTTTTGTAGGCCTAAGATGACAGCTAAATGTGTTTTGATAACATAAAGTTTGTGTGAATGTCCTTGCAGTGCATCCTTTTCTTACACATACAGAAATCTTACACACATACAGATATCTTACACACATACAGAAATCTTACACACATACAGAAATCTTACACATACAGAAATCTTACACTTACACATACAGAAATCTTACACATACAGAAATCTTACAAATACAGAAATCTTATACATACACATACAGAAATCTGACACATACAGAAATCTTATACATACAAAAATCTTACACATACACATACAGAAATCTTACACATACACATACAGAAATCTTACACACATACAGAAATCTTACACGTACAGAAATCTTACACTTACACATACAGAAATCTTACACATACAGAAATCTTACACTTACACATACAGAAATCTTACACTTACATATACAGAAATCTTATTTATACAGAAATCTTACACATACAGAAATCTTACACTTACACATACAGAAATCTTATACATACAGAAATCTTACACATACAGAAATCTTACACACATACAGAAATCTTACACATACAGAAATCTTACATATACAGAAATCTTTACACATACAGAAATCTTACACATACAGAAATCTTACACTTACACATACAGAAATCTTACACATACAGAAATCTTATACTTACACATACAGAAATCTTACACATACGGAAATCTTACACTTACACATACAGAAATCTTATACATACAGAAATCTTACACATACAGAAATCTTACAAATCTTAAACATACAGAAATCTTACAAATCTTACACATACAGAAATCTTACACATACAGAAATCTTATACATACAGAAATCTTACACATACAGAAATCTTGTACATACATAAATCTTACACATACAGAATACAGAAAACTTACACATACAGAAATCTTATACATACAGAAAGCTAATACATACAGAAATCTTACACATACAGAAATCTTATACATACAGAAATCTTACACATACAGAATACAGAAATCTTACACATACAGAAATCTTATACATACAGAAATCTTATACATACAGAAATCTTACACATACAGAATACAGAAATCTTATACATACAGAAATCTTATACATACAGAAATCTTACACATACAGAAATCTTACACATACAGACATCTTATACATACAGAAATCTTACACATACAGAAATCTTACACATACAGATATCTTATACATACAGAAATCTTACACATACAGAAATCTTATATATACAGAAATCTTACACATACAGAAATCTTACACATACAGAATACAGAAATCTTACACATACAGAAATCTTATACATACAGAAATCTTACACATACAGAATACAGAAATCTTATACATACAGAAATCTTACACATACAGAAATCTTACACATACAGAAACCTTACACATACAGAATACAGAAATCTTACACATACAGAAATCTTATACATACAGAAATCTTACACATACAGAATACAGAAATCTTATACATACAGAAATCTTATACATACAGAAATCTTACACATACAGAAATCTTACACATACAGAAATCTTACACATACAGAAATCTTATACATACAGAAATCTTACGCATACAGAAATCTTATACATACAGAAGTAAATGTGATAATGTTGGGCAAGTGCCAATTGAGTAAATTTTGTAGTGTTTGTATTTACTTCAGATATTATGCTAAAACATATCGTAAACTTACCAATGTTAGCAAAATAGGCCCCTTGCTGTTGTCTAAATTCTGATTGACATGTGGGGAAGCTGTTATTATTATTTTAACATGACTCAGCTGGGGGTTGAAGCCATCTTGCTTGCTCACTAGACCGCTGATGTAGTTACAAACATAAAAACATATCAAATTCTGTTTCAGGGTCTGTAGGAAAACTGGCTTTACAAAATGCATAGTTTTACTGTCTCCTTTCAATAAAGTATTTACAGTAGCTTGCTTATATTTTATATAAACTATTAATACTGGTATCTGCTTCAGCAGAATATTTCTCTTCTGCTGACTGCCGTTTAACACGTCACTTTAGAAATAAGCTTTTTCACTGAATTTTTTTACACAGAACATGTGTTGTAACCATGAGTGCAACATTTTTTCACGTGCAATTCATGATAAGCTGAGAGCAGGCGAATGCAGTGTTTCACAATATTCGTGAGTTGCGGACAAACTATCCTAATTAAATTATGGCAATGGTTACACAGTTGATAATTCAACATGAATATATAATTTTTGATGAAATTGGACACGCAGTGCAACAGATATTTAGAAAACAAAACTATATGGTTTCTTTTGGAGTCGAGGTGGGGGGGGGGGGGGGGGGGGGGGGGTGAGGGGAAACACCATAAATGACATGAGAATATCATTATTTTTCAAATAGATATACCCGGTAAAGCATTATCAGATAAATAAATCCAAGTGGTTTGGTAAATCCATTCCATCAAAATGTGACAAAAACATTGTTTTTATAGGAGCGGTAAACGAAAATCTGATGGACGACCTTCGGACATACCTTGAATATAAGCCGAATTAGGAAAACCCTTTTTGAGATATACAATTCTGGCATGTTTAAATAGATATCCTTATTGCAAAATGGGGTCAGTGAGTATATTTTAGGCAAGTTATATTGAAAACATAATTTTTATATAAGCTTTTATATGTTGAAAATGGTTTTAAACATTTGACAACCCTGTTTGTGTACGGATTTGATTTCATTTGTTTGATACGTGTTGGATTTGAGACTAAAAATTTATTGTGAGTTTATTAATAGCATTGTATGTTTAAACCCGATATTTTTTTTTCTCATGAAACTTTAATATTTTTGGAAAAAAATTTTTTTATGTAATTGAGCTGAGCTGATATCTCAATAATTGTTTGTGTTACATGTTTGCTGCTTTTGTCATCCACCATTTTCCAAATATACATGTTATTCTCTTAAATTGCTTGACCATTGGAACAGTTTATTTATGTTTGGTATTTGCTACAGTTGGTAGGTGATACTGACATGAACTTTTGTTATATAATGGACTGTTCTAACCTTGTTTGTAAGAAGGCAGGGTCCTCCATGGCTGCGTGATCTAAGGCGCTGTCTCAAGACTACTACCTCCCACCACTAAGGTTGTAGGTTCAAGTTTCGCTCACTCCAAAAACTTTATGTAAGATTCTACTCTGTAGTATGGTGCTTCTACTCAGATTCATTCTGAGGTCTTCCATTCACCAATAAAACTGGATATGCCATATATAACCTGAAATGTGTAGTAAATGGCATTGAACATCCCCATTAAAAAAAACAAAAATTAGGTGTGTAGAAATTACTAACTGAGCCAACAATATACTTAACCTGATAGCTAAATGGAAGTTTGTAATAAACTGTTCTAGCCATTTTATTAGAATTTAAAAGATGTGTTGATTTTACTTTGCTTAAACAATGTGCGACCGGTATACGCTGTTCAAACTGCATTGTACCCACATGCAGATTTGGGTCAACGTTATTTTGAACAATAGGCTAATTATTTAATCATGTTTTGTAATTTCAGGATATAAAAGCTTTAGTTAATTAATAAACCCTGGTGAATGTTTTATCTCCTCTAAATATGGGATTGTTTTTTTTAGTAGTTAAAGGTTATGCAAGAAATGCATTTTTGTGTAGGCTCTAACAAACTTAACGAAAGGCACTTATCTATTCTATGTATCCTTTCAAGCTAAAATGTAATTGTGTAGGTTTACATCACATTACTATGGCTGATAATTTGAAGGAAGAAACCCAAGTAATCAGTATAAAAGTGTAATGCGTTACCTGCCAAATAAACTACAGTTTTGTTTTTAATTATCAATTTGTTTTAGCTTGTTTGCAATGTAATGGCAGAGCATAAATGAACTGCTCTCAAGCCAGTTTCCTAGATTGACTGATTGATCGACAATTAAGTGTCATTTTTATGCCATTGAGGGCTAACAGATGATCAGTTAACCTATCCACTGCTTCCTTGGATCCTGAAAGGTTATCAAGTACTCGAGCACACTCCATTTCCATAAGTAACTGATTACTGTCCCACCTGAATCAATGGTGAAAGACGAATGATAATGAGAAACGTCATATATCAATCATCACTGATACAGTTGCCGGGTGTGGATTTGAACCCAATTTCCTAGATAGTGTGTTGTTTATGGGAGGTTGGCCATCCAGGATATTACCAGTAGCATGAGAAGCCACCATCTTATCCACTGCACTACCGTTCCACTTAAGCTTAGGTTTATTCGGGCATCTTTTCATTGTGTTAAATCATAGTGGCATTTAGAGTCTCTTGGTCATATTCAGTAAAGTCAACATGTCTTGTAAATAGCAGCCAAACAAGGGAAGGAGAGAATACAAGTTAATTTGCCCTGAAAGCATACACATGGGAAATAGTAAATGTGGCTTCAAGACATGTAATTTGTTCAATGGAGTTGTATTGGAAATAGACCTAAATAAGTTGATAGCTGGCTACAGTCTTTAAACTGTTAGTTTGCATAATATAAGTGTTGAACAATACAAAATAATGCTTCATTTCATAGCATTTTATGTTGGTATAAATATCTATTTATATTTTAATTTCAGTGGTGTCTGCATCTGAAAATCGTGCACTCTTTCCTCCTTACGCGTCAACCTTCGGGGGACATGACTCTTCACCTTCTGTGTCAGACAGTGCATTGTCATATGAGAAGAAGTTAAGCTGCGACTTGTGTGGAAAGTTGTTCCGGTTCAAGTCCCTTCTGGACCAGCATTATGTTGTACATACAGGAGAGAAAGCGTTCAAGTGCAAATTCTGTGATAAGGCCTTCTCGAGGAATTCGGGCCTTAAAGGCCACATTTTTACGGTGCATGCTGCAGAATTACACGGAGTTTCTATAAAGATGAAGTGATTTGGGAGAAATGTTGACATTGTTTTTTTGTATCTTGTTACAGAAGTTAATAACCAAACATTTAAAGTTAATACTAGAACATCTTGGAATGCAGTTCAACCCACTTCTCATGGCTGACTCAACTGATGCAAAATATTAAAAATCTATCCCTTTCAATTTACAAAAAAGGTGTGTTTTAAAAGTCTGATTAAAACTCTGACATATCATGTTTATAGCCACACAGTGAAGAGATTGCCCTGCATAGGGACATGGGACCAATTTGTTCACCTTAACAGAAATTATCTTGGTAAAAAGTTCACCTTAACAGAGATTATCTTAGTAAAAAGTTCGCTTTTCACAGAGATTATCACGGTAAAAAGTTCACCTTAACAGAGATTATCATGGTTAAAGGTTCACCAAACAGAGATTATCTTGGTTAAAAGTTTGCTTTATCATGTAGCCTATATCTGGTTTGTCTTGTACTAACTAGTATAATATATATTTCGAAATCTCTATCTGGTTTGTATTGTTGTATTGCAGTCTCTCTCTAGTTTGTATTTAAGTTTATCTGATTTGTTTTGTATATTATTGGTAAGTAAGTAAGTAAACAAGAAAATTCTTTATTTATATAGGGTGACCCTATTGACAAAGAAAATATGCCATGAGGTCCTCTTAAAGGGAGTATATCATGAAAAACGGTATAAATGTCTTATAAATGGTTTTTAAAAAAAAAAAAAAATTGTTATAAAGCATCTCATCATTAATAAACCAAAATCCCGAGTTGCCATTTTAAGTGAGAAATCTATTTTAATCTTACCTAGCCAAAGTTAGAAAATCCTTATTTGGCTTGTTTAAATAGATACCCTTCTGACAATACAGGGTCAGTGAGTATGAAACCCACGGGGAAAATATTTTTACCCAATTTTAAAAGTATAAAAAATTCTGATAAATTCCCTTTAAAACAATTACATCATGTTTGACAAAGTACATCATATTAAATAAAATGATTTCGTGATAAAAGTACAAAAATATGTATGTAAAACATCAAAAACAAACTGATAAAACACAAACAAACTAAAATAATAATAATAAACGTTAGATGTTATTTGCATTAATGGCAATTTATTTAAATTCTAATTTTGCATGGCATTCCATATTTTTGCTGCAGAATATGCCAAACTTCCCTTAGACATTTCATTTCAGGTTTTATTAATACAAATGTTTTGCCCTGTATTAACTAACAGTTTTGTCTTGAATCCTCTCTGGTATATTTTACAGTCTACCTGATATCTTGTAATTCCTGGTAAATATTGTGTAGTCTCTTGTCTGGTTTGCCTTGAATACAGTATGGGGATTGTCTTGTAGCCTCATTGGTTTGTCTTGAATAATTGATCTAGTTTGTCCTCTAGTATCTGGTAAATATCTTGTATTATTCCATACCTGTAAATGGAGAGCCAATCACCTACTCCAGATGTAACCACAATACTGTACAATACATGTATGTATATGTTTATTGGATCCAATAAAATATTCTGTATTGTACAGTTCAAAATTGAAGAAACGAATAAAATAAAACAAAATAAATTTTAGGTGATAAAAACAATGTTGTTGTTGTATTGTGTTTAGCGTTGTTTTCAACAATTTTTCAGTCATATCGCGACGGTGTCTACTTAAGACAGTATTCTAAACGCTGTCACACTGGAGTATCATGCTGCAGACACATGGTATGATACCCCAGTCACATTATACTGACTCCAGGCCGACCAGACCTAGAACTCTCCTCTAAATGCTGAGCGTCAAGCAAGGAAGCTTCTAGTACCATTTTTAAAGTCTTTGGTATGACCCGGCTGGGGATTGAACCCACGACCTTCCGCATGCAAGGCGGACGCTGTACCACTAGACCACTCCGCAGTCTGATAAAAACAAACAACCAGCAAAATGTTCCACATGACGATTGAGACGTTGAGATAATTACGAATAGCTGTCACTGCAACTTCCTTTGTCTAAACCCAAAGCTTATTTAAAAGGAACTTGATTTTTCTTTACCCTTTAGATACTTTCATTTAATTTAGGATATAAAATAAAAAGACAATTCTACAGTATGTTGTACAAGTATGTATTGTGGTGAAAATCATATTTAACTTGGCATCTCCAATATGGTTTTCACCACGATGCGCACTCATACAGTATATTCCCAAATTGTACAAAACTCTGTAAAATAAGCTTATAATCTATGTTAGGTTATGTAAGTTTTATCCTACAGATGTTGCTTATGTAAGTTTATAGTGTTTTATTCACAAGTCATGTACAAATGCTTCACACACTATAACAATTATACTTATTAGGGTTAAGGCCAAAATAAATTAATTGCTAGATTATCATCTAAATTTTTCTTAAAAATTGGGAGGGCAGATGGATTTTATTTTTTATTTTCATTTCTATTATTTAATTTTTTTTATTTTTTTTTTTTTTTTTTTTTTTTTTATTTTTTTTTTTTTTTTTGGTTTTTTTTTTATGAAAATAAAAAGGGTTGGGGCGGCATGACAATTTAAGGGGCGGGTAGGAATGATAATCTAGCAATTAATTTATTAGGGTTTAAGGGTTCGCAAGGCATACACATTTAACTATTATGATATTATTGGATTACATTCTTAAAGTCTTCATATATTGAGATGAACCTGTTTATGTAGGTCCTTTCAATAAAAAATGCTCAGGATTGCTTTTTCTTATCAATGAAGTCAATGTTACTAAATATAGAATGTTATTTAATGTATTTGATGCTGTCGCCCTATATGGATGTTGCCATTGTCTGCTGGCTTGCTGGTCCAATTGTTGTTATATTGTAAATCTAATAAGTTTTGCTGTGATATTTCATTTGCCACTTATAGTTATTGATATATCATTGATGAATGATATTGTGTGAAAAGAAGTTCATTACACTCCGAAATGCCATGATTTTATTTTAGGTCATGTGAACAGTAATGAATTGTTTTCGCCAACCTCTCACTGCAAAAAAAATAAGTGTTCTAATTTTAACTAAAACACTTTAACTTCACATCAAAGAAATATAAATATTATGTAGAAAGATGAATAAATGACTTATCTGTTGGTGGCAGGAATTTTTTATTACTGCTATTATAAGTGTGAACATAAAATATTTTCATTTCTTTGAATTTGAAAAAGAAATGTTTATTACCCATAATTACAAAGAAATGTCTCAAAATTTGAAAATGCCAAATACATTTTGACAGAATGCAGTTACTTATTTCTGGTATATGTCTCTGCTTCATTTTTTTTAGTTTTCTTCTATATATTAAATGTGTGTATATGCTCCTAACCTGAATAAAACGCTTTTTATTGAATTAAAAGTGATTTTTGCTCAATAGCTTTTATTTCCTTTATGACTTTCCAAACTAGTAATTTTTATATTCAGTTTGCTTTGTTTCTGACATATATTAACTGCTTTTCACTCTTCGTTAGATTATAAAATGTCATTGATTCCAAACCAACTTCTGTTTTTATAGTCTAGGCAACCTTCAACAGTGGCATCCACGGTCCCTTCAACACATTTCTAGGTTATGTAACAAAATTCAATCCTATGACATGTTGGCAATATGGCAATATTATAATAAATATTCATACTAATGAATGCTATGTAAGTAACTGATAGTGGTGTGGTGTGTGTATGTTGGCTTCAGTTGTGGTGGTTATCTATATGATATTATCACTGCATGTGTTATTAAACCATTACATCTGATAAAAGCATCATTTCCCTCTCTCTTTTTACAGACTTTGCAGCAGCAGCAGCAGCAGCAGCAGCAGCAGCAGAACTTTATGCATGGGGTCATTAAACACTCGCCAGCTTACATACCCAACTTCACTATCTCTGACATCACATACTCAAGGTCCTGTAACCTGCTGCCAATCTTCATTACTGCAATGAGTGTGGGAAGTTGTTTCCATGCAAAGCTGCTCTGGACATGCACTTAAGAACACATACGGGAGAGAAGCCTTATGTCTGTGAAATATGCCAGAAGTCCTTCTCTGTGAAAGGAAACTTAAAACGACATACGACAATTGTACATAACATTACAGAAAAGGATGTTATCGCAAAAATGTTTGATTACTATTAACTTAAAATATGTGTGCATTTATATCACTAATTTGATGGCAATTACTTGTGCGTGCAATTTATGACATTTTGTGTGTATATTCGTTTTTTGTGGATAAAAATGGTTGTTCAGCTGTTTGTACACATGTACAGGTACCTAAAAAGTAATGTATCTGCTACTGATGCATTAAGCCATGATAAACATACCAAACGCATATATTTCATGATTGTGAAACTATTTTACAATAAACAACTTTGTTAATACATTGATCAGTACAAATTTGAAATACAGCATAAAAAATCATTAAATCTGACACTTTTGCAATTTACTCTCAGTAAATTAAAACTCATTTATTGGTATTAGACCTATTTTTATTCGACTGCCAGTTAAAATGTATTCTAGTGGTATTCACAGATTTTGGTAGCCCCAATCATAATTTTTTATATTGATACTTGGGTATGCATTGTTGTGTGACACTGGTATTACTTGTAGTGAACATTTATGTGGCATAAACAGATAATAAAAACTATTGTTAGAGAAAGACTGAATAGAACCATTGTCATTCAGCCAGTAACTTACAAACTGTCTACTCACAAAATGTTTTTTGATCGAGCGTTTGAATCCCTGACCTCAGCAGTGAGTGCTTAGTGGTTGTAGTAAATCACTTAGCCATACAGGACCCACTTCTAGTGAAAATAAAGCAAACATAATGCAATTCAATGACTCAATCTCCTGCCACTATTTTCATTTTGTAAAACATATCAATTGGTACATTTTCTATAAAGCAATGTGTATGCCAAATATGCTGTCGGAAATGGTTGAATATGAACCTTTCCATTTTTTGTTCACAATTTGCACTTCAGAACAATGTTGTTTTTTTCTACAAAGATGCTCTCAGCTGTTATGTAGATGTTCTATCAATGTATTCTAACAGTAAAAACTTGTTTCTGAAAAGATATTTTGGCAAGGTTATCATTTATATAATGAACTCAATAAACTTGAATTCAGTTTCAAATGAGCAATCGGGGACGATGGGCATCATGCAACATTTGTGTTCATTCATTTGAGGTCAGATTAGTTCAGTCTGTCAGTCTGATGTGCATCTGAATATCAATATAGGGGTCCTTTAGTTTGAATCCCCACCCGATCACAGCCTCTGTGATGATTGACATATGACATTGCATCTCATTGTCATTTCAGTCTCTCACCGAGTCAAGTGGGTAAATTATCAGTTACTTTTGGAGGTTGGTTTGCTCAGAGACTGTGTCCTGGCAGGGATTCAAACTCATGACCACTGGATTTGTAGTCAGATATGCTACCTGCTGAGCTAACCGGGCCCAGCTCAACTTGTTGGATTTTCATATAAGTTTACTGCAATATTGAACTTTTTTCCAAAAGTAAATTATACCTAATACCGCGAGTCTAAAAATATTTCAACCATGTAAAGAATGGCATCAATACTAAACAGTAATAAGGTTACTTAAGTGTGCTGAGTAAAAAAACAGTTGCCGATACGAAATGCAAAAACATGCCGAACGCTAACGGAAATCGGAGCTTTGCAGCATGTCTTCCCAGATTGTTGATATACAGACATTCGGGTATATCGCGGTATTAGGTATATAAGGGATATATTCATTTGTAAAAAAGGATCAATAGAAAAGCTTTGTTTTTTTTGTTTTAAAGTAAAAATTTAATTAGAATAAAACTGAAATAACTAGATATATTTGTTTTCAAGATGTATAATCAGAATTGATTTGAAAGGGGATTTAACTTTATTTTCAACATATGATAGGTTATATATTGCAATCATATCCAGTTTTGTTGGTGGAAGCAGACCTAAGAAAAAGTCTGAGTAGAACTGCCATCCTTTCGCAAGTATCTGGTAAACTTTACTCGCTATAAATATTTTGGACAGAGCAGGAGACAAACCAATGATCTCAACAATGAGATTTTAGTGATCTTTGAATGACAGTATCAAACTTGAGACCCTTCAGTATTGATTGGTTTCTCTTTGATATCCTCAACTGAGTGCAGCGAAGAAGACTAGCTGTCAGATTTCCCGTCTCTAGATGTGCCACAGAATTCCATTGTATTCCATGGAAATCCATGGAAAAATATGCCATGGAGTGTTGGAACTTCCTATTTACATTATATAAACAATTCCAGATATTGAAAACATTGGAATACCATGTAGATCCACAGTTTTCCATGGAATTTTGCAGTTTTCCATGGAAAGCCATGGCTTTCCATTGTCCATATTTTAACATTCAATTGGATTTCCATCCTAGATTTTCATTGATTTCCATGGATATCCATAGAAAATGCTTAATGACCATGGCATATCTAGAGATGGGTACTGTTTTTTTTGTTCTTGTAAATGTTTTGATCACCATATCCATACAAGAGCTCAAATAGTACTTGTATGAATTTAAACAATTTTATGTTCAAAATATAAAATGACTCGTTAAATATGCATACTTCATTAAAGTAAGGAATTAGATACCACGGTATTGAAAACAGCCTCATTCCGTAATGCAGAACTGATTTACTGTACTTCTTGTTTGGAAAAAAGTGACAGTTACGGTACGACGACAGGCTTATTGCATGTTATTTCCTTTATTGACTGGAGATGTTTGATGAAATACATAGCACAGCAGTCCAAGATGATCTATACAAAATAATCACAAAACAACAAGTTCCTTAACAGTACCTTTTATACACAACATTTGATGCAACTCTTTATTAATAGACATACTTAACTCTTATGTATGACAAGTGGTTTAGGGCAAAGGTGGCCCATTTGTTTAATAAACAGACATTCTTAACTTTTATGTATGACAAGTGGTTTGGGGCAAAGGTGGCCCACTTGTTTAATTAACAGTGAGGTTTTAAAGAAAACATGATAACTGAACTCACATAACAATGAACTATATCAGAATTTGCATATTTGAACTTACATAACAATGAACCATATCGGAATTCACATAACAATGAACCATATCAGAACTCACATAACAATGAACCATATCGGAACTCATGTAACAATGAACCATATTGGAACTCATGTAACAATGAACCATATTGGAACTTGCATAACAATGAACCATATCAGAACTTGCATAACAATGACCCATATCAGAACTTGCATAACAATGACCCATATCAGAACTCGCATAACAATGACCAATATCGGAACTCGCATAACAATGACCCATATCGGAACTCACATAACAATGAACCATATCGGAACTTGCTTAACAATGAACCATATCGGAACTCGCATAACAATGAACCATATCGGAATTGCGTAACAGTGAACCATATCGAAACTCGCGTAACAATGAACCATATCGGAACTCACGTAACAATGAACCATATCGGAACTCACATAACAATGAACCATATCGGAACTCACGTAACAATGAACCATATCGAAATTCACGTAACAATGAACCATATCCGAACTCACGTAACAATGAACCATATCGGAACAATGAACCATATCAGAATCGCATAACAATGAACCATAGTGGAACTCACATTACAATGAACCATATCGGAACTCACATAAAATTAACCATATCGGAACTCGCATAACAATGAACCATATCGGAACTCGCATAACAATGAACCATATCGGAACTCGCATAACAATGAACCATATCGGAACTCGTATTACAATTAACCATATCGGAACTCGCTTAACAATGAATCGGAACTCGCATAACAATGAACCGTATCAGAACTTGCATTACAATGAACCGTATCGGAACTCGCATAACAATGAACCGTTTCGGAACTCTCATAACAATGAACCGTATCGGAACTCACATAACAATGAACCGTATCGGAACTCACATTACAATGAACTGTATCGGAACTTACATAACAATAAAGCGACTATCAATAATACTAGATTCTTAAAGTTAGGGGCGGGCGGGGATGGTTATGTAGCAATTCATTTATTATTGCCAAACATATTTCTGAACTCTGATTGAGATGTTATGAACTTTACATATTCACACAAAAAAATGTTGAGTGGTTTATTTCCAAGAGAAATGAATATTTGTAGTTTAAAGGTTTGAGCATGCGTTGTTAGTATTGTTGTAGCTTTTATATACAATTAGAATGCCACAGATTTATTTTGTCAATATGCGATGTTATTAATGTTGTTATGTTGATACATACATGTGCTACATTATCATTAGAATTACTGTAAAACACTTTTTATTAGAGAGAACTTTATGTTTGCTATTCGCGAGTTTCAACCCTTGCGAATTCAAAGATTTCCTTAAAGTTGAAATCACGTTCACTGTCCAAATGTTTACAAGTGTCGGAATAAAAAATGCTTTTTATGCGGTTTCACTTTTCTAACATTGCAAATTTTACATTTCGTGAATATATGAAATAGGACAATTCAGAACAAATTCGCAAAAAAGATTGCATGCAAATTTAAATGTTTTACAGTATTATATTGGTTCGTATGTTTGCATGCTTAAAGTCCTTAATTTGCTATGTCTTCGATTGTATGGTTTGCAATCACTGTAGAACCAAGTAAGCATTTGAATAGATTTCATCCAGTCGGAGTTATACATTTTGTTGTTTCTTCCTCAAAATCTTTTAACATTCTTTGTAAATAACTATGCAGTTGCAAAGACAAAATTATGAAAAAGACACAGACAGTAAGTTAGCAATGTATTTAGCATTCAGTACAGTAATTGTTGTATAACTGTATTTTATATAATATTAATTCTCACAAAAATATAACCTTTCAAAATTCGTTCTGTTTCAGATTTCGAGATGCAATCATTCTCAGGAAACATGACATCCAAAGTGCATTATCCATCTCCACATGATCGTCAAATATTATCACCGAATTCTTCACAATTTCATCTCCAATCTAAAAGTATCGTGATGTCGCCATCTGGTCTCGCATCACCTCAGATGATGGGTAGGAGACCGTGCAAATTGTGCGGTAAAACGTTTGCTTCAAACTCAGCGCTGGATACACATATGCGCAGTCACACCGGGGAGAAACCTTTTGAATGTCCAATATGCAAGAGGAAGTTTTCTGTTAAGTGTAGCTTCCAGCGACATCAATCTATGCACATGAACATTGATTTATAGAATAGTTAAATATTGTCTCTATAATAATGTCATTTGTATTCATCAGTTATGTTTCCAAGAAATATATGTAGCAGGTTTATCAACAGAGAAACACTATAGACACACACAAACACTTTGAATCAGAGATATAAGTGTGATTAAGTCACTGCTAGGGGTGCTATAGTGTGACAATATTCAGAAATGAATGAACCATATTGTTTATTTTTGTGACATTGTAATGTTCAACAATTTAGATATTCGGTAGGTGTAAAAACTGTATTGATTGAATCCTTAATTAATTTAGTTTAAACTTATATATTTTACTTCTTTTGTGAAACAAGTTCTTACAACTTAACAAATCATGCTCGAAGCCCTTTTGGGTAGAACCAGTACTAAGCATATGCGGAAAAGTGTCTTGCTCAAGGACACCATACATAGCTGTGAAGGAGAATCAAACCCGCGACCCCTGCGATTATGGGTTCGATGGTCTACCACTGGACCACGCGCTCCACACAATCCTTAATTCTATTGAAAAAAGGAGGAATAGCAGGAAGCACATGTGGCAGTTTTATAATTTTAAATATATCAAATTTTAATATTTTCTATTTTGTACCGTTTTGAAACTGATTATTTAGTAAAAGTCTAAATGAATGCAAGTTCAACTGTAAGGATAGGCGGAGCAGCAGTATGGTGGATAGAGTATTAGCAGCTCACGTCAGATCCTGAGCTCGATCCGATGCCTGTCAAGAACAACATTCAGTACTGGTTTTACCTAGGAACCGGATTCGTTCTTGTAATGAAGCTAATATAAATTAATATAAACGTTTCTAACGCTAAGGATAAAACCTACCAAAATATGGAAATGTATCAAATATTTATCACTGATTGGCTGATAAATTTTGATGACAACATTAATGTCGAAAATATGGATGTATCCATATGATTTTGTTTATTGTATAAATGGTGTAATGATTATGCGCGCTGTATATATAAGAAATAAAATATTATGCTCTACCCTGTTGAATCTTTTTAGAGTAATTCATGGACCAGTGATTTGTTTTAATTACCAATTAGTAATTTAACGCAATACGATTAATACTTGAAAATGTTTCGTCCCTTTTTGAAGCATTGCTTTGTGTCAGACCTACGAATATACCAATTAAAAACGGATCATTTTAAGAGAGTTCATTAAGGTCATGTACACCTTGTTATAATTATATCATAATTTATGGAAAGTGTGCCTTTGTCAAAATATCAAGCATTGTTACCTACATAGGTATATACTTAAGGATCCCAATGAAAGACGACAGTAAATCCTGGTCACGTGACATACGCAGCATTATGCCTTTGGCATAAAGCCCGGCTAAAAATATTTACAGCTTCAAAATAATAGCTACTTTGACGGACGAAAATAAGTATTTTAATTATTTTTTTATGATGGATCTAGTCAGAAAAATGCTACCACTATTTAATGTTTAGTAATGGTATTAAAAAGAAAACAAAACATTTACCTTGTATAACGAATGAAACTTTAACGATGCGATTATCGTCAATTTAAAAAAATATATTTATGAATTAATTGTGTGAAACATAAGCGAGGGATTTTCAGTGGCCGTCTCAAGATCACTGAACTTTCAAAACTGAGGTCAAGTTGAGTCGCGCTCGGTCACATAACCGTTTATGTGAGAACGTTTGCCATGCAGTTACTTGCGGAAGGACTGTGGTTCTACTCTGATTGATTCTAATGTTTTCCTAAACCAGTAAGACTGGATATGCCATATATAACAAATTGTGTTGAAAACGATGTTAAAACTGCCTATTGAAATGGTGGTGGTGGTGGTGGTGAGTATGAATGGCAAACGAAGCCTGCTAGTATAATAGTGAGGACATAAATCCTGTAATACGTGAGATATATGATATAATTGCTCTAAATGATAATACAACAAATAGCTTTTACTACTTGGCGGAAGGACTAAAAGCATAGAATCCCACACACGCATGCGCGCACGCACATACAGAATCGTAGAGTGTATTCCCCAACCAAACACAGATATATTAAGAGCAGCAGTGATGATATAAGATTTAAAAACTACACACAGAGCTCTGAAACGTTGCTCTATGCTCAGCTCAAGAACACAGACTCCGCTCGTAACATAATAAATGTAAAAACCCTGTAACTTTCTTCCCCAAATCAATATTAACACTTTCAAATTTGAGACCGATTCAAGTATGTTTCGTTTTTATATAAATCGTGGAAATTGTGAAAACCTGCAAAACAATACTGTTGATTCATGATGCATTGTGTCAACGTATGTCAGCTGATTTTATTTTCCATTCTTTTGTAACATTCCATATACGTTACACATTATATGCATATGTTTATAAAGTGATGCTTTGGACTGAAGTTTTCCATTGATAACAGAAATTTGATAACACGTTTACTTTTATCAGGGCAATGTACTAGTCACACATTCAGGTACAATGCAAAGTTTTTCTTGAGACTTAGCATAGAGTTATGGAGGACTTGGACTATTAATGTTCAAATGTTAAGTAAGAAGAATGTTAGTGCAGTTGATCGCTGATGCTAAACGTTACGGTTTCGGTCCAAAGTCCATTTGCCGAACTACATAATATGTGCTATAAATTGTTGTTAAAACACTGCTTGACCATACGTACATATAGTTTCATCTTTATATTTTTTTTCAGAATTGGTAATTCCGAAGACCGAATATCCATCAACGATTGTGAATCCATTAAATCGTTCTGAAGAGGTCATTAATAGTTCAGATTTTGACTGTGGGGTTTGTGGAAAGACGTACACGACGAAACAACTGTTAAAAAGACATCAGAAAAAGCATAATAGTAAATCTACGTTTGAATGTTCGAGATGCACGCAGTATTTTCTGACTAAAAATACGCTTACTGAACATTTGGAATGTAAGCATTCCAAAAAACACCTGTGTGCGATATGCGGAAAAGCGTTCATGACGAAAGGCAACATGGCCGTGCACAGTGAAAGAATGCATGCTGAAAATGCTGATGCAAGGCACAAATTAATTTGTCCATTTGGCACCTGTAAGAAATGTTTTTTTCAGAAAGAAAAATATCAAGACCACGTAAACGTGCATACCAATATTAAACCACACTCGTGTTTGAAATGCAACCGCGTGTTCCATGGGAGATATCAGAAAGCAGAACACGAGCGTGTGTGTAGTGGACTTGTTGAATATAAATGTGATGTTTGTGATAAATTCTTCACCGATAAATCTTCCCTGAAACGCCACAATGATTCCCAACACGATGGTAGACAGTACACGTGCTCATGTGGTAAAAAGTTTGCTTATAATAGCTCTCTCTTTAAACACAAGAAAGCTAAGAAACACTGATTTTCTAGGTATATCGATATCGGCGAAATTATTAATATTTAAGGTAAACGTTAAAAGGGAATATATCAGGATTTGTAAAAAAAAAATAAAATTGACTTAAAACATTTTTTTTCTAATAAAACATGCCTATATATACTTACTGATCTCGTATTGCCAAAAGGATATTTAAACATGTCAAAATAATATATTAAAAAAGGGATTTTCTAACTTGGGCTACGCGCCTATGTTACACTGATTTTATAACATATTTTATGACGTATTTAATGAGTCACGTGATTTCGTTTTGATCCGTTATATACAGGGGCGGATCCTGGATTTCAGTTTAGAGCGCAACACAATATCTGAACGGGCACACATGTATAGTGAATTTTAATCAAATATGGGAGTTTAAGGTGGGTAGTGGGTAGAGGCGTAAGCCGTTTTCAGCTCCACTGGCCAAAGGCCAGAAGTGATTATGCAATGGCGCGTTGTCCGTCGTCTGTCGTCTGTTAGCAGCACTTTCTCTGAAACCACAATGCCAATTAAACTGAAACTTCACATGAATGTTTCTATTGCAAAGGAGACTACACAGAATATTTATTTTTTCGATCTGAAATTCAAGATGGCTGCCGTTACTAAAATAGTCCAAAACTTAAAACATCTTCTTCTCATGAACGACTCAACAGATTTTCAAAATGTTTATGTAGTAATGATGACCAACTATAGTTTTGTTAGATTTGTTCAAATGGTGTCCCTAGGGTTAAAAATGACCCCGCCCGAAATATCTGCTGAACCAACTGGCCAATCGGCGAAATCATATGTCACTGCTATGTAACGGTTCCAAGACTGTTTCCACGGTCTAATTTGAGTCGACATTTAAATAAATATGACAAGATGAACGTGTTGTTAAAAAGAAACAATGTTATCAAAAAAGAGCATACACGTGTTCATGTAAGAAAAGATGTACTCTTAAAATATATTATAATTTTCTTGCAGCTGCCACGTTATATCTTTGTGATTTTTGTTATGCGTAATATATGTAACGTATCATTAATTTTGATATGTCAGTGTCTTATAACACACAGTGGAATAATCCACAATAATATGTGATTAAAAATACATCCTTGTTTGTTACCTTTTTCACTTGCCATCTTATATGAATACTACACAGAGTTCTCCGTGACTGATTGGTCTACGGTGATGTCTTCTACCCATTAACCTTTCACCCGCTGATGTGGGTAAGAGCCTAGCTTGGTTCAAAAACATTATGTGAGAAAGTTTGCCTGTCACTTGCACCAGGAAGGTTCTATTCAGATTCGTTCTTACGTCTACCTCCACCATTAAAACTAGATAGGCCATATAGGTAATCATCGGTAAAACTTTTCTGTCCACCAAGACAGCCATTTTTGTTTACCCATCCATTTTGGAAGCCGATAGCGTATTTTGTTAAAAGTCATGCACACTTTATTTTGGATTTAAACAATCTTCAATAGTTAACTTTTCAGGGTATAACATTACATACTTTGAAAATCATTCCCGAAACCAGGTCTTAAATCCCAATGGAAAAGCAGGGAATACCATGCACGTCCATAATGCAAAAACACACAAGGGAGATTAACATAAACAACAACAATGGCGATCGGCATCGCTGATGCAAGATAACATACTGTGAAATAGTTCCATGTTCACCATGCAACACAATAGGAATCACACCACTATTATCTCCCTTGAGTATTCCGGACCTATAGATGAAGGATGTAGAAATAAAACTTTAGTTCTCTTTTTCTTCTTTTTTCAGGGCTTTGTACTGCAATGGTTTTGTTTATGCTAGCATGAGTTAAATGGTCAGTATTTTAAAAATCACCACTGAAAATTTGATGCTGATACCAGCTTTTTGGACAATTCTATGTCATTTCAGAATTGTTGGTCCGAACCGCATCTTGGGCGAATAGTTGACATAGTATTACTCTGGAAATTGATAGGTCTCACAAAAGCATTGATTTTGAAAAAAACAAACTTGGTCAAGGTTTGTTTTTTTCCTTTATAATTGCATATCTTGAACCAGTGAAGAATTTGATCCCAGTCACATGCTGCAGAATTTGATTTTTCACTCTGTTTTGGACATAAATGTTACGATGGAGCCCTATGGGAGATGTAATAGTGGTGTGAGACGTATACAATGGTATAGATGTTTAAAAGCGAAGCTTAATACATGTAGTTCGATGCAAAATGTGCTATTCTAACCGTGACCACAATGGTATTGATACGTTGTGAAGAATAATTCCAGAAATGTTCATTAACATTTCAAACCTGTGCAAAAAATAACACTGTTGACTTTTTTATTCATTATAAACTCTGAGTGTTTTCAGTCAATCAAATATGTCTTAAGGACACTTTATATTTTCTTGACGAGAAATATCGCCTCCTGTGGGACAACGGTAAAACAGCATGACTTAGCTCCAAAATACTATATAATATAAATAATCTGGTTTCAACTTTTAGTGAATTGTAACCAAATTTACAGAGAATCAATATGAAAATGAGAAAGTGATAATTATGTCAATAGAGACGGTAATGACTTTATTAGTTAAAAAATTACCAATTATATCAAAACCTTTAAAAGTTAAAACAAAAATATTATTTGCCTGTTAGGCCATAATAAATTAATTGCTAAATTATCATCTCCGTCCTCCCCCTTATTTTCATGCCGTCCGACCCTTTTTTTCATAAAAAAAATAATCAAGATTTTAAAAATAAGAAAATATAGAAATTTTAAGCTTAAATGTTTAAAACATACGTTTGATACTAGTGATGAGGCCATATAAAAATCTGTTTCAGAATTTATAATACAATGACTATCACAGACATATTTAAATGTAAAGTGCTCCTCAGGTGACTTGACGGCAACCCTGAAATATCTCAGTTTATTAATTGTTCTTACATGTGAATATAAACTGTTTGATAAGGTGCATCCAGTAAAAACCTCATTCAATATTGGCTTATGCTGTAATTGTGGAACATTCTTTTTTGAAAATATGGAATAGATTGAATATGCCATAAACTATGCTTGTAATTAATGTACATTCAGGAGTGACATGTGCCATTTTCTTTGCTGTATGATTTTCAAAAATGCCCAACCATGTAAAGTAACTTTATACACACATATGATCAACACTATACAATATATTTCAGTTTGTGATCATCACAATAACGGCCAAAGGAACATCAACCGTTTACATGAGTATATACCGAGTAGCATAGATGGAAACCGCTTCCTTCCGACAGGACACGCTTGCGCGGTGTGTGGACAGACGTTGACGAGTAGTTACAGCCTGAAGAGACACATGCTGATACATACAGGAGACAAACCATATAAATGCAGGCTTTGCGGGAAAACGTGTACACAGAAAGCCAATCTGAAATCACATATGTGGACAGTGCATAAAATAGCTGGGTTTTGATCACGTGTAAATCTATTCAATGAGAGAGATAGAAATGTGTTGGTTATTCAGCATATGTCATTTAAAGCCCCGTAGCTTTAGGATAAGTGAAACATGCTACAGTATCGAAACATAACAAACTTTCAGTGAAGACCATGAATATTTAAAACACTTTCAAATAAATAATATTGATGTAAAAAAAGATTAAATGTTCAGATCCAAAGAATTGAATGAGTAACTTTAGACTTGAAACTTGGGATATTTTATTGTAGACATCAGTGTTGGAATTCAATACATCTTTTTGCTACTCAATGCCAGAAAAGTTGATGTTTTATTTCAAAGACGGTGGTATTTTAGAAATGGTAAATAAATAAAACATTAAAAAAAGAAACTGTTAGGATGAAATTCTATTTGAGGTGGGAGTAATTGCTCATTCAGTAATATATTAAAGTCTTGTTTGAGCGTATTAGGTGAATGTTGATGTGAGTGTGCAGATATACGATTTTGAGTAGAGAAAATAAAAAGCATTTGGTCAGTGTATGAGGAGACTTTTCCGATTATAAGTGTTAAATCTCAATGTCTCAAATAAGATGTTTATGTGCTTTCTTTTTTCTTTTTAATTAATCACAAATGTAAACGTATTTGCTAGTGTACTTAAATAAAGGTATAGATATACAGTATACAATGATTTATCGTAATTATTTAAATATATTATATTATTTATTGTTAGTAAAGTCCCCCCCCCCCCCCCATCCCCACTTCCCCCAGTTTTTGCCATTTGGATTGACTGAATGCTATATATTAGTCATTTTATTAAATAACATTATTTCCAGTATAATGTCTTACATCGTTATATTTTTATAAATGTTTCCCATTTGATTAAAATTGCTGCCACAATTTGAGCCTGGTTATATACGTTGGGATATTGACTCTATTTTCCGTTGTCAAACTCTATTGACTTTATGTCATTGTACATAACGGTTTACTGCACGTTTTCCAATGTCCTTTCCTTTCTGACAACTTGAACTGGCCGTTTATTCAACGAATAGTAGACCTGTCCTAGTATCTAACCAATTAATACATTAAAAAGTTGATCATATTTCAAAATAGACCCCAAGCAGCTGCTTAACTACTACTTATATTTATGCAAATAGAACAAACACTCCTTTTCCACATTCTGTGCCAATCGATTGTATTGATGTCCATTGTTTTCTGACTGTTATTTCATAACAGACAGCCTTTTAAAAAAAAAAAAATGTTTGCCGTGCTTCTACTGATAAACTCAAATTGCAGATACAGTACTCAAACCGTTTCCTTTTACTTATAAACCATTGACTTTTTTCATGATTTCTGACCAACTGTTATTCAAAATGACTCAAAATCGGAATCTGGCAAATACATTATCCACCAACTGAACACATAGTACATACTGTATAGGAGCACATCAAACGGTAATGTTTATAATGATGGTCTAACCTAAACATACAGTTCTAGATACTAAAACTAACCACGTGGTCTTAATTGAACATTTATCTGTTCTGTTTATTACTGTCAAGGCTGTGACCATTCGAGGAAGTATATCGGGATTTTTTAAAATTTTAAAGTGGCTAAAACATTTTTTTTTCAATATATCATACCTGTTTGTACTAACTGACCCGTATTGCCAAAATGATATATATTTAAACATGCCAAAATAATATATTGAACAGGGGTTTCCACGCGTCCAGGTTAGTATAAAATAGATTTCCCGCCTAAAACTGCAACGTATTTTGTAATGTATTAAATGAGTGATTTCTATTTGATTTGCATATTGTAGAATTTATAGAATTTGTTTCACCTTAGAACGAGGCTGAATGGCAATATGATGATCATCAAGCAGTATTTAAACGCTGCTTATTTTTAGAACGGGAATACGATAAGCTTACCACTCCAAGTAAAATGTCGTTTTGTCATGTTCTTGTGGATTTGATATACATGTGCCATATGATTCGGATTTTATTCATTTATAATAAGGTTCAATCCCCGGCCGGGTCATACCAAAGACTTTAAAAATGGTACTAGAAGCTTCCTCGCTTGACGCTCAGCATTTAGAGGAGAGTTCTAGGTCTGGTCGGCCCAGTGTCAGTATAATGTGACTGGATGGGGTATCATACCATGTGTCTGCGACATGATACTCCAGTGTGACAGCGCTTAGAATACTTTACTTGCTCAAGTAGACACCGTCGCGATATGACTGAAAAATTGTTGAAAGCGACGCTAAACACCATACAACAATACAACAATCATTTATGATAATGAGATGTTGTTTTTTTAAAACAAAGCGTTTTTCCTGACATGCTACCTTTAAACTGTTCCCATCAGGACAAGTATGCTCCCGAGGGATAGGTTAAATAGTTCCAGCTCTTCCATTTAAACGGAGA